>CM065737.1:38378168-38435668 GCA_033310375.1 Conus canariensis | reverse complement strand
CACACACACCACACACACACACACACACACACACACACACACAAAATCATCGAGAATCTGAGAAAGATTCCCAAATGAAAACATAGTCAACACAGTCAACCTCCTCTACAGACCTCACTTCTGCACAGATAAATGTGTCACGACTGTGGTTAGGACACTGAGCTTAATCACTGAGCTTCATCATTGAGCTTAGTCAATCACTGAGCTTAATCAATCACTGAGCTTAATCACTGAGCTTAATCAATCACTGAGCTTAATCAATCATTCCATGGCAAACAAAAAGGCACATCACACAAACCTGTACATAAACAGTCACACCACACTCATGTAGATAAAAACAATCACATCACATAAAGGACAAAGCCCCCAAAACAATCACATCACACACATTATACAGGCAAACAACAGTCACACACAAAAAAAACGTCCTCATGCCAAAACCTGCCAGACATCAGCACAAAGTTATTTGTCTCTGTCCATCCTGGCAAACTTTACATGGCGTCTGTACCAATCACATTTTTTGACAGCTCTCATTGTAGTCAGTCCTGTTTGACCAATGACAGAATTGAACATATGACTCAACAAATCAACCAAACAGTTTGACTGAAGACAAAAATGAACAAACGACTCAACTAATTAATCATACTTTTTGACCAAGCGACAAATGATCATAGGACTACAAATTGTCCTTACTGTTTGGTTTGACCAAGAGGACCATGATCATATGACCCTGCATATGACTCAAAAAAATCAATCATACTGTTTGACCAAAGAGAAAAATACTGTTAAAACTACTACTAACAACAAAAAAATTAGTGAAGTTATCTATCTTGTGCAGAGGAACAAGTAAAAGCGCTTGCATATACCTTTCACACAGATGTATTTCTGACTCACATGAATGTATGATTCAACAATCAACAATATTGTTTAAAAAACATACAGTTAGACCAATGAGACAAACATGTGACAACAAATCAACCATAGCGTTCGACCACAGATAGAAATAAACATGACTCGACACATCCACCAGAATGTCTGACCACTGCCAGATAGGGCAAGAAACTCAACCGTACTATCTGACTAAGGAAAAAAACAAAACAAACATGCAACTTATCAAATCAAACATACTGTTTGACCAAAGACCAAAATGACCACACAACTTAACATACTGTTTGAACAAAGACAGAAAAATAAAAACGTGCGTTGAAAAAAAAAAAAAAAAATCACAGATCAGCTGAAAATACATCAGAGGATAAGAAAAACATGTGCCAAGAAACAAATGAAAACTGCCGTACAATTGATCCTCCAGTAACAAAGAGATCTTACATGTAGGCTTGGGCGGGGCAGCGGCGTTGCTTCGAAGGGTAGGGGCTCCGGCTGTGGCAGCAGTGGAATGGGCCATGTTTCTCCGCAGCTGCTCAGGAGTGTCTGGAATGCGGAGGGGGTCTCCCAGCCCCAACATCATGAGGGAGTCCAGGGAGGTCAGGGAGTCGCTGCCCTGTGCAGTGTAGGTGTTGCGGTTGGAGATGGGAGTGGCTGCCACCAGCAGCTTGAAGTACTTCTCCTGTTCCAGGCTGGAGGAGGCCTCCCCGCTCGACGTACCTGAAACCCCCCCGACATCAATTAGTTCTGGTTTGTAATTTATGAAAATTGACCAACCTCAGCATACCTTTACTATCAAACGTGTTGCCTGTGCACCTCTCTCTCTCTCTCTCTTTTTTTTTTTTTGACATACATTACCTGTCTACACACAGTTCTTGTTTACTGGCATTGTAACACTTCAGTTGATGAAATACTGACAAACACATTAGCCACCAGCTCAGCGTGCTGATTAAAATTCTGTCTGACCGGATGTTAACAGTCAGAAAATGGACTGAAGTGTTCAAAGCACTTCACTGTCACTGGTCAGGTGACCAGGCTACCAATTTCGTTTGAACACCCTTTGACTTCAGAAAGTATGCCAAACCATTATTAAATTCACCAGCATGACAACTGGTCTACAGTGATCTTTATGGGCAGTATGCCAAACCATTTTCAAATTCACTAGCATGACAACCGGTCTACAGTGATCTTTATGCACAGTATGCCAAACCATTATCAAATTCACTAACATAACAACCGGTCTGCAGTGATCCTTATGCACAATATGCCAAACCATTATTAAATTCACTTGCATACAACTGGTCTACAGTGATCTTTATGCACAATGAAAATCTTTCTTTTCTTCATGATTTGGGAATCCGCCGTTATGACCTTTGCGTCAGAAGCATTCATGCTCATATGAATTTCACACTATTTTTGAAACACAGTATCAACGTATGGTAATCTTCATGTACATGAATGACTGTCCTCTTTCCATACTGTTTCTTCTCTATCAGGGATCAGATTACCCATTTCTCAGCATTCCACAAACTGAGGCATGGCTGGATGGTGTAAGAAAAACAACACAATGGCATATCAGTTTCTGAAACAACCATATTTCTTACCTCTGTTGGTTTCTGAAACAACCATATTTCTTACCTCTGTTAGTTTTTGAAACATCTATATGCCTTACACCTGTCTCATGACTGAACCATACACACTTCTGGTACTGTACTATGACCTAACTGCACCTAATACACCTGCGGTACTAAAGTGTGGATCTATAACTTCTCTGACCTAACCAAACCTAACACACCAGTGGTACTGTGGCGTAGTTCTATAACTTCTGTGACCTATACAAACCTAACGCTCATCAGGTACTACCTAATGCTTCTGTGACCTCACTGACCTGTATGCTCATTGGGCACTGAAGAGTGTACATCTTATACCTGAAAGCCAACTGAACCTAATAAACCTTTCAATACTGAAGTTGTATGAACTCCACCTGCCGCCACCTGAACCTAATACACCTCTGGGTCAGAACATTTTCAAGCCTGTTCAGACTAACTTTTGATCTTTTGGTGGAAACGTTTCTGGTTTAACACACACAAAAAACCTGAGATACTCTGAAACAATACGCTGTTTCATTTTTGTTTTCCGATATATCATTTCATGTTTTTACGTTTGTTCACTGATTTTGCTTTAAACGATGCAAAGTTCAAGGAAGGCACAACTTTTACAATGTTTGTGACTCAAACTGAGTTAACAATCAGTGTTCCAAGTTATCTTTTCCACTCGAATTTTACCAACTGGGCATACGGCAATGGTTTTCAAGAAGTTGCTGTTTTTCAACAAATACCTTGCATAGCACACTTCTCTCCAGAAATAAAAAAGACAGACAAAAAAATCTCAAGGACTGATAGCCATGACATTTGCCTAGCAATGCGAGTTCCCTACCTGAGCCAGGGTTACGGGACAGCATTCCAATTGGTCCTCGCGAGTGGAAGCCACTGGCGCGCAACAGGAGAGCTTTTGTGCGTGGATGTCTCCAGGTGATCACAGGAAACCTGTCACACAGCAAAACATGGCTGTCACGTCACATAACCACCACCACCTGGCATCAAATGTCCGGCAGTCATTATGTAACACTTGGCTGTCAGTGTGTAAGACAAGGGTGCCAGTATGTAACACCTGGTGGTCAGTGTGTAAGACACGGGTGCCAGTATGTAACACTTGGCTGTCAGTATGTAACACCTGGCTGTCAGTGTGTAAGACATGGGTGCCAGTATGTAACACCTGGTGGTCAGTGTGTAAGACATGGGTGCCAGTATGTAACACCTGGCTGTCAGTATGTAACACCTGGTTGTCAGTGTGTAAGACATGGGTGCCACAGACCTGTTTACCCCAAATTCGTGAACCTGTAATATCTCGGACAAAAACCTGTAATTTGAAAAAAAAAACCAACAAAAACCCGTAATCTTCAATACTTTTGCAACTTTTGAAGATTTGGAAGTGCCGGCCGTCGGCGCGTAAAACCACTTTGTCGCCATCTTTGACAAGGTAAAAGATGCAAGGCACGCTGGGAAATGTCTTCTTACTGCTTTTGACCGAAACGGTAGCAGACGAAACTTCGCGTTTAACCATTTTCTTTCTTTTGATTTTTTCCCGTAATTTTTTGGGGCAGGGCGTAATTCCCGTAATTCAGATTTTTTAACGTAAAAATTATGGCAAAATCGTAAGAGTAAACAGGTCTGGTGCCAGTAAGGAGCGTCTGGCTCACAGTACTTAATACCTGGAAGTCATCATGTTAGCTGTCAGTACATAACACTTGGTTGTCAGTATGTAAGATCTGGCTGTTGTAGGTAACACCTGGCTGTCAGTATTAACACCTGACTGTAACATCTGGCTGTCAGTATTAACTCAATCAAGTCACAGCCAAAATGGACCAGTCTGCCCTCAGATCACACGATTTTTGACAATTTTCAAAAAATCATACAAAATCAACCACTTCACCTAAGAGCATGAAACATACAGCACTGGATAGAAAAAACAATATATTTATCAAAAATGCTTACCTTCAGTGAGGAATCCACACAGTTCACAGGATGTAAATAATCCAAAATGATACACATTTGCAGAAAAACAAAAACTTTTTGTGCACACTGTAATCCACTTCTTCATGCTCTTTATCCTCCCACACAAGTTCAACTACACTTCTGAGCACTTGGTATGACCTACAGAGAATAGCATGTTTATGACAACTGCATAAAAGACAAGAATTTGACCACAAAATGCTTGATCCACTCAAAATAATATGATCGTGTTCAAAATCGTGTGATCGCGGGAACTGAGAGTAGGACAATTCAAATCCGTATAAAATGATGGAACTAGCTGGAAAGAAGAGCCTAGGACAGAGATGCCTGGAGATCCTTGGTTGGCAGCCGGTGCCTCAGGAGGGGTAATAGGCGATAAACAACAAAAAAAAAAGATCCATGGGGCACCTTTGTACTTCATTAGCCACTCTCATGGTGCCCCCCCCCCCCACCCCCCCCCACCCCCCAAGAGTAAGCAGCCTTACAGAGGCAACTCAAAGGAGGCACTACTGTCATGCTTGCAGAACCCAAGTGTTCCCGTACGTTTACAAGATGCTTGGAAAAAAAGAGAGCACAGAATGAGCTAGGGGGAGGATGCTGGCCTGTCTCCATACACCTCAGGACTGCTGTCAACATAGTTTGTCAGGGAGCATAAGGCACAGCTCTCGCCAAAACCTGTGGACCTTAGAATACTAGAGCAAAGGGAAGACAAACACCGAGTGTTGAGTCTAACTAGTCTAATCATCGCATGAGCTGGGTCAGTTGAGTAAAACCAGTCCAGGAGACCCCTGACTTTTGTGTGTGACTAAAGTCGGGCAAGGTCTCCAGCACTCCGCATAATACCAACGACAAACAGGCGAAGCCAAATTTAAAGTTAACTTGGTATATGCCAGGGCATTCTGTGTGGACAGCAAAATTTAACGAAGAAGCCAGGCGAAGAAGCTTTCTTGAATTCTCCTGGACCATCAAAGACAAAAAAAATCTCTTCCTCAAATGCAAAAGCCGAAATTACATGCGCTTTTGAGAATCCATAACACTAGTCAAACCAAACGCCAGAACAACAGTCAAGAGGGGAGTGCATTCTTGCCAAGGGAAGGGAGAAAACTGAACTCAGGCAATCAGATTGCAATGTTGTGAGTTCATTACGGGCGATCACCCATGCTGGCTTGGTGGTTAAGTAGAATTAGCTCCTGCTCTTCATTTTTAATTTCTTATGAGAATTCTCATGTTTGGCCTTGTTCCTCACCTAATGGGAGCAAGACTTTTGTTTGGACAGAGAAGTATGAAGAAAACACAGTGCTGTTTAAACGAATCCAGGTAAGTCTGAGTTATCATGCAACCAAAAATCTTCAGAACAGCATGCAACTTTCAGTTATATGCCACTCAAATGTGACCTTGACACCTGGAAATTGTCATTTTTCTCCTCAGCACTATCAGTTGCTGTCACTGTCTGTAACAGCTGGAATACTTTCATTTGTCTTTTAAGCACTAACCACTCACCTGCTCTGTCTATGACACCTGGCAAACTTTCGTATACTTTCATCACTGACTGACTGAGGCACTGCTAACAACGCTGGGTAGCTGCAAACAAACACAAAAAAGCAATTCACCACAGACTGTATGAATACAATTCATTGGAACTGTGGAGACAATTCAGCAAGAACTAGTGATAAATTTACTAGGCCTTGTGGATACTACTCACAATGTACTGCGCATATGATTCATCATGAACTGCAGAAATGATTCACCACAGGTTGACAGGCGAAGTTATAACACAGGTTATAGGTAAAATTATCAAACAGGTTGATAGATGAAGTTATAAAACCGACTGACTGGTAAAATTTAACATGGGTGAAACATAGCAGACAACAGTAGATGGAGTCCTAAAATAAGCTGTTAGGTGAAGTTGCAACACAGGCAAACAGATGAAGTTATAACACATGCCAACAGGTGAAGTTATAACAGGTTGATCGGTGAAGTTACAGAAGTTATACCATGGATTAACAGGTTAAGTGAAAACAAAGACTGATAGATAAAAAGTATTAGACAGACAGATAAGTGAAGTTAGGACTGAGGTTGATAGAGAAAGTTATAACACAGGCTGATGGGTGAAGTAGAGACTGATTTGTCAAGTCACAACTTACATCTGCAGACAACTTTTTCATTCTTTTTTCAATTGTCAACTAGTACAGTGTGGGAACATTACATTTTAAAAAGTTAACAGTTTGAGACAGTAATGTCAAGAACTATTTCCTTCTGAATTTCTCAGTTTTACTGACTACAGACCAACTAAACTGCCACAGCTTACAAACAACATGAAGAACCAATTGCTATAAAAACATGCAAGATCAACTTTTCAGCTACCCTTCCACCTGTCCCCAGTGATCAGGTAACTACTAATCTGCTTTGTTCTGTCCACTGACGGTGATATTTCATTTCATACCGATCATTTTAGACTCAAAGAGCAAAGTCAAGCCAACTGAGGACAACTACAGCAGCAATAATGACTGCCATTTGCAACGCACTTCGATTCAATTTTTAAAAACAATTTTGAATTTTTTTTCAGCTGTGTCAAGAGTGACTGTGAGTGACACTGATTGGGGACTCTCCACTTAACATAATTCCGGACAGTTGAACAGCTCAGGTGCCACTGAATCCAAAAAGATTGTTCAGAAAACCATGCAAACTGCACAGGTACAGCTGCATTCCCTTCAGACTTCAATGGCAGCGGGTGGCATGGCCAAAAAAGTGGGGAGTCCCGTGTTCAGATTATGGATGGGTTCCGGATTTTCTGTAACCATGGAAGTGACCACAACAGCCATGTATAAACATCAACAACACAAAAATGGGCACACGCTCAGCAAATTACATCTACTACACGTGTTCATGGTAACTGAGAGTTGCAGTGTCTGGTGACTCTCAAAGCAAAGTCAGATTCATTTGGCATTCTTAAAATCTAATTCTGAAGCTATGGGTATGTGACGTAAGTGAATCTGCTAGTAAAAGGGGCCAGCCACACTAAGGACCTCAAGAACATCGTCAGTACCAGACCTGCGACACACAGAGTATGTGGCATTCACAGTAGAAAGACGAAACGGCTCTGAACGAGATCGCTGGCCCACGGAAGACAGGCTGCCCAGGCCCAGCCGCTGGTAGTCCTGGTAACTGGGTCGTTCCATGAGTCGCTCCACGTTCTTGGGGTCGCTGGACAGTGAGGGGACCACCATTTCACCCTCGTCCAAAACTGCAACAGAGTGTGATCACTCCACGCATTGGTGACAACAGCACAGGCGCAGCACAGCTGGGAAATGGGATGGGGCGAAGGGGATGGGAAGGGGTTGAGGGTGGGAAAGGAGGGGCACAGTGGTGATGGTGGTGGTCAGTACAGGCTGCCTGTCGACCCTGCCCCCATCAACAAAACAAGAACTTTTAAAGACCTGCGATCATGTACATCGCAAAACCATATTTACATTTACCAACAACAGAAGAACTTTCACCAGCCTGCATTCACACAGAAACAAAACCATATCTCAATTTTGCCAACAAAACTGTATCTACATTTACCAACAACTTTCACCAGCCTGCATTCACACAGAAACAAAACCATATCTCAATTTTGCCAACAAAACTGTATCTACATTTACCAACGACACAAGAACTTTGACAGAACCTGCTGAAGATACAAAACCACACTTACATTTGAAAAACACAAACCCAGATATTGCAAAGCACACATACACATACATACACACACACAGTGCACGCAACCAAGCACACACACACACACACATACACATGTGCGCGTGAACACACACACACACACACACACACACACACACACACACACACACACACAGTGCACGCAACCAAGCACACATACATGTGTGTGCACATGCGCAACCAAGCACACATTACACACACACACACACACACACACACACACACACACACACACACACACATGCATGCGTGCACACACACGCACACACTCACACACAGATGTACACTCAATCACACCATCCCCCCCATTCACACACACACACACTTACTGGAGAGATCATCGAAGATTTCACTGGAGGGGCGGTCTGACTCGCTGTCGGAGGAGCGAGGGGAGGTGTTTCTTCTGGTTGGGGGAGGCGTGGGCAGGACATACTTCTGTTTTCTCTGGGACTGTTTGGGTCTCAACCCCACCTTCCTGGCAGTCTTCAGTAATGTCCTCTTGTATATATGTCTGAAACAACAAACGCCAAAGGGACATTTAACTTTACAACTAATATTCAGGTTAATGTTATGTGCTAAACAGTCACGTTCTGATATGCTGGCACTTCATTTCAACCTCACAAAGCCTTGGACATCCGTCTGTACCAATTTCATTATTATACCAAGCACATGGTATTATTTTGAATATGAAGTCAAAATCTTCTTTGTGGCTTTCACTCTGAAAGAGCTTGGTGTCTGTGTGAAGGCGTGGACTCGCATATACTTTGCTTGTTCATAACAGAATGACAAATATAACGATCAAATCTGGCCGCGGAAGACCTTGAGCCCATCGCAGAATGCTCTGTCAGGAACCTCATCCTTAAGACCTACTTTCTGGTCACCCAGGCTTTGGTGTGCAGGGTCTGTGAGATTCATACCCTCCCTCTCAATCCCTAAAAGGAATGCCCCAGACATGACGTGAAGGACAGACAGACAGACAGAGGCGATGAACCGCACACTGACCTGAGAGTGGCGTGTTTCTCCTTGTCTTTGTGCATGTGGGTGACCTGCTGGGAAGCATGGCCGGTGAAGGCGAAGGTGGAGAAGACGGTGGGAGGGTTGCGCACCCTGTTCATCAGCTTCCTCAGAGTCTCCACGTTCTCCGAGTCCACCTCCTCATCGAAGGCCACCTTGATCATCTGACACAGGACCAGCAACGTGTGTATCCCGACTCTTTTTTGGAGGGAGTCTGCCTCAATTCATTCCGGCCAACAGAATGATAAACACATCTTTTTCCTTTCGTGTACACATGCCTTCAAATACTTTCCTTTTGTTTCTAACACAGACACGCCTACATGTTTTTTCACACATACTAAAGTGACATATACAGTGGACATGTATACAGCCTCCTTCCCTCCCTCCATCCCCTGAGTCTATCCCCTCCTCACCTCTAGCCACCTCTCTTTTCTAAGCACTTCCCACAACTACATAATATGAACATGCATCCTCTACTAACCACAGACTTATGCATAAATGTATACAACTCTAATGCCATACCTATATACTTACACACAAAACATTTACATGCACACAAACACACACACAGATACAAACACACATTCATAACCTTACACATACAAACATATATATACACACATACACATAACACACAGAAAGTTATAAAACACACACAAAAACATGACTAAAGAGAGGAGTTGGCTGATAGACATCACGACATTTGGCCACAACTAGCAACCAGTAGAAGTCAGAGGGACATCAGAGATGGGAGGTATGTAGGGAGAGAGGAACTGCCGAAGGAACCAGGGACGGTGGGGGCAGGGCAGAGATACAGTGAAGATTCTGAACATGGCAGAATACAAAGAGATACACAAACTGGGTTGTATGGGGAGACAGGGTAAGAACAAGTGGGAAACCTTGAAGATACTGAACACGGCAGAATACACATCAAGGCATACATGAACAGAGTCAGACTGAACAGACGATGAAGGAATCACGATGGCTAACCTGGAAGATGTTGGATCGGAGTTGCAGCCCCTCGTGGACCCACTGGTCCAGGTGCTGGAGATACTGCGTGCCCAGCTTCTTCTCCTTGGTCAGCGTGGACACCGGGAAACACCGCATCACCACTTGTTCACACACTGAAACACCACATCCACCACTTTTCACACACTGAAACACCGCATCACCACTTCTTCACACGCTGAAACACACCGCATACCCCTGTGTTCCACATAACACACTGAAACAGCGCATCACCACTTGTTCACACGCACTGAAACAACCGCATAACACTTGTTCACACACTGAAAACACGGCATCACCACTGTTCACACACTGAAACACGCATCACCACTTGTTCACACACTGAAACACCCATCACCACTTGTTCACACACTGAAACACCGCATCACCACTTGTTCACACACTGAAACACCGCATCACCACTTCTTCACATGCTGAAACACCGCATCACTACTTGTTCACACACTGAAACACCGCATCACCACTGGTTCACACACTGAAACACCGCATCACTACTTGTTCACACACTGAAACACCGCATCACCACTTGTTCACACACTGAAACACCGCATCACCACTTGTTCACATACTGAAACACTGCATCACTACTTGTTCACATACTGAAACACCGCATCACCACTTGTTCACACACTGAAACCCAGCATCACTTGTTCACACACTGAAACACCGCATCACCACTTGTTCACATACTGAAACACCACATCACCACTTGTTCACATACTGAAACACCGCATCACCACTTGTTCACACACTGCAACACCGCATCACCACTTGTTCACATACTGGAACACCATATCACTTGTTCACATACTGGAACACCACATCACTTGTTCACACACTGAAATACCATATCACTTGTTCACACACTGAAACACCGCATCACTTGTTCACACACTGAAACACCATATCACTTGTTCACACACTGAAACACCGTATCACTTGTTCACACACTGAAACACCATATCACTTGTTCACACACTGAAACACCGCATCACTTGTTCACACACTGAAACACCATATCACTTGTTCACACACTGAAACACCGCATCACCACTTGTTCACACACTGAAACAATGCATCACCACTTGTTCACACACTGAAACAATGCATCACCACTTGTTCACACACTGAAACACCACATCACTTGTTCACACACTGAAACACCACATCACTTGTTCACACACTGAAACAATGCATCACCACTTGTTCACACACTGAAACACCACATCACTTGTTCACACACTGAAACACCACATCACTTGTTCACACACTGAAACACCACATCACTTGTTCACACACTGAAACACCGCATCACCACTTGTTCACACACTGAAACACCACATCACTTGTTCACACACTGAAACACTGCATCACAACTTGTTCACACACTAAAACACCATATCACTTGTTCACACACTAAAACACCACATCACTTGTTCACACACTGAAACACAGTATCACAACTTGTTCACACACTAAAACACCATATCACTTCACTTGTTCACACACTGAAACACCACATCACTTGTTCACACACTGAAACACTGCATCACAACTTGTTCACACACTAAAACACCATATCACTTGTTCACACACTAAAACACCACATCACTTGTTCACACACTGAAACACAGTATCACAACTTGTTCACACACTGAAACACCACATCACTTCACTTGTTCACACACTGAAACACCACATCACTACTTGTCCACACACTAAAACACCATATCACTTGTTCACACACTAAAACACCATATCACTTGTTCACACACTGAAACACCATATCACCACTTGTTAACATACTGAAAGACACCATCACCATGTGTTAACACACTGAAACACTGCATTATCACTTGTTCAAGCACTGAAGTTCCAAATCTATACGTCACTCACACCTCAACCACCCAGATATCCACACCTCTTTACCCTAAAACTGCTGTTGGTGTACTTTTCCACAAAAATGAGTGTATTTTCTACAAAATGTGCGTAAAAATGTTAAAACATTTTTATGAAAACAAGTGGGGTTGGGTTGGGGTCGGGGTGGGGGATTGGGTGGGATTGGGACTTTTGTTTTCCCCTGTCCCAATACACAGCAGTGTGATTCCATTGTATCAACTGCAATAAAAGTAGGTTCTCCCAACAAGAATTCTTTCACAGATGGTTCACTGGCATTTTTTTGCACAAATTCATGCTCTCTGGCCATTTTTTGTTACAGTCCCGGGTCTGTAGTCCACATTACTGTTCCGATGTATCTGTACGTAGTTGAAGTCAGGCACGATCTCTCCCAAGGGAGTTAAGAAGAGTTGTCGCTCTTTGATCAAAGCACCCTGACTGACGCATCAAAACAAACCATGGTTGCACTCAGCAAGTGCGATTACTGTCCATGAAATTTACATCAAGATTTTTTTTCAACATCAATTTTCTCTTTTAGTTCTTTGTGTTTTTGCTAAACACAAAACATGGCAAACTGTGTGGACATAACACACAAAACCAGTTCCTCATCCACACTTCCACATAATTCCATGACATACCTCGAACTACCATGTCAACATTTCTAAACAGCATCAAATAAAAATCAACTACTGATAAATCTTTCTTTCAATTAGTTTCAAAACTTTTTTTTTTACATGCAGAAGCTTTTTTGCCCATAAGTATTTTCATAAATCACAGAACATTGCAAAAATATTTCCTTTGCCTGAACATTATAAATAGTTGCCATATATGCAATGAATAATCATTTTCACAGCATGCAGAACAATTCACTTACATTGGACATATTCAGAATCATAATCAATAAATCTCTTCTACACAACTAAAACTCTCCATTCCATTCAATTGATTAATACATGTGCATGGACACACACACACACACACACACACACACACACACACACACACACAGAACCACTGACCATAGGGGTCGCAGGGTGTCCCCTTGAAAATGACCCTGTATGTGGTGAGGAAGATGGCTCCCTCGGCAGGAATGAGAGAGGGCCCCCCCAGGTTGCCCCCCAGTCCCTCCTCCCTGCCATCCTGCAGCAGGTAGGCCCTGAGTCCCTCCATCACCATCTCCTCGCCCGGCAGCAGCACAGGGGTCAGGATCTTGGGCTGACACACACACCACACACAGATACAGAGCTGCCGGCCTGTCCATGGGATCCCCCACAGTTCCACCTCCACCAAACATGTCTTCAGAGATGGAAAAATCAGTTTGATTTAGCATCATGTGCACAGCTACAAGATTCTGGGGCATCCATCTTTATGTATGTATGTATGTTATCAACTCTAAAGTGCCTAATGATCTGAGTAGGAAGAAACGCTAGGGAGCACTTGACAGCAGAAGTCTTCAGAGAAGAAACCCCGCTCTGACAAGCGTTTCGGCCCTGAACTCCTTACACTCTGCGGGGAGTTCAAGGCCGAAACACTTGCCTGAGAAACTGACAGCTGAACAATGAAAGCAAATCTGTAGCAAAAACAAGATTTCTGACCGATTCTTCCCTGGATGTCTGACTAGGAATATCAGGCAAATGACCGAGTGAGACAGCAAGTCAGCTGGATGCTGACTCTGCTGGCAGTTATTAGATGCTTCAAACTTTTTTTTTTTTTTTTTTTTTTTTTTTTTTTTTTTTTTTGCTGTCCCATCTTCAGTGCCAACTTAGTAACAGAGTACCCACTGCTCATTCCGACACCCCATCGCTTCAAGCTTGTTTTGATACTGGGCATTTATCTCACCATGAACTTGTTTCCAGCACCATCTTCAAGGTAGAGTGGAGGTGGTATGCATCACGCAATGACTCCCTCTCCATCATCATTCTGTAGGGGACATGTTCTGACATGACTCTGTCCAACACCAAATCTACAAGGTGCAGTTGACAGTGGACATATGTCTTGCCATGACTCCCTGTCCTAACACCATCCTACTGAGTACAGTGGAGAGTGGATGTCCCAATGGAAGATCAGTTCTGATGGATGGCAACACGAAGGATTGTACAGTCGTCATGTCAAGTAGGTAGCCAATGACTGAGGACACACAGGCATGGGGGTTCTTGACAGCCTGTGTGTTGTCATGACAATCCAGTGACTTATGACTATGGAACACTGACACCGATGATGATGCTGATTTACATGGAGATCTTTTCTATCATTTCTCATCAACCTTTTCCAGCATTCATTCATCCGCAAGTGTTCAGATTTTTATCGTAACGCAACAGACTGCTTAAAATGATCATTATATGTTGCACATGTCGAGTAATGGAATTAAAGTTGAGTGTGAATACTGTGGGATATGATGTTAGCCCTTATTACAGGCAATTGAGGTCTATCCTTCATGACCTGACTGTAAGTACTATTAACCTTAAAATGTCTCATCAACTGAGAGTTGGGTCTATCCTTCATGTCCTGATGGCTGGAGTTCGTAACTTTAAAATACCTGATGATCTGAGTGTTAGGATAAACTGCTTCATAAACTCAAGTGGTGTCTATCCTTCATGCCCTGATGACATCATGTTATCAACTTTGAAGTGCCTGAAGACCTGACAACTTTAAAATACCTGATGATCTGAGTGTTAGGATAAACTGCTTCATAAACTGCAAGTGGTGTCTATTCTTCATGTCCTGATGACATCATGTTATCAACTTTGAAGTGCCTAATGATCTGACAGTTAGGGTCTATCTTCATGTCCTGATGACATCATGTTGTCAACTTTGAAGTGCCTAATGATCTGACAGTTAGGGTCTAGTCTTCATGTCCTGATGACATCATGTTGTCAACTTTGAAGTGCCTAATGATCTGACAGTTAGGGTCTATTCTTCATGTCCTGATGACATAATGCTATCAACTTTGAAGTGCCTAATGATCTGACAGTTAGGGTCTATTCTTCATGTCCTGATGACATCATGTTATCAACTTTGAAGTGCCTAATGATCTGACAGTTAGGGTCTATTCTTCATGTCCTGATGACATCATGTTATCAACTTTGAAGTCCTAATGATCTGACAGTTGGGTCTATCTTCTGTCCTATGACATCAGTTACACTTTGAAGTGCTAATGATCTGACAGTTGGTCTATCTTCATGTCCTGCACATCATGTATCAACTTTGAAGTGCCTAATGATCTGACAGTTGGGGTCTATTCTTCATGTCCTGATGACATCATGTTATCAACTTTGAAGTGCCTAATAATCTGACAGTTGGGGTCTATTCTTCATGTCCTGATGACATCATGTTATCAACTTTGAAGTGCCTAATGATCTGACAGTTAGGGTCTAGTCTTCATGTCCTGCTGACAGGTTTCATCACCTTTTAAATACCTGATACTCCGGGAATTGAGGTCTATCATTCATGTCATGGTGGTAGTTCTCTTAGCCCTGAACTTAAGAGTCAGGATCTACCCTTTGAACCCCGACAGAATGTGTAAGCCTTGAAATAGAGATCAGCTGAGCGCTGGGATTCCTGTGTCCTGGCGGCAGGTGCCAGCCTTGAAATGCCGGATAACCTAAGAGCTCAGATCCGCCCTTGATATGTTCTGATCATAGACTCCTAGGTTCTGCAATAGCTTACCTTCTGTATGGGAGGCAGTCTCTTGCTCTCTCTGCTGACGGCTTCCAGAGTTTCCAGGTGCATGGCAATTACACCTGTAACCATGACAAACATGCATGATTATTACCTACTCCTTCTATCCTCTATTTGTCAGCATAGAACATAAATCTTTCTGTCAGGTAAGGAATTGCACTCCTCAGCATAGTACATAAATCTTTCTGTCAGGTAAGGAATTGCACTCCATGTGTTTATGAAGAAAGCTTACAAAGTGTCTTCAAATAAAAAATAACACAACAATTACAAATGTGTAGAATGTAGTCCTAAATTCAGTTCCCACATTAACAATGTACAGTGCAGTATGTCTCAAACATACACATCACTTACAAACATCCAAAAGTAATTTACCTTGATTGGCTGCCTTGGCAGTGGAAAGGTCAACTATGTGTTAAATAAAATCTTCATGGCTGCCAACTACACTGCAAACTGCCAACAGTAAATTGAAGGAGAGCTTTTTTTTCACATGCTACATTGGACACGACTAACACCAGGAACGTCAGAAAGTATCAACTTTTTCATCTTATAAGAGAACTATGTGTTTAAAATATGCCATGGGCTTACAGAACACTCAAAGGTTTCACTGAATGACAAACTTCAATAACACAAAGTAGTTTTGAAAACAACCACAAAGAAACCATCATCCCTACAATCAGTACCAACTTCATCAGTCTATCATACCCACAGCTTATGAGTGTGCCTTTGTGTGGTCAAGCACTGAAATGGATTTATGACGAATGCTGAATTCTGCAGTCTGAGAGAAAAAGTATTTAAGAATGTGCATGTATAAAATTTGACATTGCATGTTCCACATGCACATTCATTTGATGATGTGAACTTGTAAACCATCTTAGCCTGCCTTTAAAAAAAGGAGTTTTGATTAGGAAAACCTGTGAAAAACACCCTGCTGACCAGTGACAAAAGCCCAACAACCTGTGAAAAACGCCCTGCTGACCAGTGACAAAAGCCCAACAATGGACAGGGGACACCAATTACAGACAATGGATTGGGGACATCCTTTACAGACAATGGATAGGGGACATCCTTTACAGACAATGGATTGGGGACATCCTTTACAGACAATGGATAGGGGACATCCTTTACAGACAATGGATAGGGGACATCCTTTACAGACAATGGATAGGAGACATCCTTTACAGACAATGGATAGGGGACATCCTTTACAGACAATGGATAGGGGACATCCTTTACAGACAAAAGTCATGATACCTGGGACCATCTGGTGTAGAGACTTGATGTGCTCTGCGGTCACTCCCCCTTCTGCGCACACTTTATCCACAAAGCGTGTCACAAACTTGGTCACTGACGTTGCCACATCTGTCGACTCCGTCTCGTCAAAACCGCTCTCTGCATCATAGCTGTCGCTCTCCCCGATGCTGGGAAAGAAACGACTAATGAGGCAAATTAAGCAAGGAATGAAACGACTAATGAGGCAAATTAAGCAACTATTTTGTTCTGCAGGGCAGCAGTTATAAGGAACAGTGATCTTCACATTGTAAAGAAGTAGGTTCAAGCTTTCTACCTTACCTCAACTTCCATCAAGAGCAAAAGTAAACCTAACGCACACCAGGCTGTAAGCTTCCACATCAAGCTCGCTCACGAAGCTTCCAGCAAAGAGATGTTCCACATCTGTTGCACAGCTGTGCAGGCTCTGCGTTTTTTTAGCACAGCACTGGCTTTGTTAGCCACCTACCTATGCTCACTAAAAAGGATGAATGTGTCTGCTTTGAACAGACACAAACAAAGCAACATACCGAAAGAAAGGCACGCCCACGTCTCTACGGTCTCCTCCTCCCTTCTTTACACACCCACTCCATCCAACAAGGCTGTCCCTCCATCCACTTCCCATCCTTCACAGCTAGCACTCAATGCACAATGTTTAGTATACATGCCACAAGTCATACAACACAGACTTGCTCTGCTAACACTATAATTCATTGCACTGTGAGCGCATTTTGCAATGATAACTCTAACCGGTGAACTCTCCCTTTAATGTGAAGACTGATTTACTCTGCAAAGGGGTAATCACACTGGGTCCACAGCAAAGCAGTTACTGTGTCACCTGTAAGAATGGGTAGATATGAAGCTACAACAGGCTCCACTAAACACTACAAAGTGACTCAGCCATACAGCAGCGTCTCCTCAAGTGAGGTGTCAAAAGACAGCCTAACACTTACAGTTCCCTGTGTACTTCTGTAGTGATAAAACATTCTCATTGCAGTTGTGTTCAGAAAAACCTTAGAGGCACGGCTAATATGCCACAGAGACAGCACGGAAGAGTAGACATGACATGCATGACAGGTCGAAGGCTATGGCGCTGTACCTGGCCGTGACAGTGCTGCTGTTCTCCCCGTCAAACAGGGACGTGGTGCGCGGGGAGCGGCTGGTGTCCAGGGGCACGCGGAGGTAGACCATGCGGTTGGCGTAATGGATGGCCTGGCTGAACACCGTGGACTCCTCATTGTTCTCAGCCTCCTCCTGCTGACCGCGACTCATGGTCGGCCACACCCTCAGCTGTCCGCACACAGACATCACTCCCCTCAACAGCACAACTGACTGACATCACTGGTAACAATAACAGGTATGACAGGTAAGCTTTTTACCTGTATCAAACACTGAACTCTGAATAGAGTTACCATTAATGTCAGCACTGATCCCTAACGAGGACAATAGTTAAGTATGTAGAACACTGGACTCTATACATCATCATCATTAATATTAGTTCTGATTTATAAAAAAAAATGCAAACAGTAACAAGTTTCACAGTTCAAGTGTGTACCACACTGGATTCTAAACAATCACTGATTAATAATGAGGCTAATAATACCAAATATGACAGGTATCTAAGTGTGCTGAACACTGAACACTTAACACCACTCCTGTTAACATTACTACAACTCCATAACAATGCTTACAGTAACAGGTGTAACACACATGCGTGCCAAGCACTGGACTGTCAGTCTGAAAGTCAAGGGGTTTGGTATCTGGCAAAGCCTGCTGCTAGAAATATAGAGCAGGATGTCTGGAATCACTAAGGTCAACTAGTGTTTGGACATGTCAGTGTCTGAACCCCTTCATGTGTAGGTGCAAGCTGTTTTCAGACACACACACACTGAAGATCCTACATTCCAGATCAGCATCTGGTGGGTTATGGAAACACAGAACAGCCAGTATGTCCCAGGATTCATGGAATAGTTGGGCACTGGCGAGCTTTCACCCACTGTCCACTGAAATGTTGTGATGACCACTCAGACATCAACAACAATACTGCTGTTTGACTGTGGTGGCTCTCATACCTCTATTGGTCACTGGACCACAAATGACTGCAACAATTCTACAAGTGTGCGTGTGTGTTGTGTGTGTGTGTGTGTGTGAGAAAAACATTGTACATCAAGGGAGACTATGCAGTTTTCTAGTTGATTTTAGGATTTTGCTCCTTGGTGTTTCTAAGCTACGACCTCTAAGATGGGGGGACACCATGTGACAGTGAACATTTGAGGAGACTGCACACAGAATGGTTCATATCTCTGCTGCTACAGCCCCTGTGTTTGGCTAACTCAGCTTGTCACCGGTTCAGCACAATCTTAGTTTTTCAACAAAAGTCAAACCAGGCCTTATCCAACCATGATCACACAGACTTTGTGTGTGCTCTTTTAACATGTGGCTGTTGCTTGACATATAAACATGTTCCATCAATTTTCCATGAATTCTAACCCACATCTACTTTCCCTGACTTTCGAATGACTGGAAAAAGCCTAAGATTTTCTAGCTTTTTCTGGATTTGACATTATCATGTCATACTGCATACCTACAACTACTACGAAGGAGTTTAATGTTAATGTAGTGAAAAAAAACAATCAGGGTTTGGATACCACTGTGAAGAAGGCAGATATTGGGAGCACTCACCTGCTCAGCGGCAATCTCCAGCGCCCCAATCTCTCGTGGTTTCAGTGCCACACTGCTGGGCTTTTTGCCATCTGAGCTGGCTGACGATGAGCGGCTCCATGACACCGTGTTGTCCCCATTCTGTGACAGAATACCCACAGACTGACAAGGACAGAACCGACACATAATGACATGGACAGAACATCTCTCTGATGACTGACAGAACACCTGTCTAATGAGGAGGACTACACAGTGAGACAGCATGTGGAGGGATGAAGGGAGAATGAGAGAGACTTGTAGACAATTGTTTTCTTATCAGGTTTTTAAAGCTTCAAAATGTTCTATTTTCAAATCATTTTGTTCTCAGATTCTGAAGTGTTAAAAATGTTCAATTTTCGAAGAAATCAATTATCTGAATTTTTTTTCAGTTTAAAGTGTGTTCTCAGTTAATATTCATCTTGTCAAATTTCAGTACATTTCAAAGTTAATCTGATTATAAATTGGTTTCAGTCAGTCTTTCGAATTACCTGTGTATAACAGTGTGATTGTGAGTGAGTGAGTGAGTGAGTGTGTGTGTGTGTGTGTGTGTGTGTGTGTGTGTGTGTGTGTGTGTGTGTGTGAGAGAGAGAGAGAGAGAGAGAGAGAAAGAGAGAGAGAGAGAGAGAGATAGGTGGAGAGGTATTTATGTTTAAGGGCCAGTTTGGAACTCGAACCCCATCATTCGTTCTTCTCTCCATGTACCTATTTTTCTCCCCCATACCTGTCTGGGAGAGAGGGGGCTGCGTGACCCCTCCTTGGCGTTCTCTGTGACCAGGTGTTCCTCGTACTGCAGGAGGTAGAGCTGTCGGACCTGCTTCTGCACGTCCTGGTAGAAGGACTGCTCCCAGAAAGACAGGCTGCCCCATACCGCATGGTCCTGGATGCAGGTGTAGGAGAACTGGATCACCCCCGTGCACAGTTTCTGAAGCATCACATCCAAAGCGGTCAATATGTATCACTGACCACACATCAATGGCGGTCAATATATATCACTGATCACACACCAACAGCAGTCAGTATATATCACTGACCACTGCTCAGAAAGGCACATCAACAGAAGTCAATATAACATATTACTGACCACTGCTCAGAAAGACACATCAACAGCAGTCAATATAATACATCATTGACCACTGCTCAGAAAGACACATCAACAGCAGTCAATATAACATATTACTGACCCCTGCTCAGAAAGACACATCAACAGCAGTCAATATAATACATCATTGACCACTGCTCAGAAAGACACATCAACAGCAGTCAACATAATACATCACGGACCACAGCTCAGAAAGACACATCAACAGCATCAATATATCACTGACCACTGCTCAGAAAGACACATCAATAGCAGTCAATATAATATATCACGGACCACAGCTCAGAAAGACACATCAACAGCGTCAATATATCACTGACCACTGCTCAGAAAGACACATCAACAGCAGTCAACATACCACTGACCACTGCTCAGAAAGACACATCAACAGCGTCAATATATCACTGACCACTGTTCAGAAAGACACATTAATAGCAGTCAATATATCACTGACCACTGCTCAGAAAGACACATCAACAGCAGTCAATATATCACTGACCACTGCTCAGAAAGAACAGAAATGTTATCGAGACACTGTCAGTCTTCTTCACTAGCAGGATCAGAACAGACTCCACTGATGAAGCTCAGCAGCGGTGCAGCGTATCCTTTGAAGGACCGGCTGCCTCGTGACAACCCGACATTCATTGCCCTGTGTTGGTGTGTCAGTGCTTAGGCTGCAGCAGGACAAGCCTTGGGTGCGGTCAATCCATAAATAAAACAAAAGAGTAATACTATCCTAGCATGGGTTAGTATAAGCGACTGAAATGAAATAAAATGAAAAGCTGACAGCTGTAAGTTGAAAGCAAACTCCTGACAGCCTGTCCTTGTTCAGAGTTTGGCCACAGGACAGAAAGCAGCAGATGTTACTCCACACGATGGCTGAAAATGGAAGGCAGGCTTTGCCGCCCATCTCAGCACTGCATGAGCCATCAAAAGGTGGCCAAACACAGCAACTGCACTGATCGAAGATGGCAAGAGTCTTGTAATGCATGTGATACCAAATGCACATTTTGAAACACACACACGCACGCACGCACGCATGCATGCACGCACGCACGCGCACACACACACACACACACACACACACACACACACACATACTGACCCGACAGAAAGCTGTGGCCAGAGGTAGAATGTTGTACGCAACACCATTTTCATCCATACTGGAATCATTCTGAAACATCATCAACAACATCGGCATCATCACCAACAAGTCATCATCTGTTCTGGAATCAGTCTAAGACATCAACAACAAGACTTTCAAAAGTTATCATCCGTATAGAACCACTCTGAAACATCATCAAAACAACACCATTGCAGGGACAAGTCATCATCTAAACTGGAATTATTTTCACACACTATGAACAGCAACAACAATTCTGTCTCCACGTCATTTGCCACGATGCTGGAATTTCCTAAAACAACAATAACAACAATACTGTCACAAGTCATTTCTCATACTGGAATTATTCTGCACAACAGCATCCCTTGCACTATGTATGCAACTTCCACACAGTTCTGATGAGGTAAAACACAGCACACACATACATGGAGGCAGTTTCAGTTTCATCAAGGCCGTGTCTCTGCGTGCAGACTAGTCCATATATGCTACACCCCATCTGTTAAGTTTCAAGACCACACTGTGCCTGATTGAAAGCTGATGGATAAATGAATTAATGACTATGATGAGAGAATTTACGAAGAGGGTCTCGTGGCCAGGACCTAGCAGATGTCTGACCTGTGCATTAGCCCAACTCAGACCTTGGGTGTGGAGGCAGAACACATGGAGGCAGACTACCACTGAGACACCTAGATCCCCCTGCCCCACACACCCACCTACTAACCCTGTCCTGTTACACTGCTTGCCATGATAACAATACTGATGACGATAATGATGATGATGATGATAACACTTTGCTTGCCATGATAACATCCATGATGACGATACTGATGATGATGATGATGATGATGATGATAACACTTTGCTTGCCATGATAACATCCATGATGACGATACTGATGATGATGATAATGATGATGATGATAACACTATGCTTGCCATGATAACAATACTGATGACGATAATGATGATGATGATGATGATGATGATGATAACACTTTGCTTGCCATGCTAACATCCATGATGACGATACTGATGATGATGATAATGATGATGATGATAACACTATGCTTGCCATGATAACAATACTGATGATGATGATGATGATGATGATAACACTATGCTTGCCATGATAACATTCATGATGACGATACTGATGATGATGATAATGATGATGATAACACTATGCTCGCTATGATAACAATAATGATGATTATGACGATGATGATAACACTATCCTTGCCATAATGATAATGACAATAATGATGATGATGATGATGGTAACACTATGCTTGCCATAACAATAATGATGACAATGATTACACTATGCTTGCAAAAACAATAATGATGATGATGATGATGAAAATGACAATAATGATGATGATAATGATGACGATAACACTATGCTTGCCATAACAATAATGACGATGATGATGATGATACGACTATTACTCTCACAGTAGTGATAACAATGCCAGTACAACCACTATCATTATCTGCTATGAAAATAGCAGTAACAGAATAGAAAGAAACACCAGAAGATGGTAAAAAGAGATGACAGCACTGGTAACGACAATGACTGCCACGATGAAGATGATGAAAAAGGGGATGACGCTGCTGCTGCTGTATACCTGAAGGGCACAGTTGAGGAGACGGACGACAAGATCAAACTGCTGATGTTCCAGCATGGCTTTGTTGGCATGCACATGGTGACTCAACTCCTGAGTCAGTGCCAGACGTGCCACACGACTTTTCAGCGCTCTCATTACAGCGGGGAAGATCTGTGAAGCAGACAGGAATGAAGTATACGCATGCATTAACACAGTGTTACACTGACTATATATGAAGTGTACATACATGATGAAATATGGGCATATACTAACACAGTATTACATAGACTGTGTATATATTCATAGCTTGATGTATCATTCCACAAATCACATATGACATGTACAAATGTTAAGATAATACTACACAAACAGTATCTCTGATGTACAAATACTAAGATAATACTACACAAACAGTATCTCTGTATCATATAAATTGTCCTTCAACAATTTTTTTACCTACACGTGTACGCTAAAATTACCAAGTTTTCATAAATAATGAATACATACAAACATATGCACACGTGCATGGCGTGCTTGCATACATAAACACACATATGCGTGCACTCCCTCATTCATGCATTCACACACACACACACACACACACACACACACACACACACACACACACTCACACACACACCTCAGTCAAACACACCAACATGTAATGAAAGCACTTGCAGTTCTCTCATCAGTTATCCTGCAGAAAAAGATGTTCTTCATACTTACCTGTCTAAACAAATGCTTTATCTCCCCTAGGCGTGAAAGAACGCCATTCATCAGGATTCCCATAAAAAAGATTTTAAAAAAAGAACAACTGGCGAGCCAACTCTTCCCTTTAACCATCAGGCCAGCAGGAGTAGTCTCCCTTGGTGAGTTCACACTCGATTCACCCTGATGGATTGAAGTAAAGTTTTTTCCTTTTCCACGAAGAGGAAACATGCCCTCAACTGAACATCTCGAGTTCGGTTTCCATCATGGATTCTCTGAAGCTATCGTCTGCGTTGGCCTTCCCCCTTCAGAGGATATCACTTCGTCTTGGCAAATGAAGAAAATTCCAGATACCTACGCTTGTCTTCACCATTAGTCACTATCATCATACAGCGTCCTGGTGTCTACCAAACTGACCAGTGTTTCTTCTCCTCCTCATACTGTCAGAGTCTGTTCGTCGGATCGGAGAGCTGTCTCTGACCTTTACCCTAACGAAACCGCTTCAGCTGCTCCAGCTGGTCTCCTTTTCTCCCATGCAAACCGATCAATAGTAGCGGCTTCCAAGGCTACTTTTCCAAAGTACAGCTCTTGCACCCCCTTTTCTCTTGTACGAGTCAGATTAAAACAAAAAAAGAGAGAAACCTGCTGAGAAACATTAAGGACACCTTCTTGTCCACCGCGGAGCTGTGGCTGTGTTCCTGCATGCTCACGGATGTTGCCTTTTGCTATGTTAGTTTGAGTGTCTGCAGCTCACTCTTGGACCGATTCCTGTGGGGATCTCATCTCTCGCCAGTGATGTTTGAGTGGTTGTGTCCTTTTTCGATACTCCGGCTTTCGTTTGTACAGGTAAGTATGAAGGAAAGGAATTTTACGACTCAAAGTAGTTTTATGATATACTTACCTGTCCAAACACTAGGACAGCCTCCCCCTCCCCGCAGTGTGGAAAAGGGGTAGAAACTGAATTCAGGCTATCAGGGTGAATTGAGTATGATCTAAGGAGACTACTCCTGTTGGTCTGGTCTGATGGTTAATGGGAAGAGTTGGCTCCCTATTCTCCGTTTTTGTTTGTTTGTTTGTTTGTTTTTAATTTGGAATCCTGGTGTATGGCGTTGTTTCATGCTTAGTTGAATTAAAGCCTTTGTTTTGGCAATAAGATAATTATAAAACAATACTTTCAGTGGAAAAATATTCCTTTATATTTTTGAATTGCACACACATCACACACACACACACACACACCTCATCACACCACAATCATACAAACACACACACATCCACCCATATACTCGACCACACACACTCACTATTCTGGCATCGGATATTCTGTTGTCAAAGATAAAGTTGACACAGTTGCGGAGGACTTCCAGCCGGCGAGCGTTGTTCTCCACTATGCGCTGTCTCTCTGACGCCGATGTAATGGGCGACCCCATGGGGACAATACGCATCTGTGAGGGACGCATGCTGGCCAGTCTGGAAAAAAACACAGCTCAAAAGTCACATGCTGCTGGACATTCTGGACATCCACATCTACAATGCAAGCAACATTTTGGATACACTGGGTGCTAACTGCACATTCACTTCCAGAAGTGAAAATGAAACCATCAACAGAAGCTTTCTGAATTATTCATTCAGCTTTCTTCCAATAATAGATTATCTTCTCTTGTAATCCATCAACAGAAGCTATCTGAATTATTCATTCAGCTTTCTTCCAATAATAGATTATCTTCTCTTGTAATCCATCAACAGAAGCTATCTGAATTATTCATTCAGCTTTCTTCCAATAACAGATTATCTTCTCTTGTAATCCATCAACAGAAGCTTTCTGAATTATTCATTCAGCTTTCTTCCAATAACAGATTATCTCCTCTTGTAATCCATCAACAGAAGCTATCTGAATTATTCATTCAGCTTTCTTCCAATAACAGATTATCTTCTCTTGTAATCTATCAACACAAGCTATCTGATTTATTCATTCAGCTTTCTTCCAATAATAGATTATCATTCTCTTGAATCCATCAACAGAAGCTATCTGAATTATTCATGCAACTTTCTTCCATCAACAGATTATCTTCTCTTATGGGGGTACGTTGGATGTGTCGCCAAAGCAAGAGACTAACTTTCCTCTCCAATGTTAAGAGAAAAATATCCGCATATGTTCATGCCAGTGACACTGACTGACGGGCACACACTCGTAGCAGTACAAACGTTTGCTTCTGGTAACATACAATGCCCTTCATGTATACACACTGTCCTGCTCCTTAAAACATGTTTTGTTCATCCATTTTTCGCTCTTAATTTTCAAATTCAAAACTGGTATGCCAGTTCAATCCGTGAAATTCTGTCAGAAAACCATTTGCCTTTGTTCCACAGTGGATTATTCACCTTCCTCAAAGTCAGGTTTAAAAACCAGAATGTCTTAAAAATTGCCTTTTTCAACTCCAGAAGTTTGAAAGTCACCCCTTTCATATCTCATACCTACAAAAGCTTCTCCAATGTTCTGTCAAGGAGGAATGGCTTTGATTACATGACCCTCCCCCCCCCCCCCCAAAAAAAAAAAAAATAAATAAATAAAAATAATGTCCTCATCAAGCAAGAGGGGAAAATGTAAAGAAACTTCTGGCAAAGGTAGAAAACACAAACCAACATTGTTGACAAAAGACACACAACACACACAAACACATACAAATATACCCACACACACAAGGCAGACTGGTTCCCTACTTGTTCTTCAGGTTATGTTTGATCATGCCCTTATCGATAATGTCTTGCACCACACACACACACACACACACACACACACACACTCACAAAACACACACACACACACACACGCACACGCACACACACACACACACACACACACACCAAGCCAGGCTGGTTCCCTACTTGTTCTTCAGGTTGTGTTTGATCATGCCCTCATCGATGATGTCCTGCACCAGCTGCGTTTTGAGGGTGGGGAAGGTGGGCTGGTGGATGCGGCAGTGAGCGCCCTCTGTTGGCTTAGGGATCTTGGCCACATAGGGCTGGGGATTGGGACATTCCTGCCCAAACAAACCATCAATATTTTTATCTTTATTTACACTGATACAATATCATTGGGACATTCCTGCCCAAACAAACCATCAATATTTTTATCTTTATTTACACTGATACAATATCATTGGGACATTCCTGCCCAAACAAACCATCAATATTTTCATCTTTATCTACACTGATACAATATCATCGGGACATTCCTGCCCAAACAAACCATCAATATTTCCATCTTTATTTACAATGATACAGCATCATCGGGACGGGACATTCCTGCCCAAACAAACCATCAATATTTTGATCTTTATTTACACTGATACAATATCACTGGGACATTCCTGCCCAAACATACCATCAATATTTTCATCTTTATTTACACTGATACAATATCATTGGGACATTCCTGCCCAAACAAACAATCAATATTTTCATTTTTATTTACACTAATACATTATCAAATGGCTAAAAAAAAAAAAATCAACACTGGACTCACTAGTAAGAAAAACAAAAGCCAAGAATAACTAACAAAAATAATATAAGCCCCTAAACAAAAAAACAAAAACAAAACAAAAATCTGCGTGGCACACACACACACACATGAATTCTTGCACCATATTTATGTCTGAAAGTGAGAGACAGACAGACAGACAGACTTAGATAGAGACTGAGAAACAGAGGGGACAGAGAGAGACAAAGAGAGAGAGAGAAATCACTTGATTCGAATATGATGATTTCACCTTTGCTGTGTTTCTAGCTAGATGTTATAAAGATAATAAAGTGACCCTCTCCCACAGTGTGCAGTAAGACATGATGCGTGAAGCCACATCTGACATTTTTTCTGTCACCGACAATTCTCAATCATCAACAAATCCCTGCTGTGAGCAGGCAAAGGTCCATGGGGCATTGTGGAAAGGACCTAGGTGAAACTGCACAGAGAATGGTGTGTGTGGAACAGTGGCAATTGTCAGGACCTGCTGTTAAAGGCGTGCTCGTGTCTGACTTTGTGTTTGTGTGTGTTCATGTTATAATGTACAGGTATAAACCTTTTGCAATTCAGGGCAAGCCATTGTCAGACCTGCCTGACAGGTAATATTCCATAGTTGTTCCATTGTTATACTGCACAATGCCCTGCATGTTAAAACATACCCTAAGCTTCAGTGCTGTGTGCCCTGGGTGCTGAAACAACCCATACGCATCACTGTATGGTACCTTGTGAATGAAAAAAGAAAACGCTCCACAAGTTGTGATATGACCTGTGTGTTACAATCCACCATTTTATGCCCTTTGTAGTAAAAACATTCCACACCTTCAGAGCAGTGTGCTTGGTGTGTTAACATGTTCCACTGTTATGTGTCTCATGTTAAACTTTCCACTGCTGTGTGTTCTGAGTGTTACAACATTCTACAGTTACAGTGTCCTGAGTGTCAAGACATTCCACAGCCTTGTACGTCAAAACATTCCACTCTTTTGTGTGCCGTGTGTTTTAAAACATTTCATTTTTGTGTGGCCGCGAGTGACGACACATTCCACAGGTGAGAGCCTTCTATGTTTGAACATTCCACCGCATACAGCCTTGTGTGCTGAAGCATTCCCTAACTTCCACTGTTGTGTGCTCTGTGTGGAAGAATCATCACACTTTTTGCTTTTCATAAATCAACACTTGCTTCTATGGTTTGCTTCCTGTTGTACACTAACACAAACAAAAATAACGAACAATGCTGACGCACGCATGCACGCGCGCGCGCGCACACATGCGCACACGCTCTCTCTCCCTCTGTCTCTCTCTCTCTCCGAGAGTCACTCACATTTAATCTGGGCATGCATAAACACAGGAATGCATATACATCCATGCGCACTTATACACACACACACACACACACACACACACACACACACACACACACACACTCTCTCTCTCTCTCTCTCTCTCTCTGAGAGTCACTCACATTCAAACTGGGCTTGCATATACTGCAGGCATAATTCAAAAACAGGGAGGAAAAAAAAAAGAACCAAACAAACCTACAGAAAAGAATGAAACAACAGTCAGAGAAGAGGACAGGGACGAGACAGAACAAAGAGAAACTGAAATGGGAGTGGAAGACGTGTGAACAGAAAGCGAAGAAAGCCCCCCCCCCCCCCCCCCCCCCCCCCCCCAAGGGTCAACACAAGCCAAGGACAAGGACAGCCCTCCTACATTCAGGTACAGCTGGTGGGCCAGATCCCTGATGTGTTCCATCAACTTGTCCGGGTCGGACTGCTCCAGGCGCAGCTGGTCCGGCATCGTGGCATACACCTGGAACACCATCACCATCATCCTCAAGACTTCATCGCGCTCTTCCTTCGATCTGAGGTTTTTTGTTTTCTGGTTTTTTTTTAATAATTTACATAGGGAAATCAGACATTTTCAGTTCGTTCACTGAAAAATAAACCAGACAATAAATGTCCACGTCTAACTTGTGGTGTTTGGCTGTGGGTGTTGTTTGTGTTTTTGTATGCTGGTGCTTGATGATGGTGTTTCTGATTCAGGGGCTTTTGGTCGTTTGGATCTTGGCTGGTGTGTCTCAGGTCAGCCTTCATCTTCCTTTCTCTTCCTTCTTCTTCGCGGGTCTTCTCCCTTTGCTTCTCTTGTCATCGTGGCTGTCTGTGAGCAATGCCATCTTCAGTCTTCTGTTTCAATCTTCCTTCTCATGTGGTTCAGCTGTCCTTTGATCGGTTGTTTATCCCACTATTCTCTATATGTAATTAATGATGCAAAGCCCTCAGCATAAGCACACACAAATCATTCCCTGTCCATTGCTGTTTTTTAGGGCATCCACTATTCCTAGAACTATAATCAAGGTACTCAAAACCTGCAGAGATCCTAGAACTATAATCAAGCGACTCAAAACCTGCAGAGATCCTAGAACTATAATCAAGCGACTCAAAACCTGCAGAGATCCTAGAACTATAATCAAGCTACTGAAAACCTGCAGAGATCCTAGAACTATAATCAAGCGACTCAAAACCTGCAGAGATCCTAGAACTATAATCAAGCGACTCAAAACCTGCAGAGATCCTAGAACTATAATCAAGCGACTCAAAACCTGCAGAGATCCTAGAACTATAATCAAGCGACTCAAAACCTGCAGAGATCCTAGAACTATAATCAAGCCACTAAAAACCTGCAGAGATCCTAGAACTATAATCAAGCGCTCAAACCTGCAGAGATCCTAGAACTATAATCAAGCTACTCAAAAACTGCATAGATCCTACAACTATAATCAAGCTACTCAAAACCTGCAAACAGATGAAGTATTGGTTCAAATTTTCTTGCATGCAAAACACCTGCAAACAGATGAAGCATTGGTTCAAAATTTTCTTGTATGCAAAATATTTCAATTATACATGTGACACAAAGAAAACTGATTCTAGATCATCTCTTCAACCCTAAGAAATCATGCATAAAGCAGTAATCAGGCCTTACAAAAAAGTGGGTTCAACCACAGAGACACAGGCACATGTCTTAAAAACCACTGCCAAGAACTGACACATCACTCTGAACCGCAAAACATTCAACAGTGTTTACATCTACCTTGATATCAATGATAAGCACCATGTGGAAATCCTAACACTGACCTCATCAAAGACCACCAACTCTTGGGGGGGAGGGGGGGGGGGAGGGGGGGGGGAGAAACCATCAAAATATTTTCTCGAGACACATCGCACACTTTAAAGATTCAGCTGGAAAAGAGGGGGAAGAGGGGGTGGGGGATTATGAGCTGATCTCATCAAGGCTGTAACACAGGTTGGGGGATTATGAGCTGATCTCATCAAGGATATAACAAATGATCTCATCAAGGCAGTAACAATCAATGTGATGGGGAACTGACCTCATCAAAAGATATCACAGACTCTGTAAGAGTGGGCTGGGGGATTAATAGCTGATCTCATCAAGGCTGTAACAATCAATGTGATGGGGAACTGACCTCATCAAAGATATCACAGACTCTGTAAGGAGGTCCTCTCTCAGCCACAAAAGCACTGAACCCCATACCCTCCAGGACCCTCATCACAAACTGGTCCTCCACCATCCCCCTCTGACCGAGGAAGTGAGCCTGCAACATACATGTACATTACTCTCTCTGACCCAGAGGCAGACCGCCTAAAACATATTTCATATATACACTACCACCTCTGACTCAGAAAAGGTGCTTGAAATATACATCATACATACATCACCACCTCTGACTCAGAAAATGTGCTTGAAACATACATCATACATACCTCACCACCTCCGACTCAGAAAACTGCTTGAAGCATACATCATACATACCTCACCACCTCCAACTCAGAAAATTGCTTGAAACATACATCATACATACCTCACCACCTCTGACTCGGAAAATTGCTTGAAACATACATCATACATACTTAACCACCTCTGACTCAGAAAATGCGCTTGAAACATACATCATACATACATCACCCCCTCTGACTAAGAAAATGTGCTTGAAATATACATCATACATACATCACCACCTCTGACTCAGAAAATGTGCTTGAAACATACATCATACATACATCACCCCCTCTGACTCCAAACATGTGCTTGAAACATGACATCATACATACATCACCCCTCCGGCCCAGTAAGTGGGCCTGAATAATGTATCATACATACACCCCTTCTGCAAGAACAAAGTCTAAAACATACATCATATATACACATCCTGTGACTCGGCCAGAGAGCTTCAACCATACATTATATCACTGCCCTTAAACCAAAGAGTCAGCCTCAAACATACGTCACACACATCATTGCTGGCTGAAACACAGAGTGAGCCTGAAACATTCATGACATAGGTGCCCTGTGACCTTGGTAGTCGGCTGGAACATGTATCACCATACAGGGGTGCCAGTTGGGGGAGGGGGGGGGGGGGAGAGGAGGGCGGGGGGAGGAGGGGGGGGGACTTCTCCAACCTGAAACTGAACTGTTTGGTCATCTCGGCAATCTGAAATCAAACAGTGACCACATTAGCCATGCTGAAAGTTATCACGAAACAAGACATGGTCCTGAAACCCCGCTGAACAGTCTGGGAACCTGAACACCAATCTCACTGGAGGGGAAGTGATTAGCGTGAGAATAATGCCCTTCAACAGCACACGGAAGACAGTGCAGTGCAGACAGCAAAAAAAGCAGCACACTGTGGCATCAGAGGCAACGAAAAAGCGGACATTCTGACAAAAGACGGTGCACAGAAGGAGCAGGCCAACAACCTGGTGTCATACAATGAAATTAGGACAATCATCAAGGCACAGCAAGGAATAAAATGGCGCCTCCTGCATCCCAAATACAACCAGAAGACACATACCATTTGCTGGGATGATGGGAACAGGTCAAGATCTTCCGCCTGAGGACTGGACACAATCGCCTGCTCCACCACATGCACTTTGGAACTGGACAGAGTGGAGAGTGCCCTTGTGGTGAGGGACCAATGACAACCGACCGCATCCTTCAAGTCTGTACGACATATGCAGCATCCAGAAGGAAGTACTGGCCAACACCGACAGCAGTGGAAGCCAAGTTGTACGGCACCCTGGAGGAGCTGCGACGGACGGCAGCCTTCATCGAGGACACTGGCTGCTCATCTAACGGGATGGGGAACGAGGAAGAAGAAAAAGAAGACAGCAAAACAGCCACAAGGGGGAAGAGACGCATCACCCACACAAGACAGGGATGGACTGATCGATCATTTATACCCACCGAAGATTTTAGGCCAAGGTTCTGTGTCTTGCAGTCTGTCCTTATCATGCATACACCTTTACCAATACCTATCCTTTATGCTGACAAATCAACATCAAAGCAGTACAACATAATGATAATACCAAGGGGTAGTCTCAGACCAATGAAGGACTGAAGCGTTGCACTGAACGAGGTAAGAAAGATGAACAGGAACAAGTAAAACATGAGAGAGAAAGGGGATGGGGAATGGACGGATGCTGTGTTTGAGTGGGGTGCATTTTGATGAGGTGGGGGGGGGAGGGGGGGGAGGGGTCAGGCTGACCTTGTGGAAGGTTATGAAGGGCTCTGGATGAATGCGGATGAGGGTCAGGCTGGACCTGTATCCTGTGAACAACTCGGCAAACATCCGGATGAACACTGCACGGATCTCCTTGTCCTGAAACACACCAAGGCTTTTCTTCTTCAATCCTCACCCAACAGTTCCCCTCTCCCACCACACCACACACACACACACAAGTTCATGAGGCTTCATTTTCCAGACTGCTGCTTCTATCTTTAACAGATTTATTTCTGTATGTTAGTACTCCAACAATATGCTTTTCACCTACAAAAAAAAAAAGAAATGACAACAAAGATTAAAAAAAGAAGAAAAAAAACATGACTATAAACATAATGTGGGCGGTTGTTCATACACTTCAAAGTCATCAACAATTCTGATTTGTTCCATCTTCAGTCACATCAAGAAATGTTTTCCATAGCCGGACACCATATCATAATCCCTAAATTACATACATGACTGTATTTGTTCTCCCAAAAGTCAACCCCCCCCCCCCTCCAAAATAGTATTAACAAGTATTCTTATATGTGCAACCATCAACAAACCCAGTCAATATCTCCACCGCCGCACTCGCTCCCCAATAACCCACCCCAAACAATAATGAACAACAGATTTATAAGAGGTGCATAAGAAGATCTTTAAGCTGATCACTAACCCTCTGAACAGGTGGGGACACTTTGCGAGGTGATGGGGAAAATGCGTAATCAGCAGCCAGCAAATCTGGTAACAAGATCTGTGAGAAAACCCACAACCAATCAATTCATGAACCAAATAGTTCACAAAATCCACAATCACTCAATCCATAACGCAAATAGTTCACAAAATCCACAATCAATAATCAATAAAGCAAATAGTTCACAAAATCCACAATCACTCAATCCATAAGCCATATAGTTCACAAAATCCACAATCACTCAATCAATAAACCAAACAGTTCACAAAATCCACATTGATCAATCTATACACAAAATAATCACTTTACAAAATTCACAATTAATCGATCCGTAAACCAATCAATCATTTTGCAAAATCCAGTAAATCAATAATCAATCAGTCAATCCATATATCAACCGATCTGTTGATAAAATCCACAATCATTCAGTCCATAAGCCAGTCAATCAGTTAACAAAATCAACACTGAAAAAATCTGTATACCACACAACTGGTTCGTAATCAAACAATCGACTGACCAGCCAACACATTCCTCAACCAATTAACAGGCTAAAAATCAACCACATTCAACCAACCCTTAGTTATCCACCAACCAAATCATTCATGATCATCCTCCTCATCATAATCATCTTCATCATTATGAGCCTGATCCTAACAGCTGGAATGATTTATGGCGTTTTATACCACTGACGCTGGTCCAGAAGGCACTAACCAAGTTGAGACATTTCTTGGTGCGGGAGAGAATGGGCTCTGATATGAGGGGCACCGTCACGCACTCCGGGATCCGGATGTCCCCACCGTCCAGATCAACAAGAATCACATCCAACTGAAACACAGTAATGCTGACCCTGAACTACCCCAAGAGAGCCAGTAGTGTCAATGGCAATGGCAACATCCAGTCACATTGACTGTACAGGCTAGCACTGAACACTCTTCCAACCAAGTACACATTGTCAATGAAAGATAAACACAGTATTTACGAAAATACCAGCAATGACACTGCTCTATTTATATCACTATTTTTACAGGCTTCACACACTTCCTTCAATCACAGGGATTTTTTTAAGATCATCCTGGACAGCATTTTGTATTTCAAGGTCTGTTACACTCCTGAAATCACAGAGTTACGAGATGCTGTTTAATGCAGAAGAAGCACAGCTTCACCCAAACATGTCACGAACAAGCTACCTGTGGAAAAGTGATCTCATCAGCTGATACTGGTGGGGGGCCTGGTGAGCTCAGCGGTAAAGCACTGACTTACAATCTGACACTGAGAGTTCGAATCATGCACGCGCCTAACACAGAAATGGCTTTTTCACTGCCCATCTTAGTGTGTGGTTGTCCTGCTGGCGTCAGTGTTGCGTCAGACAGGTCTTCTTCCCCCCACCCTCCCCCCTCTCCTGGAATGATTACCCAACTTTGCCACACCACCTTTGGTGCTTTTGGATATTAAACTAAAAGTGTCACTGATTAACTGATATTGATCCTTGTATGGTGTCTGTCAGGATAGCTCTGAACAGTACTGCTTACTTTGGGAGGACATGCCTACACACACACACACACACACACACACACACACACACACACACACACACACACACACACACCCCAATCTGACCATTATCTATCTCACACTAATACATTACACTAATACACTGCCTGATCATCTGCCTGACCCAGTGATCCTCCCCTGACCCATTTCACTTGAATATATAATGTACTGCAATCATATCTCTGACCCATTATACACAACCAATCCATCCCTGACCCATTTCACTTGAATATATAATGTACTGCAATCGTATCTCTGACCCATTATGCACAACCAATCCATCCCTGACCCATTTCACTTGAATATATAATGTACTGCAATCGTATCTCTGACCCATTATACACAACCAATCCCATCCCTGACCCATTTCACTTGAATATATAATGCTACCGCAATCGTATCTCTGACCATTATACACAACCAATCCTATCCCTGACCCATTTCACTTGAATATATAATGTACCGCAATCGTATCTCTGACCCATTATACACAACCAATCGTCCCTGACCATCTCACTAATACTCATACAATGTCATGCTTCCGACCCAACTCACTCACACAATTTATGCATTGTCAATCCCATCCCCAATCTATCTCACACCAAATATATCATGCACTGTCAATCCCATCCCCAATCTATCTCACACGAATATATCATGCATTGTCAATTCCATCCCCAATCTATCTCACACAAATATATCATGCACTGTCAATCCCATCCCCAATCTATCTCAACAAATATATCATGCATTGTCAATCCATCCCCAATCTATCTCACACAAATTATCATGCACTGTCATCCCATCCCCAATCTATCTCACCAAAATTATCATGCACTGTCAATCCCATCCCCAATCTATCTCACACAATAATATCATGCATTGTCAATTCCATCCCCATCTATCTCACACAAATATATCATGCACTGTCAATCCCATCCCAATCTATCTCACACAAATATATCATGCATTGTCAATCCCATCCCCAATCTATCTCACACAAATATATCATGCACTGTCAATCCATCCCCAATCTATCTACACAAAATATATCATGCATTGTCATCCCATCCCTGACCTATCTCTCTCGAATACATTATGCATTGCCAGTCCTACCCCTGACCTATCTTACTCGAATACATCACACATCGTCAATCCCATCCCTGACCTACCTCATGCGAACACATGAAGCATTGCCAGTCCTATCCCTGACCTATCTCACGTTAATGCAATACGTTGTCACAATGCTAGGCCCCGACTTGTCTGACCCTTCAGGACCGATACTCACCAAATCAATGACTTGGTCCTTGAGCGAGGCGTGCACTCCAGCGATGAAGGGGGTGGGGGTGGTGAGCACTTCCAAGAGGGAGGCAGGCAAGATGGGAATATAGACATAACTGTAGGACACACACCCAACATCAGCATGGATGAAAACCCCCATCCAGTACAGGACTCCACACTCAGACACACACACTAAGACAGAACGATTCAAAGTACAGTATGGTTCACAACAGGATATAATTATCAGATCCACACCTGAGACATAGAAATCAAAAAGAGGGAATGTTTCTCGAGAAGACATGTAAGATCCATAGCTTTAGCAAGACAACGAGTAAAATGAAGGAACCTAAAGATGAGCATCTTTCACCACAGGAGATGTAAGATCCATACCTTAGCAAGACAACAAGGAATAAATATACCTAAAGATGAGTATCTTTCACCACAGGACACACAAGATCCATATCTTACAAGACAACAAGGAGTAAAATACCTAAAGATGAGCCTCTTTCACCACAGGACACACAAGATCCATACCTTAGCAAGACAACAAGGAGTAAAATACCTAAAGATGAGCCTCTTTCACCACAGGACACACAAGATCCATACCTTAGCAAGACAACAAGGAGTAAAATACCTAAAGATGAGTATCTTTCACCACAGGACACACAAGATCCATACCTTAGCAAGACAACAAGGAGTAAAATACCTAAAGATGAGCCTCTTTCACCACAGGACACACAAGATCCATACCTTAGCAAGACAACAAGGAGTAAAATACCTAAAGATGAGTATCTTTCACCAAGGACACACAAGATCCATATACCTTAGCAAGACAACAAGGAGTAAAATACCTAAAGATGAGTATCTTTCACCACAGGACACACAAGATCCATACCTTAGCAAGACAACAAGGAGTAAAATACCTAAAGATGAGTATCTTTCACACAGGACACACAAGATCCATACCTTAGCAAGACAACAAGGAGTAAAATACCTAAAGATGAGTATCTTTCACCACAGGACACACAAGATCCATACCTTAGCAAGACAACAAGGAGTAAAATACCTAAAGATGAGTATCTTTCACCACAGGACACACAAGATCCATACCTTAGCAAGACAACAAGGAGTAAAATACCTAAAGATGAGTATCTTTCACCACAGGACACACAAGATCCATACCTTAGCAAGACAACAAGGAGTAAAATACCTAAAGATGAGTATCTTTCACCACAGGACACACAAGATCCATACCTTAGCAAGACAACAAGGAGTAAAATACCTAAAGATGAGCATCTTTCACCACAGGTGACTTCAGATCCATACCTTAGCAAGACAACAAGGAGTAAAATACCTAAAGATGAGTATCTTTCACCACAGGACACACGAGATCCATACCTTAGCAAGACAACAAGGAATAAAATACCTAAAGATGAGTATCTTTCACAACAGGACACACAAGATCCATACCTTACAAGACAACAAGGAGTAAAATACCTAAAGATGAGTATCTTTCACAACAGGACACACAAGATCCATACCTTAGCAAGACAACAAGGAGTAAAATACCTAAAGATGAGTATCTTTCACCACATGACACACAAGATCCATACCTTAGCAAGACAACAAGGAGTAAAATACCTAAAGATGAGTATCTTTCACCACAGGACACACAAGATGCATACCTTAGCAAGACAACAAGGAGTAATATGAAGGAACCTAAAGGACAGCACCTTTCACAACAGGAGACAGGAGATCCATACCTGTACTTGAGTGGGTAGTAGAGGGCCACAATGGCTCTGCAGGCGGCAGTGAGGCGGGAGTAGCTATTGGAATAGAAGAGGATCTTGTGGTCTGTGAGTGCAGCGCAGAAGATCATGATGGCATTGTTGATGCCTGCCCACACAAATGCAAACATGCACACACACATGCATACGCACACACACACACACACGCAAACACATGCGCACATACACACACCGGCACGCACACAGGCATGCACGCAGGCACCCACGCATGCATGCACACACACACACACACACACACACACACCACACACACACACACACACAGAGTGTTGGCTTCAATACAAGGTGTGCAAGTACACAAAAAATAACTGTATTAGTGCGTTGGGCATAAAACATGATGATGGTCAGTGATAATTTTGTCATATTTATATTATTGTGTGTGTGTGTGTGTGTGTGTGTGTGTACATACATATATATATAGAGAGAGAGAGAGAGAGAGAGAGAGAGAGAGATAAGATAGATAGATTGACAGATAGATATATACATATATTAGAGAGAGAGAGAGAGAGAGAGAGAGAGAGAGAGAGAGAGAGCAATGCACAAAAATCTCTCTCTGGAACTTCTAATGTGCACACTACACCATCCCCTTCATCCCAAACTCCACACTCACCAATGAAGCAGACTGTTAATGGTTTATGATCAGCCAAGTCCATGACATGTAGAATGTATAAAAAGGAAAGTGATCAGACACACAGTTTATTTATCAGTCAGCACTACAAGGGATCAGTGTTGAATCCAAATGTGCCACATTAACCAACGTATTTCAATCAAATATTCTTTATCTGTGGGTAAGTAGGTCCATCTGTGATAAAAAAAATTTTTTTAAATCTGTTATGCCCAACTGTCTTGATTACAACCCCCCCCCCCCCTCCCCCCCTCCACCTCCAATCCCACTTTCCTCCCCAAACTCATGTGCAAGTGCTTAGACTGTCCTAAACAATATGATGACGACTACACACACAAGATGCCTGCAGTTACATGCTTGGAGTGTTCGAACACTGGGCTGACCACTGCCAGTTCAAGCCCCATGTGTGTGTGTGTGTGTGTGGGGGGGGGGGGGGGGGGATATTTATAGCTGGAAAACCCTGTCTGTCTACCCAGCAGTACATGGACCTGGTGGACCTCTGGACAGGTTGGAGACGGTGGTGGAAGGAAGGGGTGGGGCTGGCTGTTCCATCATGCCAGGCCTAAGGCATCATGAATCTCTCACACTTCAAAGCCCCCAAACTAACCAAGCTGAGGGTTGTAACCTTCACTTTAATACTTTCGCGACGGGTGCGGCATAACCAAGCTGAGGGTTTTAACTTTCACTTTAATACTTTCGCGACGGGTGCGGCAGAGTAACATCACTTCCCTGCAGCTGCGTGCACCCCATGTGCTTACAACTATTGCAGACACACGATTTTTGCATTTTTTAATTTTATTTTATGTCCCCTAATATAAACGTAACAAACCATTGTTATATATCAATGGAAACGGTAAAGCGCGAACTTTGCAATGAGCACAGACTTAATTCAATACATTTGGGTAAAATAGCAACACTACAATTACGGAAACAACATAACTAAAACGTAGGAGAACACAATCTTCTTTACGTTTGTTTGGTTAGTATAACAACAGCTAATGAGGAAGAAAAGGGGCATAAAATTTCGCTCTCACTTTGAACAGATGCAGAGAAAGCCTGGGGTATTCAATATGTGTAATCCAAGTAAAAAATATATAAAAAATGAAAATAAATCACTGTACACACTTTTCACTGTTTTGGCTTCAAACGATAGGACGTATAAAACTGTTAAATACACAGAGCAATTAAATCAAGCGCAGATATTTTTGGATAAACTTGTACACCTTTACCCTCCTCGTCTTCTGAACCACTTTGCTGAACCAATTCTAACACCCCATGTCATTCTTCTTCTTCTTATGTTGGCGAGGCAGGAAATTACACATGTGCCTTTTGCAGAAATTCCAAGTGCCAGACAGGTCTCTTTGTTCCGACTACTCTGGGGTCACAAAGGTCATCGCTAGTGCATGTCAACTTGCCCTTCCAGTGGCTAGAATATTCTAAATATTTAGGGCAGCTGTATCCCTTGGACTCTAGACCAGAGAACACGGGATTTTTTTTTATAGTTGTGCCGTCACTGAGGCACAGCATGTCCAGGGAGTACAGCAGCATTGCCGTCACCACAGAGCAGCTTGTTGTGAACGGGTTGACAGAGTTGCCATCACTATCGCACAGCCCGTCGTGAAAAAGTTAATCACACACAGTGCTCACTTCAACACAGATACTCCCTGCAGCTCTAAGACCGTCAATAACATTATGATGATAGCCACACACACAGTGTTGCCGTGCTTGGCTGTTCCAAGGCCATTACATCAAGGTCCAGGGCAGTGAGAAAATCAGTTTGATATAACCAAAGTTCAACACAATGGTGCAAGTGAAGCAGGTGGGACTTTGGCTTGGTGAAGCAGGTGGGACTTTGGCTTGGTGAAGCAGGTGGGACTTTGGCTTGGTGAAGCAGGTGGGACTTTGGCTTGGTGAAGCATGTGGGACTTTGGCTTTGTGAAGCATGTGGGACTTTGGCTTGGTGAAACATGAGGGACTTTGGCTTGGTGAAGCATGTGGGACTTTGGCTTGGTGAAGCATGTGGGACTTTGGCTTTGTAAAGCATGTGGGACTTTGGTGTAGTGAAGCATGTGGGACTTTGGCTTTGTGAAGCATGTGGGACTTTGGTGTAGTGAAACAGGTGAGACTTTGGCTTGGTGAAGCATGTGGGACTTCGGCTTGGTGAAGCATGTGGGACTTTTGGTGTAGTGAAGCATGTGGGACTTTGGTGTAGTGAAGCATGTGGGACTCTGGTGTAGTGAAGCATGTGGGACTTCTTTTTTTTTTCCCCTCCACCACCCCTGCCTTTACCTTTTTTTTTTTTAATTTTCTTCTTTCATTTTTGGCTCTTTTTTTTTTTGTTTTGTTTTTGTTGCATGTGGGACTTTGGTGTAGTGAAGCATGTGGGACTTTGGTGTAGTGAAGCATGTGGGACTTTGGTGTAGTGAAGTATGTGGGACTTTGGCTTGGTGAAGCATGTGGGACTTTGGTGTAGTGAAGCAGGTGAGACTCTGGTGTAGTGAAGCAGGTGGGACTTTGGTGTAGTGAAGCATGTGGGACTTTGGTGTAGTGAAGCATGTGGGACTTTGCTGTAGTGAAGTATGTGGGACTTTGCTGTAGTGAAGCATGTGGGACTTTGCTGTAGTGAAGCATGTGGGACTTTGGTGTAGTGAAGCATGTGGGACTTTGGCTTTGTGAAGCAGGTGGGACTTTGGTGTAGTGAAGCAGGTGGGACTTTGGTGTAGTGAAGCATGTGGGACTTTGGCTTGGTGAAGCATGAGGGACTTTGGCTTGGTGAAGCATGAAGGACTTTGGTGTAGTGAAGCATGTGGGACTTTGGTGTAGTGAAGCATGTGGGACTTTGGCTTGGTGAAGCATGAGGGACTTCGGTGTAGTGAAGCATGTGGGACTTTGGCTTGGTGAAGCATGTGGGACTTTGGCTTGGTGAAGCATGAGGGACTTTGGCTTGGTGAAGCATGAGGGACTTTGGCTTGGTGAAGCATGTGGGACTTTGGTGTAGTGAAGCATGTGGGACTTTGGTGTAGTGAAGCATGGGTGGGACTTTGGTGTAGTGAAACATGTGTGGGACTTTGGTGTAGTGAAGCAAATGGGACTTTGGTGTAGTGAAGCATGGGTGGGACTTCGTTGTAGTGAAGCATGTGGGACTTTTTTCTGTTATCAGTGGCACTTGGAATCCTTACATGGGCCTAAGTTAATGATGTGCATAGAAACAGTTTAAGTAACCATCAAAAAGATAATACCAGAAATCAGCAGCACCATACAAGAAAGTTAACTGCAAGAAAATTATGTTATCAACACAGTTGTGCCAGTAATGCGTAAGTGTACTGTAGCTCAGTGTGAATACCCAAGCATGTGGTGTTGCATATGCATATGTGTATGTAAAGCACAAGTGTAAATAAATGGATGCTTCATGTGTCAGTGAATACATGCATGTATTTATGTAAGCCTATACACACACACACACACACACACACACACACACACACACACAGGCACACATATGCACGCATGCACGCACGCACGCACACACGCACGCACACACGCACTCAGGCACGCAGGCATGCACACACACACACACACACACACACACACATACACAGGTCACCAACCCATCTGATGGAAGAAGAGGGCAACAGAGTCTTGACTGACAGGCAGTGAACCACTGAGAGGCGGTTGCAGGGCCTGGCGGTCCCCCGCTCCTATAGAGAATCGAACCTGAGGGCCCCCTGCATCAACACAACACAGCACCCGAACTGCAGAGCGGTAAGCAAAACACACAATCCATGGGAGACAAAGGAAATCAGGAAAATTAGTGAAAAGAGCGAGTAAAATGGGCATGCGCAGAGAATTTAATCACTGCATACACACACACATGCACACGCACACACACACACACACACACACTCACACATATTCACACACACACAGAGCCACACACACATAACCCAACATGCCAACACATACTTGCATACCCCAATACACACACACACACACACACACACAGAGCCACACACACACCACCCAACACACCAACACATACTTACACACACACACACACACACACACACCACACACACACACACACACACACACACATACAGCACACACACACACACACGCACACACACACACACACACACAGCCACACACCATCACCCACACGCCAACACATACTTACACACCAGCATTCACACACAAGAGGGACAGACAGCAAGAGATTCAGAGGCAGATGGTGAGAGGGACAAAGAGAGAACAACAGTCTGACCATTGGCCTTCATCAAAGAGGCAATGTCAGGGAAGCAGGAGGAGACAGGGAAGAAGGGGAAGGGGCGAGGGACAAATGGACATGTACCACCACATGTTTTGAGAAAGGGTACGAAACACATAAGCTGAAGGGAACTTTGCGCTGGAACTGACTATTAACGAAAAATACATGGAACAATAATACTACAAATGTAGATTTTAAAAATTTCTTTTTGAGTTTAGGGAATATCGATGAAATTTCATCTTCTTTGAACTGTAAGAAATATGCATTATGAAATCTATACAATGCCTTTTTTTTTTTGGCCCTGTGCCTGAAGACGACTGGATTATGGAAGTAGAGAAGGCCTTTACCACATTATTAGAGCACAGTAGGTAAACACATATTTGCTGATAGTCATCTTCAACTGTATTTACACACAAAGAACAGAGTTGACTTTGATAGTCGACTATGTCTGTGATTATTGCGTTCAATGGCAGAACATTTTAACTCTATCATGTGGCAGTGCAACTTTGAAACGATTTACATCAACATGTTAAGATAGATTTCTATCTCAAAATAGCTTTGAATGATTGCTAGCATGCATATTTTTTCCCTGTCCCAGCCCATTCATAAATAAACATATCTATTAAGCTTTACCTAAAAATATCCAAATCAAATCAAATTCTGTCTCATATAATTGTTTTCTTTACTACAGCTGTATTTTGTACACTTGATGAGGTTACTGTGTCAGCGTTCACCTTAAGCAACCTAGAATCTACTCATGCACATACAGAAAATCATGACAATGGGTTCCTCCTGTGGTGTCTATACACCTGGGTTTTTTTTGTTTTTGTTTTTTACAGAGATATCTAAAGAGTACTTGCACATCATCCAGAGACAAAAAGTTTTTTTTGTGTGTACGCAGGCTATACTCCTGCAGACACTCCCTGTAGAGACAGGCAAGGATTAATTCCATCTACCCAACAAAAGGAGTGGAGTTTTGTGTGTATGACCGTTTTTTTTTTCCCCTGCCATTAAGGCAGCCGTACTCCATCTTGGGAAAGGTGCATGCTATGTGTAACGTGTCATCCATACCAACGTCCAAACTGGACTTCTCTTCTGAAAGTTGGTGATCGGATTTCATGTGTGTGCAAGATGTTATGCGTGCGTTCACACACGGAACCTCAGTTTATAGTCTCATTTGAAGGACTGTATGGGAAATGGAGTCAGAACCAATGTTAACTCTGAGGGAAAAATCCCCCTGTACCGAAACGGCCCGGTGGAGATTCGAACCCGCAACCCCAAGATTACGAGTCCAGCGCTCTACCACTGAGCTATTCCGGCCCCCTGACAAAAAGGGTAAAAAGGGGGAACTGAGGGAAGGGAAGGAAGTGGGGTGGGAGGTGTGAGGTGGACTGCCCAACTTACCAGGAGGGGGGACTTGCACACATCCCAGAATGTTTCCCACCAGGGTCTCTATCTGCACCTGCATATTCTCCATGTACACTGTGTAGATGACCCCCAGGCAGTTCTGTCAGAGAGAAAGACACACTTTTCATTGTCCTGCAACAGTCACTCCTCCATTCTATCGCTGACAGTCACTCCTCTATTCTACTGCCAACAGTCACTGCTCCATTCTATTGCCAACAGTCACTGCTCCATTCTATTGCCAACAGTCACTGCTCCATTCTATTGCCAACAGTCACTGCTCCATTCTATTGCCAACAGTCACTCTCCATTCTATTGCCAACAGTCACTGCTCCATTCTATTGCCAACAGTCACCCTTGTTGTCTTGCATAGTCATCCTCCACTATCTACCAACAGTAAATCATCATCCATCTTACCAACATCAGTCATCTACTATCTTACCACATCAGTCATCTTTCTGCTTGCCAAAAGTCACTCTTTTGTTGTCTTGCTAATAGCCCATCCTCCACTATCTTACCAACAGTCGAATCATCATCCATTCTTACCAACAGTCAATCATCTACTATCTTACCAACAGTCAGTCATCTTCTGTCTTGCCAACAAATCACTCTTTGTGTGTCTTGCTAATAGCCCTCCTATCTCCCACTGTCCTACTTCAAACATGAGTCCACCCTATCTCTACATCAACATCCTGTCTTATCTGCCACAATCAATCTTCTATCTTGAACAATGAGGTCAGCCATCTTGCTACATCAACAATCGTCTTATCTTGCAACATCAAGCCGTCCTATTTGCAAACAAGAATGGGTCAGCCTACTTGCTCAGTAAACATCCTGTCTTAACTGCCAACATCAACTGTCATCTTGAAACAATGATGGTCCAGCCCTATCTTGCCTACATCAACATCCTGTCTTATCTTGCCAACAATCATCCTGTCCTATCTGCAAACAATGAATGGGTCCAGCCTGTCTTGCCTACAGTCAAACAATCCTGTCTTATCTTGCCACCAATCAATCCTGTCCTATCTTGCAAACAATGAATGGGTCCAGCCCTATCTTGCCTACAGTCAAACAATCCTGCCTTATCTTGCCACCAATCAATCCTGTCCTATCTTGCAAACAATGAATGGGTCCAGCCCTATCTTGCCTACAGTCAAACAATCCTGTCTTATCTTGCCAACAATCAATCCTGTCCTATCTTGCAAACAATGAATGGGTCCAGCCCTGTCTTGCCTACAGTCAAACAATCCTGCCTCATCTTGCCACCAATCAATCCTGTCCTATCTTGCAAACAATGAATGGGTCCAGCCCTATCTTGCCTACAGTCAAACAATCCTGTCTTATCTTGCCAACAATCAATCCTGTCCTATCTTGCAAACAGTGAATCAATTCTGCCCTGTCTTGACAACGATCAGATAATCCTGCTCTGTCTTGCTAACAACCAATCAATCTTGCTCTCTCTTGCCAACAATCAATCAATCTGAGCATATTTTTGAACAACTAATCAATTCCACCCCTGCCAACAAGCAGTCAATCCTCCTGCACCTTGCCATCAATCAATCAATCATTCTTCATCTTGTTATCAATCAATAAATTCCAACAATCAATCAATCAATGGAACTCCATCTTGCAAATAGTCAATCAATCTCGCCCTACCTTTTCAACAATAAATCAATCCTGCTTTACGTTCTTGCCCTATCTTTCGAACACTCAATCAGTCCTGCCCCTTTTTTTTTCCCAATAATCAATAAATCATGCTCTATTGTACCAGCAATCAATCAATCATGTGAGAAGGATCAGCGAAAAAAAAAAAAAGAATCTTCACAATATTCACAACCAGACATAAGTCTACCAACTCTCTTTTCTACCCAATGTGTGTGGCTTTTCCTTGAACACATAATGTACGCTAGAATTCTGAGTTTTCTAAAACAAATGTTAGTAAGTAAGTATGTGGAATAACTCTGCCAGACAACATGGACAAATGAATCACAAAACAAAACACGACACGTTTCGACCTCTTAGGTCTTCTTCAGGAAAGAGTTTTCTGTCCAGATCTGAAGTTTGGGCTTCAAAAGTTGTCTCCCTGATGCCCCTGGTGTAATCACATCATTGAAGCATAAAATGCAATTGGCCATTGGCCCTTCTGTTTCAGCATGCTGATTCAACACGATGTCACAAAGTTAAGGATATATATATATAAGCTCAATGACCATGACCAAAGCAGAAAAGTTTCCTCTGTTTCAACAGTTTGAATATAGATTTTGTTTTTTTAACTGCATTTTATACTGGAATCAGTTTGGTGGAAGCTCATCTCTCCATGACATCTGGAATACTTGAAAAACTTTTTTCAGTTCTGGCTGACATCAAATACACTCATTTGCATGCATACACATACATGCACACAATCTCTCTATTTCTCTTTCAAGTGCACACACATGCACGTACATACGCATGCCCCCCCCCCCCCCCCCCCCCCACCCCGGCACACACCTACAAACACACATCAGCAAGTCCTCACCCTGAAAGTCTCAAAGTAGTCCAGTCGGGAGACCAGGACCAGACTTTTGGGGGCGTACATGAGGGAGTGATGAATGATGGTGCTGTCATGATCATCGGCATCCACGTCATCTGGCTTGGAGGGTGTCATGGCAACTGTCTCGTGGAAAGTAAAGGTGGCACAGTAATGTCGGTCGGCGTCGATGTCGGTGAGTACGGCCACGTAGAATGAGGGCTGCTGCTGCTGGGTGGACAGGGCATAGCCGGTGGGCTGGCAGAACTGTCAATGCACACAGCAGTGTTACTGCCTCATCAATGGGCCTTTTGAGGGCAAAGAAAGGTTCTCTGCTCATGGTGAGGTGGAAACAATCACAAAGAAATACAACATTAAACCACTGATATATAAATAAACTATCTAATCCCAAGTAAGGTTCTACTCACTGAATTTTACTCACCTCGTAACAACTTTGTTCACATTCAATTTTTTTTTTTAAGTTTAAAGCTGAAAAGCACTGTCTACATATGAAAAACTCCACAGCAGATGACTTCGGTAAACCTGATGACCATTCTGCTTATTTATCAATATGAATAAAGATAAATCTGAACACGGTTTTAGACATTCAAAATCATGTAAGAAGCATGTACTCCTGATAAGCCTAAGCCATATGCCAAATGGAGGATGTTATCTTCCCCTGATAAGCATCCACCTATGAACAAATAAGATGAAACAGGTTGAAACCCTTGACAAATGTTCCCATCTGTACATCAGTGAACTGCCAAAATACCCATGTTTTTTTTTATCAAGCACAACTGGTCCAGTTTTGTCTGTCTGGCTCTTAAGGGCTGATGTTTTAAACCCAAACGTGAATTATATTGACTCATGCATCAGTTCAAATATAGATTCAGACCAAGATTTTTTCCCTGAACAGAACTTCTGTGCATAGTCTGACACATTTGGCATGCACAGGTCTCCATTTACAAACATACTTGTAACTGTGTATATGTGTAACACACACACAACACACACACACACACACACACACACACACACACAGAGGTAACACCAACACCTACCAGTTCCAGCCCCATGGTGAAGGGGCAGTCCTCCCAGTCATTCTCGGGGAAGCGCTGGAGAATTTTCCCACTGCCGGTCCCACTCCCTGCAACAAACAATATAAATTCCCATCATCATTTAGAACATGACTACAGAAGACTTGTCCCATTCCCTGTGACACAGGATACAATAATCCCCACCATCTGTTAGGACATGGCTACACAAGACTTGTCCCATTCCCTGTGACACAGGATACAATAATCCCCACCATCGTTAGGACATGGCTACAGAAGACTTGTCCCATTCCCTGTGACACAGGATACAATAATCCCCACCATCTGTTAGGACATGGCTACACAAGACTTGTCCCATTCCCTGTGACACAGATACAATAATCCCACCATCTGTTAGAACATGGCTGTAGAAGACTGGTCCCATTCCCTGAACACAGATACAATAATCCCACCATTGTTAGGACATGGCTACACAAGACATTGTCCCATTCCCTGTGACACAGGATATCATAATCCCCACCATCGGTAGAACATGGCTGCAGAAAGAATGGACCCATCCCTGCAATACAGGATACCAATAATCCCACCATGTGTTAGGACATGACTACAGAAGAATGGTCCCATTCCTGACACAGGATATCAAATCCCCACCATCGTGTTAGGACATGGACATAGAAAAATGATTCAGGACATAGAACAATGATCCCACATCCCAGTAGCACAGGAAATCACAAAGATTATAATCCCACCCCTTCAGTTAGGATATGCTAAGAAGAAAGGTCCCACTTTCTGCAACACAGAATATAAACCAACATCCCCACTAGTCTGTTCAGACATGGCTACACAAGAATGGTCCCACATTCGCAACATTGTCCACATAATCCCCACCACCTGTCAGACCAGTGTCTACAGATGAATGGTCCCACTTCCTGCGCCAAAGGATGTAATCCACACATTTCCCCAGCATTTAATGTCTGCATGCTGTATATACCACCACCCTCTCACCCCTCTCCATCTAACTTTTACCCAGTTCCTGGTTTCTCTCTGTGTATTGTGGTCTAAGGCCAATGAACTCTAAATCTTTTCAAGGTCTGAAAACATGTATCTGCTTCCTTAAACGTCTTCCCTTTCTGACCCCCTTTAAAAAACAAGTACATTGAAATTCAACACAAATCCATACGCATACTCCCTCACACACTTGCAGGAGTTCATGTGTATGGAAATAAAAGCTTGCCTCCATGCAAATAAAGGCTTGCATATGCCCACACATGTGCACACTACATGAGCATATCATTGCATACAGCAGCATACACACTTACAGTCGTATACACACACACACACAAACACACACAAACACTCACACACACACACACACACACACACACACACACACACACACACACACAGCATGCATGCTCATACTCATACACACACACACGCACGCACGCACGCACATACCACACACACACACACACACACACACACACACACACACACACAACAGTTTCTTTTTCGGTTTCAACAAGGTGTCATTGCATCAGTGTCTGCAGACTAGTCCACATATGATATACCACATCTGTTACATTTCAAGACCTAACTGTGCGTGATTTACTGCTGATAGACTAAAATGAGAGGATTTAAAACAAGGGTCTCAAGGACATGACCTTGCACATGTCTGACCTACCCATTAGGCCAATGTGCTGGTCAGACCCTGGGTACCTGTCAAATATTGTCTGCACCACTATTGTAATCATCACTATATGTCTGTGCTTGCATGACAGTACACTGTGTTGTGTATGTATGGGTAAGCAGAGCCAACATGCATGTATGTGCCAGTGTAAGCAGAGTGTCTGTGCGCATGTGAATGTGTGTGTGTGTGTGTGTGTGTGTGTGTGTGTGTGTGTGTGTGTGTGTGTGTGTGTGTGTGTGTGCGCGCGCGCATGTGTGTGTGTGTGCGTGTGTGCAGTGCATGAGTACATATGCATGTATGTAATTGGTGGGTTTGTGTGAACATGCTCTTGCATGCATGCATGTGCACAGATGCGTGCATGCGTGTGTGTGTGTGTGTGTGTGTGTGTGTGTGTGTGTGTGTGTGTGTGTGTGTGTGTGTGTACGCCTGTGTAAATGTGTATACATGCATGCATGTGTGTGTGCGTGTGTGTGTGCGAGTGCAGCCTATGTCTGAATGCACACAAATGTCTTCATTATGAGGATGTGTATGAGTGCATGTGTGTGTGTGTGTGTGTGTGTGTGTGTGTGTGTGTGTGTGTGTGTGTGTGTGAGTGAGTGAGTGAGTGTGTGAGTGTGCATGCATGCGTGCGTGCATGCATGCGCATGTGTGAGTTTGTGAATTCAGCCATCTTTATGTCATTGAAAAAAAAAATGCTAAAAGAATAAGTCTTAAATGTAAATGATAACGGACCGTCAAGAAAACGTAGACAAACGAAACACAAGACAAAACATGACACGTTTTGACTTCTTAGGTCTTCTTCAGGCAAGATACAAAACCCTTAGGATAACAAAAATGAACGAGCAATCACGTATCTTCATTCACTTCAGCGCAAGATGTGTGTGAGTGAGTGAGTGTGTGTGTGTGTGTGTGTGTGTGTGTGTGTGTGTGTGTGTGTGTGTGTGTGAGAAAGAGAGAGAGAGAGAGAGAGATTGGGGGGTGCGTGTGTGTGTGTGTGTGTGTGTGTGTGTGTGTGTGTGTTCGTGAACTCAGCCATCTTTATCTGTCGTTAAAAAAAAAAAAAAAAAGAATTTGGAGCATTAAACTCTGTGTGTGTGTGCGCGCGCACGCGTGCGCGCGTGTGTGTGTGTGTGTGTGTGTGTGTGTGTGTGTGTGCACGCGCGCGCACGCATGTGTGTGTGTGAAGTGTATGTGTGCGTGAGCGCGACGTGTGCCTACAACAGAACCATCTTTGTCTTAAAGATACGTCAATATTCCTGAATTTAAAAAGAAAATGAATACAAACAAACAAGCAAGAAAAGAAAAAAAAACATATCCGGAACGAAACCTTTCCGATTTATAAAAAAAATCATCACCGGAAAACAACAGAAACACAAAGCAAAACTGAAAAGGGATGGTCCCGTATCAGCAATGCACGGATTTGCCTCCCTTCAATCACGCACCCGCAAAACACCGACAGATCAACGAGGTTCGTGCGCTGTGCGAGTCTGCCATGCAGCGAGCGAGTGGCCCATCGATTCGGTCTACTATTAATTAACATCTGACTGTTCCCTGCTCTACGACTAACTGCGGGGCAGAAGGCACATTCAGGATATGCAGATAGCTTTAACTGTCTGTGACATTATGATCGGTGCTGATAGAGACTGCGGAAAGAAAGGCTTATGAAATGAGACCACCAGGTCGTGATTAAAAAAAAAAAAAAAAAAACATATTGCCATGATGACATCGTGGATCTTCTCTCTCTCTCTCTCTCTCTCTCTCTCTCGTACCGACGCGTTTCGTGCGGTTTTTCCTCTTTGCCTGACGAGTTTGAGGTGCGCGGAGTTTGGGGACTGAGAGAGAGAGAGAGTCAAAGTCAAAGTCAAAATGTTTTAATTGTTAGGCCTCTGGCCCATACAATGGAGGTACTAAATAGTCAGAGCATTCATCATGCATTCATACGCATATCAACTGTACATTGTTTTCGTAAACTAAGTGACTTACATATATACATAGACAACTTATTAATTGTTACAGGATTTTCACATGCAAGCAGTAAAGTAAGTTTGGATAGGGATGGATTTTTAGAATACTTAGCAGGAATGAATTCGTCTCTAAGTTCCTTGTATTTTGGGCATACAAATAAAAAGTGAGTTTCATTTTCAATGATGTTAGAACAAAAAGGACAATCCCTTTCATTACTTTGTACATTCGTTCTGAATTGTAGATAACTATGTTTAAGGGGGGACATACCAATCCTGAATTTAGCGAGACATCTTCGCAAACGAAAATTATTGATTTGACGTAAATACATTTTGCAAGATATAGTATCATTAAGACTCAAATAAATTTGGAAGAAATCATGGTTTTCCAGTGCAGCATGCCATTCCTGACTAAACGAATCAATAAGCCTTTGTTTGAATTCTGAAATAAAAATATTAACATTTCCCACACCCTGGGCTTCCCACACAATCCCAAAACCATATCTGTATAAAATATTTCTGACTCTACACGCCCATGTGACATAATTTTGCGATTGTAAGTATAATAACATCTCATAACCTTTTCTAGAGTATCTATATTGATCCAAGTTAACTAATCTAAGCCAAAATTTTATGCATCTAATATACGTATTTACAAATATAGGATACCTACCTGTTTCTCCATAAATTAACTGTCTAGGTGATTTAGGACTAAAACCAATAAAACGTTTTAATGCCGACAGATGAACCTTTTCAATGTGTTCTTGATCAGTAGTTAATCCCCAAATTTCAGATCCATATGTAAGTATTGGCTGTATTTGGGAGTCAAACAGTTTATAAAATATTTCAGGTGAATGTTCACCTACAGACCATAATACTCTAATAATTGCTGCTACACCCTTTCTTGCTCTAACTGCTAGGTCTTTGAGAGTATGTGAAAAAGAAAGTCTAGTAGAAAGGTAAATTCCAAGGTATTTATACATATTAACAATTTGTAATGCTTGGTTTCCAAAAGACCACTTTTCAGATGAAGACAGATGACCACCATTTCTAAAGACAACTACATTTGATTTATCCAAGTTGACAATAAGATCCAGTCGGTTTGCTGTTTTTAATAACACGTTCAACTGATTCTGAAGACCTATAACACTATCAGAAAACAAAACGACATCATCAGCAAATAAAAGTATGAACAACTCAATAAGATCAGGAGATAACTGAACGCCATGCCTACCACATCTCAGAATGTCCTTTGTCAACTCATTAATAAAGAGTGAGAAAAGAACAGGGGAGCAGACCTCCCCTTGCTTTAAGCCTCTAGGACACAGAAAAGTGTCCGTCATATCTCCCCCAGCACGAACTTTGGCTTTAACGACATTGTACAGACTTTTTACAGCATAAAGAATCTTCCCATGGAAACCGTTCTTATACAATATAGTCCACAGTTTGTCCCTACTGACCGAATCGAAGGCCTTGCGAAAATCAATAAAAGCAACATACAATTTTCTGTGCCTTACTAACTGTTTTTGAATCAAAGAATAAAGTGTAAATATGTGATCGAATGTGCTATGATTTTCCCTGAATCCTGCTTGTTCTTCCCCAATGATATCATTATCCTCAATCCATTTTGTAATTCGTTTATTTAAAATAAAACTATAGAGTTTACTAGCAATATTTAACAGTGATATGCCTCTATAGTTATCAGTGTTACTCAAATCGCCCTTTTTATGCAATGGCTGTATGATCGACAAACACCATTCATCAGGAAAGAGACTATTATCAAAAAGAAAATTAAATAATTTAACAAAAAAATGGAATTATTTGTTCTGAACTGTTCTTAAAAAATTCACCTATTATACCATCAGGCCCTGCTGCCTTGTTACTCTTTAAAGCGTTGATCGCGACCTTGACCTCTTCTGTACAGATGTGTCTATTTAGCTCATCACAATTTCTATCAATGGGTACATGTACATCATCAAATTCGTTGTCATCGACAGAATCAGTGACAGGATCATTAAAAACTCCTTTGAAGTGGTTGTACCATTCTTCTGTACTAATTGAGTTTTGACCATTAGACCTTGGTCGAACAGATCTGACAGTATCCCAAAATCTCTTTGGGTCTTTTATATTGTTTTGCAGATTAGCAATGATTTGTTCTTTGTGTGCTTTTTTCTTGTGTCTTAGGAGTTCCTTGTATTCTCTTCTTTTTTGTGAATACTTAGTCCTGTCGTTGTCAAGATCTTTTCTTGGCTGCGTGCAAATACTATTATCATCTTTACTCAAACGTGCGTTACAAATCTTCCTTAAGTCTTGTCTAAGCGATTTCCTTTGCTGTCGACATTCCTGATCGAACCATGCTTGCTGCTTTTCACCTCTAATTACGATTAATCTTTCCATACACTCACCCGCATAATTGAAACATTCATTAAACTTATTAAGTGCTCCATTAATGTCAACATCAATCAATGATGCTGCTATATCTAATAAATCTTTAACATGATTTGATTTCATTCTATTTATAAACTCTATCTTTTTCTCTTCATCCCATTTATATTTTCTTATTGAAAAGGACTTTGATTCAACTTTACTGGAAGCAACACCACAAGAAGTATTCATGTAGAGGTCTACAGGCAAATGTTTTGATTCAGTCATTGGCAAAATATTCATTTTTTTGCATTTTGACAGTAAACAACGGGAAACAATAAAATAGTCAACAACACTGCAACCTGTATGTGATATGTATGTATAACCCCCTGGAAAATGTAACGATTCCATACCATTCAGTATTATTAACTGAAATTCTTGGCACACATTTATAAGCAGTTTCCCAAAATCGTTAAAAGCTTGGTCATTGGAATATCTGTTGGTTTCATTGTCAAATTGATAATCATCGTGGTCAATACCCATTTCGTATATTTCATCGACCGGGTCAGCAATGCTAGTGTTCATGGAACCAGTTCTAGAATTAAAATCGCCACATAAGATAATTGGCATATCTCCATAATCTCTAATTAATTCTAGTAGAAGTGCCTCAAGCAGCAGATTACCATTATATATGTCAGTTTCTTCATAATAAGGTGAGTTTTCTGGAGGTACATACATTCCTAGTAAAACACAATCGCTAGCGGTTCCAAGAAGTCTCTTAGATAGTCTTAACACAACTACATTGTCATATTCTACATGAATTTGTTCTATGTACTGACCTAGTTCTTTACGAACAAACATTATAACTCCACCGGAAAGGCGACCATGGATACTGTCCGACACTTTGACACCAGGGATACGAAAGGAATATGTGATTGAACAAACGTGCCAGAAATTGATTCAATGAAAGTTTCCACTAAAAAAACAAAATCATATTTACTCATAAACGAAGAAAAATCTATCTCATTTGCTGTTGTTAACAAACCTTCAACATTATAAGTGATAAACGACAAAAAGTGATCATTCACACATTTATCCACACAACCAAACTGGTTAATAGCAAAATTAGTACTACAATTTGCATCATTACCTCCCTTCTCAGCACAGTTACCGTTATTATCTGGGCCATGGCCTGCCCGTCATTTGTCATCGGCACTGTTCATGACATTCTGGTCCTTATTCCTATTATTTTGCATAGTCTTTGATCTGCTCACATTCCAACCTCGAGGCAGGGTGCTCTGTTGTGACGCAGTGCGTGTCCTTGTCATTACGGGTGAACTTTGAGAAGAGTTCATGCTGTTGTTGTTCTCTCTACCTCTTCCCCTCCCTCCATTTCCTTCCCGCACCCTCCCAACCGACATTGTTCCCATCACTTTACCCTCACCCTTTTCCCCACAGGTAGGTTCAGAACCATGACGAGGAGACCCTCGTCCAAAGCCCCGGGGTGTAGCTGAGGCTCTGGGCTGGCTGGGCGTAGATACACTGGGCAGGGCTAGACGGGGGGACTCGGGCTGTTCATCGTCTTCAGTTGCATCAGTGTAAGGACCCTCTGCTTCCAGGTACCTGCTACCACCTGCTTCTGGACTGGTCTGCTCACATGAAGGTGTCATGGTGCTCTGATGGTTTTCCTGCCTGCTTGCTGCTTTCTCTGAGTACAGAGCAAGTGGAGGAGACCGACGGGAATCTTCATTGGACACCTTTTCTTGGGTAGGAGGCAGGCGGAAATCCTGCACTATTAATTTACCCTTGGCGTAGAAGGCGTTCTTTCCCTGTTGTCTGTGATGCGCTATAGTGTCCCTCTGCTGTCTGGTCAGGTCTGTGACGACACGGATCCCATCATTCATCCGTAGTCTGGCTTTACTGTCCTTGTCCCTCATGACAATCATTGCATCACCCCACCTCAGGAACTTGACAATTATCGGGCGAGGGCGGCCGTTTTGGAGAACTGACGAACCCAAGCGATGAGAGAGAGAGAGAGAGAGAGAGAGAGAGAGAGAGAGAGAGAGAGAGAGAGAAAGGGGGCGCTAAAAAAAAAAAAAGTACTTTCTGAGATATTCCATACAGAAGAAAAACCGTTTGGGGCCGTTATAGCCGTTAGTAACGGCTATTCTGGTTAAAATAAAACATCGGGCATCATCCGTGGCCCATAATGAACATACGTACAAATTTTCAGAAAGATCGGCCCAGTAGTTTTGTCCGGAGCGAGTGGTACACATTTTGACCATGGACAGACACACAGACAGACAGACAGACAGTATTTCTTCGCTCCCACTGTAAAGTACTCCCTGTTCTATAAGAACTGTGAGCAAAAAAAAAAATAAAGTGGTGAGATGCTTCAAAAATAAAATCTGCGTATAGAGCGCATGTGCACATATCTATCGATGTATCTGTGTGTCCGAGTGCTTTGCTCTGTAAACGAAAGAACATACACATGTATCCATACGCAATTGTGCGCGTTTGTGAAGTGTCATAGTGCTTGTGTGGCGAATGCATGCACGCTTCATTGCTTGTTTCTGTATGTGTGGATATGTGTGCTATCGCGCGTGTGTGAGTGTGTGCGTGCGCGCGCTTTCTGCGACTGCAGTCATGCGTGTGCGCGTGCCTACCTACTTACCTGACCTGAGGAGTTTTACTCCTTTAGTTTGTTATTACCGTGACCAACTCACTCAGTTGCCTTCTCTACGAATGCCAACCACTCCACAGCGCAACTCATCCCCTATCTAAAAGGGTTTCGTGGGCGAAACTCTTCAGCTTCCTAATCACTACTCCCAAGTATCGCTACACCCTAGCATCATTACACTTAAGCACTGTGTGCTGCACCACGCGAGAGGTCAGGAAGGGGTTAAGTAAAGGAGGATGGCAGCTCT
>CM065737.1:38363168-38368168 GCA_033310375.1 Conus canariensis | reverse complement strand
GCCAACGACTTTCCTGCGTATTGTTATAGCGTCGCTGCAAGTCCCCTCCGCGTACTCAGATTGAATCAACTCGGATTAAAACCGCACCAGACACTTGCTCCCCCCCCCCCCCCCCCCCCCCCCCCCCTCTTCTATTTCTTTCAGGGAGTTTTCTGTACTTGCCAGTCTCGCGCCACAATGATACTTCCTGTGCCTAAACACTACACGACCTGTAGAGGCTTTCTCCTAAAAGTACGAAAATCTACCCCCCCCCCCCCCCCCAGCCCCCCAAGCGCTACCCATATCAATCCGTGTGTGGAAGCCATCCTCAAACATGATAAAAACCCAGCACCGAAATACCGTACAAACTTTTTGAAAGCCTACTCCGACCACACAGTCATCGTCATCGCCTATTACCCTTCCTGGGGTACAGGCCGCCAAGCAAGGACCTCCAGGCATCTCTGTCCTGGACTCTTCTTTCCAGCTGGTTCCCCATGTTCCTGATGTCTGCTTCCAAGTCCCTGCGCCAGGTGTTCCTTGGCCGACCTCTTTTCGTTTTCCTTGGGGTTCCATGTTAGGGCTTGTCTGATGATGTTGCTTGCAGGCTTCCGCAGCGTATGTTCACACAGTAATGCCCTTATTACTTCCGCCAGTGCGGTCATGTGTTCACCGCCTCTGAGGGTTTGTCTGTCTGTTCACAGGATCACGCAAAAACAACTCAACTTATCTGAGCCATACTTCGTCAAGAGACGGAATGTGGGCCTGAGACGAATTCATTCAATGTTGGCGGATCCATTGTGCAGATCCAGATCAACAATCAGATCCAGGCTCGTTCTGCCAGAGTAAAAAGAGTCATTCCTTCCGTTCGTATTAACAGCTACTTCCAATCCTCAAACGGCTCCAGAGTCTGTTCACAGTGCTGGTACGATTAGTGCCAACCTGCTGAACATGCATACCGTGTAGTTACCGTTATAAATTGATAACTCCTAGACGTAATATCTTGTTGTGGGATACTGAAACTTTCTTGTGATATAAACGTCGATATGTCGCGCTGTTCTTGTTCTCTATAACACACACACACACACACACACACACACACACACACACACACACACACACACACACACATCTCCCTCTCCTCCAGTCCATACGAACAACTTGAACAAACACTTCCCGTGGTGAAAATAAGTTTCGTTTTCACTCATGAACTCACATAAAGTGCGGATTCATGTTCCTACCTTGGAGATCTGCGCTCTTCCGAGTGCCCTTCGAGTTTTCAAACTGGTTTCAGATTCAACCGTTGAATAATGATGATACATCACACATCAACCTCAATCAGCATGCCGACTGTCTCAAAGGAACATCAGAATGGCGTCACCCACGACCCATAATACCAACTGTTCGTGTCAAAGAGTCCTTCATCTGATGTGCAAAACACTTTAAAGCTTTGTCATCGTCACCAGCCTACCTATAATGTTTTCCTCGCCGGCTACGGTTCCCCAATTGATTTTGATTCTTCTTCTCGGAAACAACTGGCATACAGGCCTATGTTGAGGCACATTAAAAAAAAAACAAAAAAAACAAGCAAACAAAAACAAACAAACAAAGGAAGACAAGAATTGGGGGAAGTGATGCAGAAGGTTGAGAGGAAGGGGGAAGTCAACTCTCAGATACAAGGCATACTGTGCAAAGGAGAGTTTAAATTCACTTGTGCTTGATGGTGAAGTTTTTTTACTGGGTGCCCGTGGCGTGTGCATTAGATGTGTGGATCCTCCAGGTATCCCAGTCCTGCTAGCAATGCTGACCACCTCAGTGGATATGCCGGGGGGGGGGGGGGGGGGGGGGGGGGGGGGGGTTGAAGGAACTGACTGCTCACCGGACACCTACCTCTTCCAACCTTTGACACCCCTTTACCCCCCCCCCTCTCTCTCTCTCTCCTCTCTCTCCCTCTCTCTCTCTCTCTCTCTCATGTCCCATTTCACACTCGCTGACCAACATGCTGTGGGACATGCCTGAGTAGTTTGTAGCCACCACAGTAGCCACGTGTGGCTGGCTATTTACAGATGAGTCTGCTCCACTCCGCTCTTGCCTCTCTCTATCTTGGTTCCTCATCTGGACAGCCGACGTCGTTTTTCTGCCGTTTCCATCCGAGCGGCAATCACAGGATGAATGTGTTCATGTTGTTATTGGAATTTGTGACTTGCGCCGGAAACAAGCACAACCTAACACTCCCCCCCCCCCCCCCCCCCCCCCCCCCCCCTGAAGCGTTCATTCAGGCCGTGTAGGTCGTTCGATTTGGTCAGAATGTTTACCCAGATGCCTAAACGTGTCATTTGTTTGCCATGTCATGATTTTGTTCAGAAGGGGAGGAGACGCGCGCGCTTGTGTGTGTGCGAGAGAGAGAGAGAGAGAGAGAGAGAGAGAGAGAGAGAGAGAGAGAGAGAGAGAGAGAGCAAGCGTACAAGCGTGCACAGACTGGCATAGGAGTAATGCTACTGGAGGGGCACATAAGGTGACAAAAACTTTAAAAAAAAAAAAAATTTTTAAGTGTTTGACAATCATGTTCAATAGCTAGATCGATTTCTTATGTCTGGGGACCAATTCAGAGAATGACCTATGTTTCTTTCCGGGAACTGCACGACTATCATGTTTGGATGCAAAGACTCTCATACTTAGACGCTAACAGACAGAAACCAACTCTTGAATCAGAAGCATTCGTAAACATGAAAACAACATAATTATTATCATATGAACATATCATTCAGCCTGTTATAAAGATAACAGAGTAACGCTACAGTCTTACCTAGTTCCAAGCTCAATTTCACGCTTAAGAGTCTGGTCTGTATTTTATCTACCTGAACAATGCAAACATTATCCATGTGAGTGTGAGTGTGTGTGTGTGTGTGTGTGTGTGTGTGTGTGTGTGTGTGTGTGTGTGTGTATTTGTGTGCATGTGTGCGTGTGTGTGTGTGTGTGTGTGTGTGTGTGTGTGTGTGTGTGTGTGTGTGTGTGCTTTTTCTGAATTTCATGGCAACACACTTGGACTTTTCACACTCCAGAGATCCGTTTTGATCTTGCCTCTTACAGCTAGCTAAGGCTTTACCAGTTCTCTGATCTGATATTTTTTTTTCTTTTTGTTAAACTGAACTGTGTTTCTCACTTCATCCTTTCGAAGAATATATACTGAAGGTTCAAAGTCTGAAGAAAGAGCTGCTTCTGCTTCTGGTAATACAACACATCCTTCTCAGAAATGTTCAAAACAACTCTATCTATACTGCTGAGGTAATAGCATTAGTCATGGCACTTCAAATGGTCTCTTTAAAAAAAAAATTATAATAATCTCATTCCCTCCGATTCCATTTCTGCTGTGAAGGCCATTCCTGGCCGTAACCCCAAGCACCCTCAATTCCTGTTGTTGTTGTTGTTGTAATTACTGTACTCCTTCCTAAAATCTGATGGTTGCATACAGGCTTTGTTTGTGTTGCAGAGGTTACATCGGATCTTGACTGAGTTTGTTAAAACAGAGCTAATCGACATGAAGACCCAAGGTTGAAACACCAGCTGACAATCCCTGACAGAGTACAGGCTGACCATCATCAGCAACATCACTGCCCCTGGCTGACCATCATCAGCAACATCACTGCCCCTGGCTGACCATGCCCCTGGCTGACCATCATCAGCAACATCACTGCCCCTGGCTGACCATTATCAGCAACATCACTGCCCCTGCTGACCATCATCAGCAACATCACTGCCCCAGACTGACCATCATCAGCAACATCACTGCCCTGACTGACCGTTATCAGCAACACTCACTGCCCCAGGACTGACCATCATCAGCAACATCACTGCCCCTGACTGACCATCATCAGCAACATCACTGCCCCTGACTGACCATCATCAGCAACACACTGCCCCTCGCTAACCATCATCAGCAACATTACAAACCACGATAGGCAGTCCGTTGTGTAAACGAGTGTTGATGTAAAGCGCTTAGAGCTTGGTGTTAGCGAGAATAGGCGCTATATAAGTATTCATTGTTGTTGTTGTTTGTTGCCCCCTGACTGACCATCATCAGCAACATACTTGCCCAGATGACATCATCAGCAACATCACTGCCCTGACTGACCATCATCAGCACATCACTGCCCCAGATGACCATCTATCAGCAATACCACTGCCCCTGGATTGACCATCATCAGCATAATCTCACTGCCCTGGCTGACCATCATCACTAACATCACTGCCCCTGACTGGACCATCATCACCAACAATCACTGCCCTGGCTGACCATCATCAGCAAACCACTGCCCCAGGCTGAACCGTCATCATCATCGTTGTTACCACTGCCAAGGTGTTTGTCACGTCTACGGATGACTATAATCATCATCACCATCATTAACTCGATATCTCATCACTCATCATATATCATGAAGAACAAATGCCAAGGTGTTTGTCACTGTCTACGGATGACTATCCATCATCATCACATCATTAACTCAATTATCATCATCATCATCATGATAAACAACTGCCAAGGTGTTTGTCACTGTCTAGGATGACTATCATCATCATCACCATCATTAACTCGGTATTCTCATCATCACATCACGAAGAAACAACTGTAAAGGTGTTGTCACTGTCCCTGACTGGCCATCACATGTCATCATTAACACAATGGTCAAGATAATCCGTCACTGTCCCTGTTAATCATTGTCATAAACAACACAAAACCGAGGTATCTGTCAGTGTCTTGGCTGCCCTTTATCATGATTGTTAACCCGTCCATCAAGGTGTTGCACTGTCCCTGACTGACATCATCATCATCATTAATACAACTGTCCAGATAATCATCACTGTCCCTGACTGACTATCACCATCATCATTAACACAACTGTCCAGATAACCGTCACTGTCCCTCACTGACCAATGTCATTAACGACACAGAAATCAAGGTATGTGTCACTGCTCCGACTGATCATTATCATCAACAGCAACGCCAAGACATTTGACATTCTTCC
>CM065737.1:38335668-38338168 GCA_033310375.1 Conus canariensis | reverse complement strand
ACCCTCCCTATGTCTGTAAGTCGTGTTGTCATCCTTGAAAGGCTGCATGCTCCTCAAGTCCCTTGACTGTTTGTTTGTTTGGGTTTTTTTTTTTTTTTTTTTTTTTTTGTTGTTTTTTTTAAATTTTTCATTCCCATCATTATCATTGACGGAGTACGTGTGGTGACAACAAAGACAATTTCTTTCTCCGAGTCAATTCTGTCGCGCTTTTCTTCTTTTTTTTTTTTTTCTTTCTTTTTTTTTTTTATAAATTTTTTTACGGACAACTACCGCTCAGATAATAACAGCCAGTTGGGTCATAATTTTGTGTCACTACCAGCAAGCAGGTTGGACGCTTAGAATACAGTTCAGAGAGTGCTACAGCCTTCACACTGTCACGGACTGACACCTGATGGTGGAATGGGGGAGCGGGGTAGGGGGTGGGGGGGGGGAGGGGGAGAGTAACTGCGAGCCCCCTCCCCCACCCTCTTCCCACTGATCTCCCCACCCCACCTCTTCCCCCACTTTCCCTTTAACGGCCACGTCAATAGCTCTGGCACAAGCTCTGTCCCTGCGTATCAGCGCCTGGCGGGTGAACTTCTCTGCGAACACAGCACGCACGCGGTTGGCCGCTACCACCACGATCTCTGGCACCCAGTAGTATCTCCCACAGGACTTCACACCCCGGTCTGCCTGCTGGCTACCTAGCGCTGGTATGGTGGCTGGCATCAGATGAATGCCGCCAGATTCCCTGCAAACTAACTGTACCCTCCCTTAGCATCAAAGAACACGTTCATCGCGTTATTTCCGGCACCGGTACAACCCATTTCTTTCTTTCTCTCTCTCTCTCTCTCTCTCTCTCTCTCTCTCTCTCTCTCTCTCTCTCTCATCTCTCTCTCTCTCTCTCTCTCTCCGCTTCGCTATGCGTAAACCAACAGGAAGACTGTTGCGGCACAAAGTGTCGCAACTGCACAAAAGTTTACTATTTTACTCCCCTCCCCAGCAGAAAAGTGTCGCACAGCACAAAAGTTTACTGGAGACAGTTTGATCAGCCTTGCCAGCACAAAGTGTCGCAAGCACAAAGTGTCGCAATGGCGCTATTCTGTACATGTACTGAGTGACAAAGTGAGTAATGGTAGGTGAAGAGAGATACAGTGAACGTAAGACAGAAAAGACAGACAGACAGACAGACAGACAGACAGAACAGACAGATCGAGAGGCAGAGACAGGACAGAAACAGTGGTTCATTCATTCATTCATTCATTCATTCGAAATCTATGATTGATAGGAAATAACTCTTATTAATCTGTTGCAAAATGCATACGCACATGCAAGAATAATTGTCTGGCTATGACCTGTGCTAATCCACCTGGCTACATAACCTGCTGGTCCAAAGAAATTCATCACTGTTTGACCATGCCCCCCGAGAAGAAAAGTATACTGATTTTCTGACTGGCCCTGAACTTTTTCTGAAGTCTGTATATTACACGTATTGTATACGAGTGTGAGTATGGGTTAATGAAACAACAGGTACTGAAATGAACACAACTGCAGTACCTGTGCGAGAAGTATCTGGTACACTGATGCCACTCTTAAAGCGCTAAAGTTCCCAGTGACCTATGTTTTTGGCATGGCTCACTTGGGACTCTGGATCTTTAAAGTTGAACACATGTGTGTGCGTGGGAAGAGGGGGGGGGGGGGGGGATGTATGTCACTTGTAATTAGAGAATATTTTAATTGCAACCACATGTATCTCATGGGAGACAAAATTTGTGGGTCGTGCACATTATGTTCCTAGCACGATAAGGGGCTTTCCCGGCACAAACTGTCGCATGTTCCAAAGTGCGACACTTTGTGCAAGTCTTCTCGGCACAAAGTGTCGTACTTTTGCACAAAGTGTCGTTGTGCAGTTGCGACACTTTGTGCCGCAACAGACCCCCACCCCCTTTGTTTTTTGTTGTTTTTTTTTTTTTTTTTGGGGGGGGGCTCTTGAATAATACACGGTTCTGCTGGCATCCCAAAGCATTACACGTGTTACACGTAGGTATGTCTGGCGCCACATGAATTTCAGGTTAGCTTGTACGGCAGGGTACCACTAGAACTGCATTTCTCGGCAGGTTGTGCAGAACAAGGGCGGTACGCGGTGAGCGGCGTGCCATGAATTCCTAAGTCTTACTAACGGGTTGAAGGGGGCAGGATGAGAAATGTCACGCCCGTAAAAAGTATCCCCGGCATGCGAATAGTCATTACTGAGGATCAGATGCATATGCAGTAGCTGGAAGCAAAAATCTTCAGCTGTATCGTAACTGTGTAAGGTGGGGGTTGATGAAGGAGTGAGCGAGGGCCAGTCAACGGGAGATTTGGGTTGGGAGTGATGCCAGGGTTGAAAACCTGATTTCAATTTCAGCTCTTGAAAAGTTTATGAAGTAAATCCACCAAACATGAACAAACAAATCACAAGACAAATCACGACGCGTTTCGACCTCTTAGGTCTTCAGGCAAGAGAAACAACACTCAGGAC
>CM065737.1:38323168-38330668 GCA_033310375.1 Conus canariensis | reverse complement strand
CATGACGTCGTTTGGCTGAGAAAAAAAAAAAAAAAAAGCGTGAAGATCTGTTGTGGGATGAACCTGTGCATAGTCATGATTCTGCTGTGTCGGTCGGGCCTGGCAGGTGGTGGGATCCTCTAACTTCCCTCCCGTAGTGGAACCGAGGGGTGACTGGCGGTAAAAGTCTTGACCCTTGCCTACTTGCCTATGATATCGCGCCTTTCAACCACGACAGACAACACTCTTTCAACAGCCAGACTTGCTGTCGCTTTCTCAAGCGTTCATCACGGAATATCAGAGAGAAACGCTTGTGGGTGGGTGGGTGTGTCCGTCAGTCTCTTCTCCAAAAGCACCCTGCCGCATTATTAACTTCCATGTTTGCACAACCCGCGCGCTAAACACCCACACGGACAACAGGGTCTTATAACGTGTATGTGTGTCGGGTCTCCGGAATGCAAACATCATGCCACAAACCCAGGAGGTTCACTCGCTATCAGGAGTGCATTTCTGTTGACCTGGGACATAAATCCCCACGACACCGCTCCACACTTCACCCAGCAACCGTTGTTGCCCTTACATCTTTTTTTTTTTTTTCTTCCCCATGACATTTCCGGAATACGAGGCCAATGGCCCGACCACTCGGCTATTGCACTCGTCACGTGTATTGTTTGCAGCCCCCGTCCCATCTCCGCCTCCCTCTCTTGTCCGCATTCAACCCCTCTCCAGCTCAGCCCTCCCCTACCACCTCCGACGTCTGATTCCCCGAGCTGTCTGGTCTGCCATTGCCACTGCTCCACAGAACAGCCAGACTGCACCATGAGAGCGGCAGACTACAGCCCTCGACGCCCCGGTCTCCTGGATCAGCAATTCAACTCTGCTCCCCCCCCCCCCCCCCCCCCCCCCTTTTCTCCCTTTCACCAAGGACACTGGCTCTTTCATTACTGAAACACACACACCCCTTCCACCCATTCCACCCCCCCCCCCCCCCCACACACACACACACACACAGAGCGTCCCACTCTGTCTGACTGACGTCTGGGAGGACGATGATCTCGGGAGATGTCTACCGTCTGATCACTCTTGACACGTCTGGGTTCCGACAATCAGTGGTGATAGTGGAAGAAAGATGGTGGAACAATGATCGAAGGGCATCAGGAGTTGGACTGGGGGTGGGGGTGGGGGTGGAGGGTGGGGAGTGGGGGGGGGGAGAGACACAAGACGTCAAGAGTCCCCTGGCACGGCTGTGACCGACGACGCCAGTGCAGCCTCGTGGTGATGTTGTGGTCAGGAAGCCAAGATCGCAAGGTGAGACGTTCTGCAGGTTCCCCCACTCTAGCCCCTCCCCCCCCCCCCCTCCCCTCCCCCTCCCACGCCTCCTTCCCATCTCACCCTCCTCCTTCAATCTCCTTTCTACCCTCCTTTATCGATTCATTTATTCGCTCGTGATAATGGTGGCAAGAGGGAATGGTAAGAATAATGACTATTGTTTGTATTTGTTGCTATGATCGTTGTTGTCTCTCCCCCTCCCCCGCTTCATTTCACCACCTTCCCTCCCCTTCCCACTCTTTGCTTTCCACCCTTTACACCTTCACCCGTCCCTCCTATCCCCTTCCCTTTTCTCCATGCCTTGCTACACATTTCCCCCTCCATCCCCCAGCCCTCAGTGTCAACTCTTTTTCCAGTGAACTCTTTTTTTTCCAGTGAACTCTTTTCAGTCCACAACCCACAGAATTCTATGCTGTTTTTGTTTGTCAGTTGGCCAGTGTTTTTTTTCCTTTTTTTTTTTTAAAGGTTGTAATAAACTGAACTATTGCAGTCAATTCATTGGTGTTGCGTGGCTTCAACTTTTCCACAGGTTGCCACTGGAACCACCACCAGTTCCAGGCTGACAAAGCTCTGTGAACCAGGTCACGGGGCGTGGTATGCTCCCCCCCCCCCCCCCCCTTTCCGGAGGGTCCCTCTTCCCTGCCACGTCATCACACTTCTTCTCACAGCTTCCGCAGCATTGCCTGTCACGTGGCCAGTCCCCCCCCCCCCCCCCCCTTCATGTTCCAGATAACCATGTCATGAGACCACTGTTCTCTCTCTCTCTCTCTCTCTCTCTCTCTCTCTCTCTCTCTCTCTCTCTCTCTAATTCCAGAGGACTACCCTGTCGTGCACCCACAGCTCTCTCTCTCTCTCTCTCTCTCTCTCTCTCTCTCTCCTCTCTCTCTCTCTCTCTCTCATGAATGCATTTGTATATACACAAATACTGAAGGGCATGCTACATTATCTACATGACTGGTCCATTCAATCATGCAGGTCATTATTATGATATTTCTCTCTCTCTCTCTCTCTCTCTCTCTCTCTCTCTCTCTCTCTCTCTCTCTCTCTCCCTCCCTCCCTCCTTCCCCCTTCTCCCAGCCCGGTTGCATCTGACTGTAATCAAATAGGTTGTTACTAAGGTTCGTTGTACAGTCAAGAATTTTTTTTTTCTCCCCCAAGACAGAAAATCTTCCGCCTCTCCCATCCCCTACCCCCTTTCTCCCACCCTTCCCTTCACACTCTGCACTCCAGCTCCCCTCCCCTCTCCTTCGCCAACTGTCACCACTCTGTTTCATTCTGTGAACGAGCTCCGGCTGTAACGAAATGCGTCACGTCCTTTCGACTTGGCTATGAAACGCCTTTGACTGAACGCACGACCCACATCTGTATTGTTACGTATGCTTACATGCGAACACAACCTGTACAAATACATACTGCATTGCACATACATCATGCACACCTATGCGTACTCTCCCTCTCTCTCTCTCTCTCTCTCTCTCTCTCACACACACACACACACACACACACACACACACACACACACACACACACACACACAGCCATATGAAAGAGACAGACAGACAGAAGAGAGAGAAACAGAGAGACACAGAGACAGAGACAGAGAAAGCCTCCCAAGAGGATGCAGTGCGGAAGGAGGAAGGGGTGCGGTGGGGCGAGAAGAATCATCGCAACTCCTCAGCGACTGACAAGACTTGTCGGAGATAACAATGAAAGGAGTTTCCAAGCCAACGAGCTCTGCCATAATGCCTTCCTCTGTATATAATAAGGCCTGACAGCATCGTGCTGTCTAATGGGAGTGGTTACTTTTTTTTTTTTTTTAATGTTTTGAGAGGGGGGGGGGGGGGGGGGGAGAAAGGGAGGAAGAGTGGGGGTGCTGTGTGAAGAAAGTGTAACCGACAGGAGCTGGAGAGGCAGTACTCCGCTGGATGCATGAGCGAGCGAGCGAAGGAAGGAAGGAAGAACGGAAGGAAGGAAGGAAGGAAGAAAGGAACGAACCAACGAGCCAGCGAGCGAGCGAAGGAAGGAAGGAAGGAACGGACGAACGAACGAGAGAGAGAGAGAGAGAGAGAGTGTGTGTGTGTGTGTGTGTGTGTGTATGAGAGAGAGACAGACAGACAGACAGACAGACAGACAGACAGTCAGACAGACAGACAGACACAAAGACACAGTGAGAAGCGGATGAAAGAACACACACGCACAGACAGACAGACAGACTGACAGAGACAGAGACAGACAGAGAAGCGGATGAAAGAACACACACACACACACACACACACACACACACACACACACACACACACACACGAGCGTGCGGGGAAAGAGACAGACAGACAGACAGACAGACAGACAAACAGACAAACCCAGAGATCAGACAGACAGACCGGGAGGGAGTACAAATCATTGCTGGCGTTCGTCGTCTTCTGCTTCCCGGATGTACTGGCAGTGAAGGAAGAAGAGGAGTGAGGAAATGGGAAAGGGGGTGGGGGTGGGTTGGGGGTGAGGATTAGTAGGAAACAGAAGTGGGGGAGGGGGAGAGGCCATCCAGTGAAGGGCAGGCAGGGTAGGCGGCTGAGCTTTATGGCTCATTCCCGGCAACTGAAGAACCCTTCAACAAGCCAACGGCCAATCAAGTCTAGCTGGGAAGAGCTTTAATGCCCTGAGCTGCTCGGCGTCAGACTCGTGAGGGGCCCGGGACATCGTGCTGCCATTCACACAGGCACTACCATGACCTTGAACCCGTTGCCACCACCCCCACCCCACCCCCGTCCGCCACCCACCCACCCACTTCCCCCTCCCCTCCACTTTGAGATCCAGCTGGGAATGCTCAGGGTGGAGTTACCCTGGTTACCATGGCTTATGCCCGACTGGCAAACACAACTACAGGTTTGATTCTCGGCGTGGTCACGCTTCTCAACTCCCCTCCACCCCCCACCCACCCACCCACCCACCCCGCCTCCCTCGTCCACTGACCCCCTTCATCCTTCCTCTTCCCCGCCCTCTTTCCTCCCATCTCTCTCTCCCTCCTCTCTCTCTCTCTCTCTCTCTCTCTCTCTCTCTCTCTCTCTCTCTCTCTAGCTAAGACTCTCCTCAGGTCTGTCCTATTTCAGCTGCTCCACATAACCTTGCCCTTCGACCAGCTTCCGTATGCCCTCTTCGTAGGTGAGGGCGCTGATGTCATAAAGAGTTTGTGAATCGCTGGTCGGTCAGCATCTTTTCCAGCGACTCGTGTTGACAGCTTTGTCCCCGGGCCGGCCCTAACGGGCAGGCAGCCTGCTGGCTGTACCGCGGTGTAATTGTTCACCATGCAGAATCCAGTGCCCTTTATGCCTAGCGGTGTTCTGCACCAGAAGCTGTGTACCAGAAGCGGTACACACCAAACGACGGAAGATGGCATGGTTTGGCCACGTCGTTCGTCACCAATACCCTCTCCAAAACCATCCTTCAAGGTACCGTTGAAGGAGGGCGCAGACGAGGACGGCAGAGAAAGAGCTGGTCTGAAAATATAAAGGACTGGACCAAAATGACCATGCCGGATCTCCTCACGACAGCTACCAACTGGAGAGAAACGGCGGCTGTCTCATCACGTCCCCCCCCCCCAACGAACCCAGCGGTCAGGGGAATGACTGACTGCACAGAAGTATCTCCCATTTCTCTGTATCTTCCATTTCTCTGTACTGCACACGGAATCAGCTAAAATGGTGGGGAGGGGGGGGGGGGGGGGGGGCTAGATGGGAAAACTGGAGCGACTGGCTTAGGACCACCGCGTCGGCTAGAGAGTCGCTTGCTGGCGACCTACGTCCTACTAGGCGGGGAGTCACATAACATTATGTAAGTAGGTAAGATGAGGTTATGTTAAGAACCGACTGTAACGATACCTTAACCGCCGCGATATCAATCTCTCTCGCGGTATACGATATATCGTCAGACGCTCATTAGCGCGTGAAGCTGAGCATCAACATCTCCCAGAAAAGATGACTTTCCCAACAACGTTATCAGCTTCCATGGCAAAATGAGCAAGTCAGAGGCCTTTGCAAAACCGCTTGGGAGGCCACAGTTATGTCAACAATCTTTACGAATTAAAAAAAAAAAAAAACCCTTAACGCTGGTTATGCCGATGCCACTTTGTAACTGAGAGGCCTTTGCAAAACCGCTTGGGAGGCCAGTTATGCCAACAATCTTTATGAATAAAACACACACACACACACACACACACACACACACACACACACACACACACACGCTGGTTATGCCGATAAGATTTTGTGGACTGTGCGCTTGATGACTGTGTGCGCCAGGTTCTGCTGTCCTTTGCGACTCCTTCCCTATAAGAACTTGACTTGCTGCAGAACGCCTGGGCCTTTACTTGGTCTTTTCTTTGTAACAAAAACAAAAAAAAAAAAAAGTCACTGGCCGTACGAAAAGAGAAAGTACACACCATAAACAGGATTTCCCTGCGATTTCACAAGCATGGTTGCTGATTGCAGACTGACTTCATGGTTAATGGAATAAAAATGAAATAATTTAAGTCAACAATGGTGTTACCACTGTGCAAAGTATGTATCTGAAAGAATCATGGGCCCTTAGCACTGTCTGCCTTAGAAGTAAATAACTGCCGTACTTTTTCGCTTCATCGCAGGTTAATTTTCTTCGTTCGACACGCATGGCCTATCATTTTTTTTTTTCGCCCCAAAATCACATCGTACACAGCAAAAGCTGTATTACTTTACTGGCGTACATTACATTTTTCCATGAAGAAAATGGTCCTTTAAAAGAAGAACAATTTATGAACAAGTCAATTGAAATTAAAATTTACGAACAGAAGGATGTTTATAAACGAGTCTTAAAAACCCGTCATTTCCAGGACTTCAGTTCGACAATCGTTTGTGAAGACGCCTAGAGTGTATGCACACCAACTATTTAGCACTAGGAGGAGGACTGGTGTCAGCCAGTCTCACAGTGTGCACGGTACAGTCAGGAAAACGGGTAACTCACTGAACTGTATCATTGACAAACTCAATAATAATTATAACACCAGCAGCTACAAATTGTTGTGCCAGAAATTATAACAGCAGCAGCTACAACTATTCAATTCATGTTGTTTGAAGCAAATCCGTTAGCAAGGCTGTCATATAGTCAAGGTCAATTCCCTACACAGACATTATTTGAATGAAAACAACAGCAAATACAAGAACGCTGTTCACGCTTCGATCAGTTATACCAAACACATTTCATACGTCATAAGCAAGCCTATTATATGTTCACTCACACACACACACACACACACACACACACACACACACACACACACACACACACACGTATGCAGGCACGCGCACACACACACGCATGCATGCCCGCACACACACACACACACACACGCATGCATGCATGCACACACACACACACACACCACACACACACACACACACACACACGTATGCATGCCCGCGCACACACACACACACACACACACACACACACACACGCGCGCGCGCGCGCGCGCGCGCACACACACACACACACACACGTATGCAGGCACGCACACACGCACGCATGCATGCCCACGCACGCGCGCGCGCGCGCGCGCGCACACACACACACACACACACACACACACCACACACACACACACACACACACACAAGCGAAGTAACGACAGTTTTGTCGGACACAGTTGAAGCCAATGATTTGGCACTAACACGGTACTAATCACTACCAATACCCAGGCGGTGTTCCTGGCGTGGCCAGCTATCAAAGGACAGAGGACAACCCCGGGCAGGTCATCAATGATGCACAAGGCCAAATAAGCACTAGAGAAATGGACGTCAGACAAGCACGAGAGACTCTCCATTAGCAATCTTTATAGTATAGGATCAGACGGCGGTTCTCTGGGCATTGCATGCTTCTTACATCATCAGACAGCAGTTCTCTGGGCATTACGTTCTTCTTATATCATCAGACGGCAGTTCTCTGGACATTGCATGCTTTTTACACCATCATCAGACAGCAGTTCTCTGGCATTACGTTCTTCTTATATGATCAGACGGCAGTTCTCTGGACGTTGCGTGCTTCTTACATCATCAGACAGCAGTTCTCTGAACACTACATACTTCTGCCAAGCCTTGGGCGAACCTGCTTAGCAAAGGGCGATAAAGTCATTCAACGATTGTAAAATCCCCTAAGAACTGTGTC
>CM065737.1:38315668-38318168 GCA_033310375.1 Conus canariensis | reverse complement strand
ACACACACACACACACACACACACATACACACCGTGTAGGATTTGGCTACCTCAGTACAACAAGACTATGACAAACATCACTAATGGCAAAAATTCTTCATCACACAGGATGGTCCCACCATAATAAATGAAGCATAAATGAACGGAGATACCTATCAATACACTGACCAACCCAGAATGACTGAAATGTTCAAAGGGGGAGTGACTAGATAAACACTACGAGTTCTAACCACCAGAACTACTGAAGAATCAAGATGGACAGAAGTATACAAATCTAACACTACAGACAAGCGCTGAAAAACGGAGCCGTACAGCTCAGACAATAAATGAAGCCTGAAAATGACAGCGAACACAGGTTTACCTGTAGATCTAACGGTGACACTATATTGGTATCACCTGAAAGACTTCAGCATTTAGACAGGCAGGTGACAGATACCTGTCACCTTCACACCAACAGAATGACCTAAGCATTAAATTGAGCCATTAACGGGAGAAGAAAAAAAAAAAACTACAGTAACACTGTCACCTCCAGTCCACAATGGCTACGGTGGTGTTTTTCTCCTTTTTTCCTTTTTTTTTTTTTTTCTTTTTCAACTCCTTCAGGTACATTGTGTCCTTAAGGTAGCTGACATGTCCCCCCCCCCCCCCCCCCCCCCCCCCCCACGAAGGTATTAATTACCATTGTGGTGGCCCTACGTGACATGGGAAGGATAGACCCAACACTTCCAGATGGTGTCAGCTAACAATGACAACGACAGGTCCTCCACAGCCCTGGGTGAAAAAAAAAAAAAAAAAAGGCCCATATTCCACAAACAGGCCACTATTCCCCTCAACTGTTGGTGTCTGCGCACAGGAAGAGAGTGAGTGGGATGTGGGAGGGATGAGAGACCAAGCACTGGGAGGAGACGGTAGCGGAGAGCGGAGAGCGGGAGATCTGACACAGTGCACGGGGAGAGGAGGGGAGAGGAGAGTGTCACCGCAGAGACAATACATTTAGGGGAGGAAAGAGGGAGAAAGGCACTGGTTCATACAGCACTGAGGTGATGTTTGCTTATAAATACCCTAGCCAACCGCAGAGGGGCCATATCAGGGCTGTCACCGCCTTGAAGTCAACTCACAAGTAATTAACAAACAAAAACTCATTCACACAACCCTTTGAAATACACCGGACATTTTGTGAAAATCTTTCTTCAGTAAAATCTTAAATCAGATTTTAAAAAATGTTTATCTTTTTTTTTCAGAAATTCAAATATCACATCATGCAACACTGAGACAATGTACAGAGAACGCGAAAGCTGAGTGCAAAAACCTAAGGCCATATACATACAGGAGGGAAACTAGTGCAGGAGAGCTAAGACAACGTACAGAATGAGCAAAGAAAGGGGAGCAGGGGAGAGCTGAAACAATGGAATGGGGAAATGGAAGCGGACAGTTGGAGAGCTAAGACAACGCCTCGGAAGAGGAGGGGAGCGGGGTGTTGATAAAAAGGCGAAGCGTGGAGTGTGGGAGAGCTGAGACAATAGGTGGGACGGGCAGGGAAGCGGCCAAAGGAGAGCTGAGACAATAGGTGGGGCGGGCAGGGAAGTGGCCAAAGGAGAGCTGAGACAATAGGTGGGGCGGGCAGGGAAGCGGCCAAAGGAGAGCTGAGACAATAGGTGGGGCGGGCAGGGAAGCGGCCAAAGGAGAGCTGAGACAATGCGTGGGGCGGGCAGGGAAGCGGCCAAAGGAGAGCTGAGACAATAGGTGGGGCGGGCAGTGAAGCGGCCAAAGGAGAGCTGAGACAATGCGTGGGGCGGGCAGGGAAGCGGCCAAAGGAGAGTTGAGACAATAGGTGGGGCGGGCAGGGAAGCGGCCAAAGGAGAGTTGAGACAATAGGTGGGGCGGGCAGGGAAGCGGCCAAAGGAGAGCTGAGACAATAGGTGGGGCGGGCAGGGAAGCGGCCAAAGGAGAGCTGAGACAATAGGTGGGGCGGGCAGGGAAGCGGCCAAAGGAGAGCTGAGACAATGCGTGGGGCGGGCAGGGAAGCGGCCAAAGGAGAGCTGAGACAATAGGTGGGGCGGGCAGGGAAGCGGCCAAAGGAGAGCTGAGACAATAGGTGGGGCGGGCAGGGAAGCGGCCAAAGGAGAGCTGAGACAATAGGTGGGGCGGGCAGGGAAGCGGCCAAAGGAGAGTTGAGACAATAGGTGGGGCGGGCAGGGAAGCGGCCAAAGGAGAGCTGAGACAATAGGTGGGGCGGGCAGGGAAGCGGCCAAAGGAGAGCTGAGACAATGCGTGGGGCGGGCAGGGAAGCGGCCAAAGGAGAGCTGAGACAATAGGTAGGGCGGGCAGGGAAGCGGCCAAAGGAGAGCTGAGACAATAGGTGGGGCGGGCAGGGAAGCGGCCAAAGGAGAGCTGAGACAATAGGTGGGGCGGGCAGGGAAGCGGCCAAAGGAGAGCTGAGACAATGCGTGGGGCGGGCAGGGAAGCGGCCAAAGGAGAGCTGAGACAATGCGTGGGGCGG
>CM065737.1:38309807-38315568 GCA_033310375.1 Conus canariensis | reverse complement strand
TGAGACAATAGGTGGGGCGGGCAGGGAAGCGGCCAAAGGAGAGCTGAGACAATAGGTGGGGCGGGCAGGGAAGCGGCCAAAGGAGAGCTGAGACAATGCGTGGGGCGGGCAGGGAAGCGGCCAAAGGAGAGCTGAGACAATAGGTGGGGCGGGCAGTGAAGCGGCCAAAGGAGAGCTGAGACAATGCGTGGGGCGGGCAGGGAAGCGGCCAAAGGAGAGTTGAGACAATAGGTGGGGCGGGCAGGGAAGCGGCCAAAGGAGAGTTGAGACAATAGGTGGGGCGGGCAGGGAAGCGGCCAAAGGAGAGCTGAGACAATAGGTGGGGCGGGCAGGGAAGCGGCCAAAGGAGAGCTGAGACAATAGGTGGGGCGGGCAGGGAAGCGGCCAAAGGAGAGCTGAGACAATGCGTGGGGCGGGCAGGGAAGCGGCCAAAGGAGAGCTGAGACAATAGGTGGGGCGGGCAGGGAAGCGGCCAAAGGAGAGCTGAGACAATAGGTGGGGCGGGCAGGGAAGCGGCCAAAGGAGAGCTGAGACAATAGGTGGGGCGGGCAGGGAAGCGGCCAAAGGAGAGTTGAGACAATAGGTGGGGCGGGCAGGGAAGCGGCCAAAGGAGAGCTGAGACAATAGGTGGGGCGGGCAGGGAAGCGGCCAAAGGAGAGCTGAGACAATGCGTGGGGCGGGCAGGGAAGCGGCCAAAGGAGAGCTGAGACAATAGGTAGGGCGGGCAGGGAAGCGGCCAAAGGAGAGCTGAGACAATAGGTGGGGCGGGCAGGGAAGCGGCCAAAGGAGAGCTGAGACAATAGGTGGGGCGGGCAGGGAAGCGGCCAAAGGAGAGCTGAGACAATGCGTGGGGCGGGCAGGGAAGCGGCCAAAGGAGAGCTGAGACAATGCGTGGGGCGGGCAGGGAAGCGGCCAAAGGAGAGCTGAGACAATGCGTGGGGCGGGCAGGGAAGCGGCCAAAGGAGAGCTGAGACAATGCGTGGGGCGGGCAGGGAAGCGGCCAAAGGAGAGCTGAGACAATAGGTGGGGCGGGCAGGGAAGCGGCCAAAGGAGAGCTGAGACAATAGGTGGGGCGGGCAGGGAAGCGGCCAAAGGAGAGCTGAGACAATGCGTGGGGCGGGCAGGGAAGCGGCCAAAGGAGAGCTGAGACAATAGGTGGGGCGGGCAGGGAAGTGGCCAAAGGAGAGCTGAGACAATAGGTGGGGCGGGCAGGGAAGCGGCCAAAGGAGAGCTGAGACAATGCGTGGGGCGGGCAGGGAAGCGGCCAAAGGAGAGCTGAGACAATGCGTGGGGCGGGCAGGGAAGCGGCCAAAGGAGAGTTGAGACAATAGGTGGGGCGGGCAGGGAAGCGGCCAAAGGAGAGCTGAGACAATGCGTGGGGCGGGCAGGGAAGCGGCCAAAGGAGAGCTGAGACAATGCGTGGGGCGGGGCAGGGAAGCGGCCAAAGGAGAGCTGAGACAATGCGTGGGGCGGGCAGGGAAGCGGCCAAAGGAGAGCTGAGACAATGCGTGGGGCGGGCAGGGAAGCGGCCAAAGGAGAGCTGAGACAATGCGTGGGGCGGGCAGGGAAGCGGCCAAAGGAGAGCTGAGACAATGCGTGGGGCGGGCAGGGAAGCGGCCAAAGGAGAGCTGAGACAATAGGTGGGGCGGGCAGGGAAGCGGCCAAAGGAGAGCTGAGACAATAGGTGGGGCGGGCAGGGAAGCGGCCAAAGGAGAGCTGAGACAATGCGTGGGGCGGGCAGGGAAGCGGCCAAAGGAGAGTTGAGACAATAGGTGGGGCGGGCAGGGAAGCGGCCAAAGGAGAGCTGAGACAATAGGTGGGGCGGGCAGGGAAGCGGACCAAAGGAGAGTTGAGACGCTGTATGAAGAGAGGAGCAGTGGAGTGTGGGACAGCTGAGATGAATACATGGGGAGATCAAGGGGGAGAAGTTGGGCTGCGAGACAGCCGAGATAAATGTAAAGCGTGAGGAGGGAGTGGTGAATAGGAGAGCTGAATGAACGCACACGGGGAGGAGGAGAGTAGCCGAGGCGAGTCAACGAGGAGAGTTGAGACAATCCACAAAGAGAGTTCCAGCAACAACCACAACAAACATCTGCAGGACTTGAAATAATAATCAGTTGCTAAGAGACAAAGCTACCTGAGGGTCAGCGGTGTTTTACATTCAGGACGGTAATCACGTCCACCAAACACGATCATGTATTATGACAGGCAAGGATGCCATCCCAACAGAGGCCTATCTCATGCAACACGGACACCACCAGGACGACAATACATAATTCTGATATGTAGTGAATTTTCCAATTTTTATGCTAGGCACCATCATGATTCGAACTTTCAACGCACAACTGCGCCTCTGACGCTCTCTTCTCTCTCTCTCTCTCTCTCTCTCTCTCTCCTCTCTCTCTCTCTCTCAGTCAACCACACTATACGAGGCATCCCCGGTCTGAAGGTGCCGTGTGTCTGAGTCTTAGGTGGCAGCCTGCCCCAAACTGGGACAGAAAGTACTGAAGCATCTATACCATCACAACGATCCAAGTTCAATTATGAAACCAATCTCTGCGCCAGTCAAAACAGGTTCCTTCCGTTAAGGCCGAAGGAGCAGTTAAGGACATGACAGAGACAAGTCAATAACTTCTGCCACGAAGTGTAGTCTAGCCTGTGCGTCTGTGGCAACCTGTGTACTCGACTGCTTGCATTTACATGCACACATGAACACATGCACACGCATGCAAGCACGCACGGACACACACACACACACACACATACACGCGCGCACGCTCCCACACACACACACAAACGAACAGTGACTGTAGCATAATGGTTCATGAACTTTAACACTCTAAAAACTGCCAAAAAATATTTCGTTTCTGAAAAAAAAATCACAGATGGGCAAAAAAAGAACAATTTCATACAAACCTCTTGAAAATGGTCCCATTTCCTTCCTCTTCCTCTCTAAGTTCCCCCACCCTCATCCCGCTACCCCCCTCCCAACTCCCCTCAAACTCACTCAAGTCCCCCTCTGATTCCAAAGCCTCTCCTTCCCTTTCTGTCTTCTTCGTTTGCTGGTTGTAAACCTGACATAAACTTCAACAACAGATAACACAGAACATAACAGCAAGCATGCTTGTGAACAAAATCCCTTGCTTGCACAGCGGCGCGCGCGCACACACACGCACACGTGTGCGCGCGCCTGCACAGAAACATACAAAGTGAAAGAGAGACATAGATCGTGAAAAAAAAAGAAAAAAAAAGAAAAAAAAACTTTCCGTGCACAGTCCCCACCTATCACTACAACACCTATCAGATAAAAATGATATGGACACGGGAAACGACTGAATGAAGCGCCAGCTGGCAGCTCTTCAGTCGGCACTACCCAGGTAGGCAGCCCGTTGTGTAAACGAGTGTGGATTGTAAAGCGCTTAGAGCTTGGTCTCTAGCCGAGAATAGGCGCTATATAAGTATTCATTATTATTATTATGAACTGTACCTCCATCATACCCCCCCTCCCCCCCACCTATATAACCTGTAACTGTCATTGTCGGCAAACACACCCTACAGAGACAAGACACCAGGCTCCAGGTAAAAGTTGAGCCTTTGCTATCTTTTCATTATTAATCAATCAACTCAGGCCAAAACAGGATGTGACGGTCAACTTGTCCACGGAAAACCTGGCGGGGAAAAAAAAGGGGCGGATGGGAGGGGGGGAGATGAAAGGGAGGCAGTGGTAACGAAAAAAAACATTCACAGAGAACTCCAAGAGTTTTAACATTAGTTGTGAACCCTCCACTTCTTGTTCCTCTCCCTAAGAGCGAACAGAAGTTCAAAGAATTGGCGCGTGGTTTTCAAAAAGGGGAGGGGAGGGGGAACCTCTATTCATATATATTAATTTGAACACGATTGCCAACTGCAAGAGTTTATCACATATGCTTTAAACTGTATGGGGATGACAAGGTGATGTTGCTTATTGCCTAACCGACCACAAAGGGCCCTACCAGGACCGTCACCGCGTCGAAGTCAACTCACAAGTTATTCAAACAAACAAACAAACAAAATCCTCAGTCACACAACCCTTTAAAATACACCCTGGGGGGGGGGGGGGGGTGATGAACTGGGCGACAGAAAGCCAAGCTCCCATGAGCAAGACAGGTAGAAAGTTCTCACTGTCACAGACGGGGAGAAAAAGAACAAAAAAAAACAACCATGAAATCATGCCAATGAGCGGGAAACAAGCCGGGGACCACTGATGACGTGACAACCAGATGCGGGAACCGATAGAGCACGTTCGGCACGTGCAACACGCCGCAATAGATCACGTCACAAGCCTACCACTTCTCGTCCTCTCCGGCTCTTTCCGTCTCCCTCGCCGGCCACCCCCTTTTTACTTGATCAGGCCTGCTGCCAACACAAACTGCCGCTTGGTTCACTCACAGCCTCCCCACCCCCTCCCCCCCCCCCCTCCTCCCCCACTCCTCGCTTCTCCCCCCCCCCCCCCCCCCCACTTTTTTTCTCCTTCCCCACCGCTACACCTGTCTCCCTCTTCGTTGTCTTTTTCAAGACAGGAACGGATCAACTGTTGCAGTAGCTTCTATTCGAAGATTTCTAACTTAATTTAATGACGGCTTTGTTTGTTTGTTATTTTACCAAACACTCAAGCGAAACAAAGACGCTGCCACAAGGCTTCTTCAACGCGACGACATGGTGGCCTCTACTCATGAGTCAAGAATTCAGTTGTGGGAATAGAAGGCCTTTCCCCCAGCCAATACACCAGACACCGCTTGAAACTGCTGCAGCAAAGCTTGGGGCAAGAGTGGGTGAGGGAGAAGAGGGGGGGGGGAGTGGGGGTGGAGCCGGGGGAAGCGGTTGCGGAAAGGTTACTTTCCATGTGGACGATCTGTATGTAAATGAGTGGTGCGGAGGGGTGTGGTGGTGGTGGTGGTGAGGATAGCTCACTTGACAGAAAAAAAAACCGGTCAGAATAAAAAAAAATAAATAAAATAAAAAAAAAACAACGTTCTCACAAAGCACAGAATACAAACACAAAGAATTAGAAAGTTTTCGGCTCAATAACAGCCCGACCGACCGCACATGTCCCTTCCGATTCTGGGGACAGACAGACACAGAGAGAGAGAGGGAGGGGGGGGGGGGGTCAGGCATACTGACTCCACACACAACAATGGATCAAATGTAACCCAACCTGTCCCATGAATTTGTATTGATCAACGGGTTTCTTTCCCTGACTGCCGGGAGACACACACACGTTGCGCCTTTCCACACTCAGCCTGGTCAACCAATGTTTTACCTTACCGCACGCTGAGCTGCAAACATCACGGCCTTCCAGTTTCACGTCTGGAAAGCTGATTGACACAGATCTTCGCGGTTTATGACTGTAATCAAGGCTTTCATTATTTTTGCCTCAGCGCCAGAGTAGAGATGGGGGTGGTGTGTGTGGGGGGGGGGGGGACGGGAAGGGGGGGAGTGAGAGGGGGGAGGGTTCTTCCTCTTTAGCGAAGGTATGTCTCTTTTTAACACAGGACCAGAAAGAAGCCTTGCTGACCGGGGAAGGCAGATTGATACATGCCGCCACCGTCCGTGTACACGTTTCGCCAGTAGCAGTACTGCACTGAGAGTACTTTCAGTACTAAACCAGGACGCCCATGAAAGACTGCCCCCAGCACTGGTTGGATAACAGCTCAAGAGCTTTCCGAGTGCAACAAGAGAGGACTGACTTCAAGGCAGGCAGGCACACTGTGAGAACCACTAA
>CM065737.1:38292307-38299807 GCA_033310375.1 Conus canariensis | reverse complement strand
TGAAAAGAAGCAGAGGAGAAGACAGGAGGAGGTAGCAAGGGCAGAAAAAGGTGAGGGGAGCTATTAAGTATTATCATATTTAGGCCATGACACTAACCATGACAAAGAGGACTTCATCCCTTCCCACTCCTCCCCCAACTCTCCTCATGTTACTATCTGCATGCTCCTCTATGAGTTTCATCTTACAGACCAATAACCACCAAATCAGTCACACTGGCACTGGAGTGACTGTTATACTGCAGGGGAGAGCAGGCACCGTGTGGCAGGTGCATGTCTACCCTTTCATTCTGATAACACGGGGCCACGCCTGCCACTGTCACTCCCTTGACTGCAATCACAACAAACTGCACACTTCAGCTGTCCTGGGATCTTCCCCCACTTTGCCCCAGAAACCGGGAGGAGGGGAGGTAAAGGTAGGAACAGTGTGGTAGTCAGTACTCTGGAATTCCAAGGCAAAGAGTGGGTAGGATCTGTGGGGTAGGTGATAAGAACTCTGGAATGTGGAGGTGATGAGAGGGGAGGATCAAGCAGAAACTCTTGGAGAGTAGCAATGACAGGGGAGGAGGTGATGGCAACTTTGGAATGCCTAGGTAATGATAAGGAAAAGGTGGAAATTCTTGGATGGAAGCAATGATGGGGGAGAAAATGATCAGAAAACTTTTGGAATTTCTAGGTAGGTAGAGGGGAGTATCAGGTGGAAACGCTGGGTGGGAAGCAACCATGGGGGAGGCAATGACACAGACGACTCTGGAATTCCTAGGGACAGATGGGAGAGGATCAGGTGGAGACTCTTGTCTTAAATGGGAACAATGATGCTGTAGACAGTGATAAGGAGTTTGGAATTTAAAGGTAAGGGGCAGGCAGAATCAGGTGGAAATTCTTGGGTGGGTGGAAGCAATGACTGGGAGGCGATGATAGAAGCGTTGGAATTCCAAGTGGGGAGGATCAGAAAGAAACTCTTGGATGGAATCGATGAATGGGAGGCGATGATAGAAGCGATGGAATTCCAAGACACAGAGTGGGGAGGATCAGACAGAAACTCTTGTATGGAAGCAATGAATGGGAGGCGATGATAGAAGCGATGGAATTCCAAGACACAGAGTGGGGAGGATCAGACAGGAACTCTTGGATTGAAGCAATGATAGGGCAGGCTGTGATAGAAGCGTTGGAATTCCAAGACACAGAGTGGGGAGGATCACACAGAAACTCTTGGATGGAAGCAATGACTGGGAGGTGATGATAGAAGCATTGGAATTCCAAGACACAGAGTGGGGAGGATCAGACAGAAACTATTGGATGGAATCGATGAATGGGAGGCGATGATAGAAGAAGCGTTGGAATCCCAAGGGACAGAGTGGGGAGGATCAGACAGAAACTCTTGGGTGGAAGCAATGATACGGCAGGCTGTGATAGAAGCGTTGGAATTCCAAGGCACAGAGTGGGGAGGATCAGACAGAAACTCTTGGGTGGAAGCGATGATAGGGCAGGCTGTGATAGAAGCGTTGGAATTCCAAGGCACAGAGTGGGGAGGATCAGACAGAAACTCTTGGAGTTGGATGGAACCAATGACTGGGAGGCAACGACTGCTCAGAAATTTAGAGAGGAGGGTATTGGCGGAAAAAGGGTAGGGCAATAAGGGTAGTTACTTAACTTCTGGGTGAAAGTGGAATGTTGGAGAGGAGTGAGGGTGCAAGAAAGCTTGATTGTTACTATGGCATTTCTCAGTCAAAACAACGACTGGAGGGGGGAAATGTAGGGGAAGTGATATGTAATATCTGGGCTTCCTTGATAATGATGCTGGAAAGAGGAAGAGTGGGGAAAGGGCTATAATTACTCTGGAATTCCTAGGCACACAAACTGTGAGAGAGGGTGGAGGGAGGAAGGGCCGGAGAGAGGATGGAAGGGGATCAGGGCAGCACTTTGGAATTTCAAGGCTGAGAGAGCAGGTGGGGGGAAGAGTGAGGGACTGGCTGTGGAATAAGTGTGGGGAAGGTCTGGGCAGAAAGTGAAGGTGGAGATACAAAGTGGAAGGAGGAGGTTGATGGTACTGTGCCATTCCTAGCAGAAGAGTGATGTTGGAGGAACAGGGGACCAGGGTTATTGGCACTGTGGTGTTTCTCAAAGTAAGACTGGGATGCTGGCAGGGGAGGAAAACAGAAGAATAGCTGGGGAGTAAAGCTGAAAGGAACTTTGATAAACAGCAAAGGGAAAATAACCTTTCTAAACCTAAAACCTGTAGCAGTATCCACATCAGGACTGAAGACCCTAATTCACACATTCTTTCTTTCCTTCTCTAGCACAACGTGGATTTCAGAGTCCAGACCTAGTTTCTACTTCTTGCAGTCTTTAAATCCATGTTGGCTTTCAAACACACCACTGCTTTTAACCCACATGCCATGTAGCCTGTAGGCCTCCATTCTCCTTGTTATGTATGCCGGCTACAGTTGTAAATCTGTCTACATAAAGCGCTAAACATAGACACCGGTCACTGCATCATTGGTAAATAGGTATAACTGTTTACATAATCATGTTGGAATGACATGCACAGCCGGCATGGACACTAGACGATTCAGCACTTTAACATTAACCTAAAAGACTTGATAAATGCTTATCTTTAGCCTGCCAAACCCAATCAAGATTGGAACTACAGACTCTAGGGGCCCTAGGGTGTGAGACTGTCTGACAACCAACCACACAGAGGCTGAACCCTTGTGACATCACTTATTATCAGACAGTGCTGAACAGTTATGTAGTGGAGGGGGGCAAACAAATGCTGGACAACAGCTGCTCGGCCATTTGGACACTAACTTTGCAAAGAGAAAAAAAAGGAAGGTGAGAGATAGAGTGGAAACAGGCAGGGGTAGGGGTAAAGGGGTGGGAAAGAAAATGAAGAGGAAGAGGAAGGCATGAAAATGTATTAAAATTCTTTCAGTGGAAGCACACAGAGGCCATCAAGGTCCCCCTTGAAAAGGGAAACCATTTGTTCTGCCTCTCCAGAGCTGAATTTCACCTCCTGGGTGAGACTCATCAGCAGCATTCTACCTGCCAATATTGCTCCATCCTCAGTATCAAATGGAGATATACCACAGGCCTAATATTCTGCAGTGTTCTTCACCCACAGGGGAGCAAAACATGTCAAATGTCTTAAAGGGCAGTGGAAAGAAACAGGAAGAAAGTGACAATAGGTAGAAAATAAGTTACAAGAAAATGAACGGTAACCAGTATCATGAAATCAAGGATCAAACTGAAATGCATTGGAGGTTAATATGTCATTACATTTAGAGTGGTCAGCTCTACAATTAAATATTATAACCTGAGCTTAAAGGATTGGCACTGCAAGCAGAGTGGTGCAAAATACCCTTTTCTCGGATGTCCTAAAAATGCTGTCTCCCGCTAATTGACCACATTATCCACTCTCTCTCTCTCTTTAGTCTTTCTCTATCTCCACCCTACACCCCTCTCCTCTCTCTCTTCTTCTTCTTCTCTTTCTTCCCTTCTCCTATCTTCTTTCTTCCCTTCTCCTATCTCCTCTCCTCTTCCCTTCCCTTCTCTCCTCTCCTCTCTCCCCTTACCTCTTGCTTGTTTGTAAGTGATGCAAGTGCAATTTTCTTTTTGCTCAGACTGCTAATCAACCTAAGAAAGCACAACAATCTAAACCATTATCATTGTAGTAAAATTACTCTGACACTGTCTGCCCGGCTTCCACGACCCAGCATCACCTACTCTGTGTAATACAGTGTTGGGCAACTGCAAAGCAGTCGCCTCACGTCACAGAAGAAAGTGTCATCATGAAAATCAGTCCTGGGCCAAACTACATCAATTATCACTCACTAAATCAAGCCAATCAGGAAAAGGATGAGTATTTTCTGTCAACTCCAACAGTATGTCCACAACCCTACTTCATGCTGATGTTTAATACAGTTTACACACACACACACACACACACACACACACACACACACACACATGCCCCTCTGATTCAGGTATGCATGCCTGTTCACACTCTTTGGCTATACACAAACAAGAGAGTTGCTAAAATAGTGCAGAACCAGAAAGTTGGTCAGGTTGAAACAGACAATTTGTAAAAAGTTGTAAACTTCATAAGCTAAAGTCACCTTGGCGGGGGGACTATCTTTTCATGAAGAAGGTTTGCTACACTGCCACACTAGCCTCTGTGTATTAAAAACACTGTGCTTCTTCATGTTATGGACAGACATGTTTGGTAATTTACTGTACCATTAATGTTAACTCCACAGACATTAACAGTGTATTAACTCACTGTACCACTTAAGGTTATCTCATACTTACAGCATACAAACAGTGTATTAAGTGTGCCACTTGAGGTGTTATATATAACCTCAAGATATAAACTGCACAAACTGTGCCACTTAAGGATGTATTACCTACAGTTATGGATGTTGTGATCCACTATCTTCAGGGACCCAGTCTGCTGCACAAGTTTGAAATTTGAAATTGGCATGTAATGCTTTATTTGTACACAGATTATCACTGTGCATGCTAACTGCTATGCTCCCCAAAATTCAAAATGAACAGATGCTCTAGAGTTCACTTTAACATGACCCAATAATCACACAGTTTTGGTCTTTTGCCAGTATCTTTTCACACTTTATAATCATTGCTTCAACTGTCAAGACGCAAACTATACACAGCAGCGCCTGGGGCAGACTTCCTTCTGTCAACAGATCAGTAAAACCTAACACAGTTCTGCAATTATAAGCAAGCCTGTGTATATGTGATCAATTGATATTATGAAATATTACAACGTAATGTGTACACTGTTATTATGCCTACAGCCCTGACAGTCAACTATTCTACCACACTCCCCACCCCCTCCATCCCCTCCCTGAGTCGCCCCTATCCCCTTCCTTCCTTACACTTTTTTTCATTCAATTTGTATGCTTGATTTTCTCAAACTATGATAAAACAGCTACACTGACAATTTTCATCAGAATATATTAGTGGGTGAAAAAAAATGGAACAAATCAGAAACCTATTTTATTCTGCCTGTTAAGCGTAATCACTGACAAGGTTTATTTCATTTTCTACTATAAAAAAAAAATCTTTTTTTCAACCAGCCTGGATTTTTTTTAAAAAGATGCAGAAAAAAAAGTTTACTGAACATGCACTGACCCAGTTACAGCTCTAAATTCAAAGATGTTCAGATCCAACCAATGTACACAAATATGATTCACAGATATATATATCTAGTAGCAAAAGCATGGGCGGTGTGCTAGAAGCATCTAGGTAAAGAACATGTTAGATACTGCAAAAGCTACCAGAATAACGGAAATACAGGTAGTTCTTCGTACAGCAGCAAAGAGATACACCATCTAAATGCAGTTGACAGATCAATGTGACTCCCAGGAGAACCCAAAAGCTACACTGAAAACAATTTTAATCAGAATAAATATTTGCTTGGGGGGTGGGGGTGTGGTGGTGGTGGGGGGGGGGTGGAACAAACCAGAAACTCATTTTATTCTGCCTGTTAGCGTAGTATACAGTGTACCACAGTAGACCTGCTGTTACAACAGCCTGGCCTGACAGCTGACATGGGGGGTGCCTGAGTGACTGTTACAACAGCCAGCCTGGCCTAACTGCTGACATGGGGGATGCCTGAGTGACTGTTACAACAGCCTGGCCTGACAGCTGACATGGGGGGTGCCTGAGTGACTGTTACAACAGCCTGGCCTGACAGCTGACATGGGGGATGCCTGAGTGACTGTTACAACAGCCTGGCCGGACAGCTGACATGGGGGATGCCTGAATGACTGTTACAACAGCCTGGCCTGACAGCTGACATGGGGGGATGCCTGAGTGACTGTTACAACAGCCTGGCCGGACAGCTGACATGGGGGATGCCTGAATGACTGTTACAACAGCCTGGCCTGAGAGCTGACATGGGGGGATGCCTGAGAGAGTGCAGATGCATTTTGCTGACTGTGGTGGTGAAATAAGTCATAAGAACACTGGATTTCACTTGACATAAACTGCGCTGTGACTCTGGCCCACTGGATGTCAACACACTCATTAAAACACTGCTGCACATGTGGCACACAGGATCACAGATGTGACGACCAGACACATCAACTGTGCGGTGAGTTTGGCACACTGACGTCACCAGAGATGACACTGTATTCAGTGTATTGTGACTCACACACACTGGATGTCACCAGAGATGAAACTGTGCTGTGACTCACACACACTGGACGGATGTCACCAGACATGAATCTGTGCTGTGACTCACACATACTGAATGTCACCAGACATGAAACTGTGCTGTGACTCACACATACTGGATGTCACCAGACATGAAACTGTGCTGTGACTCACACACACTGGATGTCACCAGACATGAAACTGTGCTGTGACTCGCACACACTGGATGTCACCAGACATGAATCTGTGCTGTGACACATACTGGATGTCACCAGACATGAAACTGTGCTGTGACACATACTGGATGTCACCAGACTTGAAAATGTGCCATGACTTAGGCACACTGGGTCACTCTGGATGTCACCAAACACATACATTGTGCCATGACGCTGGCACATTGGACGGCACCCGACATAAAACTATGCTGCGAGTCAGGCACACTGTATGTCACCAGACATAAACTTGTGCTGTGAGTCGGGCACACTGGATGTCATTAGACACATTTCAGTGTGCTATGAGTCAAACACAATGGACCTGTGGATGTCACCAGGGGAATAAGGCCAACCTGCTACCAACCCTTCCCTTCCACCCTAGTCCCCTTTGTTGAGCTCCCTCTTCCTCTTTATTCCCCCCCCCCTCCCCCCCCCCAACCCCCTGCATTCCTCAGCTAGTTGTAACAGCTGTACATTGCCTTCACACCCTGTTCTAAATCCAAAAGCCACACTCCCTACACCTTCACCAACTCACAGCTCTGTCACCGACTTTTAGTCATTATCGACTTCATTGTAGCAGTCTGGGAAGGTTTATCATGCAATGCTTCCATAGTTCATAATCAAGAATCACAGAAAAACAGAACAAAACAAAAAAACAATGACGACAAAACTTCAAAAGTCAGCATGTTCCCACCCTCCATGATATTTCCCAGTGTGGACTTTCTTCTCTCCCCCACCGCCACCCATCCCTGAAAAAAAAAAATCAGTAAGTGACGATCTGTCACTATATCCAATGTGTTAAATGTCACAATAACAGATTACTTTAAACTTATTACTGCATTCATCCATGAGTCACTGACAGATGACTAACTCTAAACTCAAACCCACAACTGATGTGTACAGTGTCTTACTGAATTACATGTCTTCACAAGTTAGAACTACAGTTCTTGTATGGTACTGATCACCAAAACGTTCCATTTAAAATGTTTCACACAAACATCTTTCTTGTCTACCAAATCAAGAAGGGAAGATCTTTGAAACCAGTTTTCAGCTTAGTCAACAGTCAAATGGTTGAGTTCAGCTGCCATCTTCAAAAGAATTGCTTGATGAA
>CM065737.1:38282307-38289807 GCA_033310375.1 Conus canariensis | reverse complement strand
CACTCCAACACTGGAGTTTTTCTTTCTTTGATCTTTTTTAATTCCATACATTTATGTACTTATGATATATCTTACTATTGTTAGTACAGCATAGGTCATTCCTCATTTTAGAAGGCACAGAAGAATGCATGAATTTTTCATGTTTGTAAGCACCTATCCAAAATACTGACAATCAATTTTTCAGTACTAAAACATTGCAATGGTACAATGGTAACTTGTAGAGATGTCAAATTAATTTTTAGTATTTTGTAGATATAACGAACAAAATCTTTAAAGAATTTCAATACATTGTGTGAGAAATCAATCAGCCTTTAATAAACAAAATATGAAACAGTCAAATTGCAATTCTACCAGTAATAACAATAACTGCTGATTTTATATTATATTATATATTCCCAGAGAAAACTCCCCCCCTAAAAAAGATTCCTTTGTCAGTTTATGTCATCACTGCACTGTCAATAAGCGTATGCTGTGCACATAAACAGAACAGCTGGCCTTTTCTTTTCATCTTGCATTCACAGAATCTCTTGACGTAAGTCACCATTCAGATCGAAAGGCTATTGATCAGATGAAGGTCTAAGCAAGTCCTCATAAATCTGAAAATATAACACAGCATTGAGCTCAGGCCTCTTGTTAGCAATGATGCTAAGTGTTGGTTGGCACTAGGCAAAAACAAAAGCTGAATCCCCAAGTTTTGTTATGGAAGCTCTGGCTCTTTTTTTTCTTTTTCTTTTTTTTTTTTTCTTTTTTTTTTTTTTTTTTTTTCTTTTCTTTCCTTTGCCATACTCACGTTTGAGCGTCATTCAATTCTCTGTGTCTTTTCGTTCTTCAGTGCTGTGAAGATGACTATTGAAAAATACAGAAAGATGAAAGGTTGTCGTGTTTTGTTTTGTTTTTCTTGTTGTAAACTGTCAACATCAAGTGTTCCTGCATTAGGTGTTTCTAAGGCAGGCTGAATAATTTATTGTTTCATAACAGAATCTTATAGATCTCATTCTGATTGATCAATGCCAGATATGGTATGCTAAAAGTGAACGTACTTTGATCCGAATCTTTCCTCTAACATTCATAAGTTTATAAACTGTGCAATAATCTCTATCATCGTTAATTACACAATATTAGAATAAATATTGTTTCTACATGACACATACAGAGGGTTCATGATGCGCGCACCGGTTTTGACTGCAACCTTGGAGACGGACGCACAGCGCTGCCGACAAAATTATGAGAAGAGAATTCTCGTCTGCAATTCCGATGAGGAAATGCAGACGACTTAGTGCTAGAAACGCGATTCAGCATCACATTCAACAATGCTTTGGAGTGCTATTAGATGAAACAGAATCATTGAAATCTCAGCATTAAAGAAAGCTGTGCTTACAGAGTCTGAAACTGATTCTCCGGAAAGTAAACGACCTGTCAGATTACCGAAAGAGCTCCCCTTCTAACTGAAACAAGTGGAAGAAGAGTCGGCTGCATCAACGGGACGGAAGAAATCACATCACTTCAAGCACTACGCACACACAACAAAGCTTCAAATACTCACGTTTTTTCTCATGGTCGTATCCAACCACAACGAAGTAGTCCGCCAAGCGAGACATCACAAAATTTCCCCGTAAAGTACTCCCAATCGCGCTTTTTCTTTACGTAGTCGCCATGTTGAATCGTTCCCATCAGGGCATTGCTGCAATCGGTGACTCGATTCGGCTAGAGCTGCGTTCAGAGCTGCCTGGCTGACATTTCCGGGAAGTTAAATCCAAGAAAGACAAATCTTTCCATCGCCAGCCACTATAAACTTGGAAGAGTTATTTTCCATTAAACGAAGAAAAACGACAAACAAAACACGGGGGGGGGGGGGGGTTTTGTTGTTTTTTTAAATGACAAAGATGATTAATAACCATGTGCGTGCCTTTTTTTTTCTTTTCTTTTCTTTTTTTTTTTACCTTTTTTTTTTTCAGAGTTGGATTTCGTCCTTTACAAGGTGTCGTTAAACGACTCATGACAGGAAAACAAATGCTGAAGCACGGAGCCGCCAGAAGAACAATAGACATTGTAATAAGAAACAAACCTTGATCTGTTGGTCTTCTTCGGGCACGATGACAACAACCAAACAAACAATGGACGTAAACATGTCGTGGGGAGGAACAAGTGCAGGTGAACGATTTTGAAATTACCATGATTTAAGGGTATGGGTTGAGGGGGGGGGGGGGGGGGGGGGGGGGGACTAGAAGGTGGATGGAACGAAAACTTTTTTTTTTCCTTTTTTTTTTTTTTTTTTTTTTTTTTTTTTTTTTACAAATCGAGGTTGAAATACACAATTCTAAATCCTTCATTGATAGCATTGAGGATCAATGAATTCCGTATTCTGAATCCTTTGCTTATGCCCGCTCAGAGTGGACTTTGGTCTCCTGCCCGGATGAGAAAGAACTCCTCAGTAAGCCCGCTCCTTATCAGCAGTTATGACAATCCACCCACGTGGTGGTTCCCATGCCGTGGATTAAACATTACAATCCAATGAATTCTAAGGTGTGTGTGTGTGTGGGGGGGGGGGGGGGGGGAGGATGGGCGGTGAAGGATATAAAAAGGGAATGGAATGGAAATGGAAGACAATATATTATATATATATATAATATATATATATATATATTATATGTCCAAAAGAAAAAAAGCACAAGAACAACAATCTGTCGTGGTTATACTTGAAATTTTCGGCTTTATTTGTCTTCAGCAGCAAATGACATCCTCCCTGAGTGCCAGCAGGTAAGGTAGGTTTTATATATTATATATATATATATATATGTGTGTGTGTGTGTGTGTGTGTGTGTGTGTGGTGTGTGTGTGTGTGTGTGTGTGTGTGTGTAAAGGGTGGGGGTGGAATGGGAATGGAAAAGACTATATAAAAAAACAAGATACAAAGCATATAAACGTACTCCTAGTTTATCCTGAATACGTGTGAGATATTCCATAAAGAGGAAAAACCGTCTTGGGCTGGTGTAACCGTTAGTAATGGCTATTCTGGTAAACATCGGCCATCATCTGTGACCTATAATGAATATACTTACAAATTTTCAGAAAGATCGGCCAAGTACTTTCTGAGATTTTCCATAGAGAAGAAAACCATTATGGGACGTTAGTAATGGCTATAACGGTACACTTAAACATCGGGCATCATCCGTGACCCATAATGAACATACCTACAAATTTTCAGAAATATCGGCCACATACTTTCTAAGAAATTCCATTAAAAAAAAAAAAGAAGAACAGTTACAGCCGTTAGTAACGGCTATAACAGTAAACTAAAACATCGGGCATGATCCGTGACCCATAATGACTATACCTACAGATGTTAAGAAAGATCGGCCACGTACTTTCTGAGATACTCCATTAAAAAAAAAAAAAGAAAAACCGTAATGGGTCGTTATAGCCGTTAGTAACGGCTATAACGGTAAACTAAAACGTCGGGCATCATCCGGAACTCATAATGGACATACCTACAAATTTTAAGAAAGATTGGCCAAGTACTTTCTGAAACATTCCATAAAAAAGAAAAACCGTTATGGGCCGTTATAGCCGTTAGTAACGGCTATAGCGGGAAACTAAAACGTTAGGCATCATCCGCCACCCATAATGAACATACCTACAAATTTTCAGAAAGATCGGCCAAGTACTTTCTGAGATATTCAATAAAGAAGAAAAACCGTTATGGGCAGTTATAGCTGTTAGTAACGGATATAACGGTAAACTAAAACATCGGGTATCATCCGTGACCCATAATCACCATACCTACAAATTTTCAGAAAGATCGACAAAGTACTTTCTGGGATATTCCATAAAGAAGAAAAACCGTTGCAGGCCTTTACAGCCGTTACTAACGGCTATAACGGTAACTGAAACATCGGGCATCATCCGTAACACATAATGAACATACCTGCTAATTTTTTACAAAGATCGGCCACGCACTTTCTGAGATATTCCATAAAAAAGAAAAACCGTCACAGGCCGTTACAGCCATTAGTAACGGCTATAACGGTAAACTAAAGCATCGGGCATCATCCGTGACCCGTAATGAACATACCTGCTAATTTCCACAAAGATCGGCCAAGTACTTTCAGAGATTTTCCACGAAGAAGAAAAACGGTTACAGGCCTTTACAGCCGTTAGTAACGGCTATAACGGTAAGCTAAAACATCAGGCATTATTCGTGACCCATAATGAACATACCTGCAAATTTTCAGAAAGATCGGCCAAGTACTTTCTGAGATATTCATAAAGAAGAAAAACCGTTACAGGCCGTTACAGCCGTTAGTAACGGCTATAACGGTAAACTAAAACATCGTGCATCATCCGTGACCCATAATGAACATACCTACAAATTTTCAGAAAGATCGGCCCAGCAGTTTTGTCTGGAGCGAGTGGAACACATTTTGACCACGGACGGACGGACACACACACACACACACACACACACACACACACACACACACACACACACACACACACACACAGCATTTCTTCGTTCCCATTCTAAAGTACTCTCTGTTCTATAAGAACTGGGAGGACAAAAAGTAAGTGAAAAAGTAGTGATGCATGAGTTACAAATATATAGGATAAAAGGACTTTTTTGAGCCTGTGTTTGAAGAGCCACCCACCCCCACCTGCGTCCACCCCCATCCCCACCCCCAAAAAGTCTGTAGTAGTGAGTTAAACGGCTCATGCTGAACAGAATGAATGCTGTACGCAAGCGTTGTATGAAATGCTCACAACAAAAAAAAAAAAAACAAGATGCAAAGCATATAAACGTATTCCCAGTTTATCTTGAATACAAGTACTTTCTGGAATATTCCATAAGAAGAAAAACCGTTTTGGGCCGTTATAGCCGTTAGAAACGGCCATTCTGGTAAAATAAAATATCGGGCATCATCCGTGGCCCATAATGAACATACGTACAAATTTTCAGAAAGATCGGCCCAGAAGTTTTGTCTGGGGCGAGTGGAACACATTTTGACCACGGACAGACACGCAGACAGACAGACCCACAGACAGCATTTCTTCGTTGCCATTGTAAAGTACTCCCTGTTCTATAAGAACTGGTGGGAGTACAAAAAGGAACACACAATATAACGCAACCAAGCAAAATATGTATGCAGGGTTAAGGAAAAGGAGTGGAAACAGAGGTTCTAGTGCGTTTTCCACAACAGCGTTCCAAAACACAGAAAATCTTAAAACCTGTTGTAAAAACAACAAAATAAAAACAAAAACAAAACGAAACAAAACAAACAAAAACGGGGGGGAAAAAAATGCAATGCAAAAAGTCCTGTCCTGATTGGTGGTATTTGAAACACTGGGGTAGTGAACTGCTGACAAGTGCTGCATGAATGGCTCGAGCAACCCAGGTGAAAACTGTTCGTGTTTTAGTGGACTTCTTTCACACACACACACACACACACACACACACACACACACACACACACACACACACACACACACACCTCATGTTAATTCTTTTCAGCTGATTACACGTCCATATACAACGCATTAAACAAGCATGACGAAATCCAAAGACTGAGATAAAGGCCTGTATATCTAATAGACAGAATGGTCGGATAGATGGAATATGTATTTGTATGATCGTAAATGTAAGATACTGCACATTGGAAAGAAATCTAGAATCTCAATCAAATAAAAAAAACAAGATGGGAAGCATATAAACGTACTCCCAGTTTTCCAAACCGCTTATAAATCGGCCAAGTGCTTTGTGAGATAAGAAATAAAGGCAAAATAGCGGTTTTTAACGGTTATTTAACCGATGTACACTTTTGAAACCGGTATTTTAGTCCTCACTGGGCTAAAGTATGTGTACATACCAAATTTCATCCCAATCAGACAATATGTCAAGAATAACGGTTTTTAACGGTCAGATTTTGAAACACTACATGGAAGTGTCATTTGTGTGTGATAACCTTTCTATATACAAAATTTCATTAAAACCCACCAATATATAAAAAAAAATATAACGGCAAAATAACGGTTTAACGGTTATATAACCGATATACACTTTCGAAACCGGTATTTTAGTCCTCACTGGGCTAAAGCCTGTGTACATATCAAATTTCATCCCAATCGGACAATATGTCAAGAATAACGGTTTTTAACGGTCAAATTTAGAAGCACTATATAGAAGAGCCATTTGTGTGTGATAACCTTTCTATATACCAAATTTCATTAAAATCCACCTATATATAAGAAATAACGGCAGAATAACGGTTTTTAACGGTTGTTTAATCCAATTTTAGCATTACATCACTTACATATGGACAGAGGCTCCGATTTGTCACAAGATTATCCAAACCGCTTATAAATTGACCAAGTACTTTCTGAGATATTCCATAAAGAAGAAAAACCGTCACAGGCCATTACAGCCGTTAGTAACGGCTATAGCGGTAAACTAAAACATCGGGCATCATCCGTGGCCTATAATGAACATACCTACAAATTTTCAGAAAGATCGGCCCAGTAGTTTTGTCTGGAGCGAGTGGAACACATTTTGACCACGGACGGACACACACACACACACACACACACACACACAGCATTTCTTCATTCCCATTCTAAAGTACTCCCTGTTCTATAAGAACTGGGAGTACAAAAAGATGAACACAGACCCAGAAAACTTTACTATAGTTTCTGAATGTTAGAATTAAAATGGAATAGTTCAATGTATTCTTTCCATATATGAATAAAGAACAGTTTAGTCTTTTGTGTCTAAGATTTCACTGGGTACAATTAGAAGAACGGAAATACGTCTGGTGTCCCAGGCTTATGACGAAAGAATCTGCTGTACCGGAAAAACTTTAAATATGAGCAACAGAATTGCTTGCTGACATTGCAAGACCTCATTCTTGTCAAAAGAGAATGGATTTCGAGGGTTTACTTTCCTTAAAGGCAAGGAGAGTTGGGGATAGGAGGGAAGGGAGGGGGGGGGGGGGGGTAGGTTAATCCAAATCTACAAACCAGTTAGATAACATTCCAGTTTGTAGCTGTTTTTCGCGACTGATACAACAAGACATAGTAGTGATACAGTCTTTAAAAAAAGAAAAGAAAAAAAAAAACTGTCCTGCTAACTTTTCTACGAAATTTCATATTTACTCTGGCAATAAAATGACTAACTTCTGGAATAAACTAACAGAATCCACTGAAACGTGCATCCAGTGCTAACATTTTTTGTGTTGAATGTCACGTTGTGAGAAGATATTTACTTTGCATAATTATGATGATTGATACACTCAAAACTGAATATCCTGAGTGTACCAGACCATACCTCGCACCAAAATTTGTTAGATGTTTGATTTTATAAGAGGGATGTTTTTAAAGCCTTTTGAGGAAAAGACTGAAAAGTAGTCGCCCCTGGATATTGAACCTGAACCTGAACCGTATCTTGCGGCGTCGAATTCTATAACTTTTCTATCGACTGGTACGATGAGACCTACGAACTGCACCTGCTGA
>CM065737.1:38077307-38277307 GCA_033310375.1 Conus canariensis | reverse complement strand
GTTGGAGTAATACCAGTTTGAGTACATCAGTCTGCTGCCCAAGCATTTCTCAGATGCAAACTTGTGGCATTGCTAAGCAGTGCTCAAACATTGTTTGGGCCAGGGTTGAATGAGCTATGTCAGTTTGATATCAATTGCAGTTCTGTACAGTCTTGATAGAGATGTGATCATAATAATGATAATTGTTATAAGAATAGCAAACAAAGCACTGGCAAACAAGAGAGAGAAAGCAAAAGAGAGAAAATATATGATGCACTGTGAATGCTTGGTCGGGAATCAAGCTGAACAGCTAAAATAGCATGATTTAATTTTTTTACCAATTAAATAACATCATTTCAGGAAAGAAAGGTGCCAGAAATTGAACCCAGTGACAAAATTAACTCTCTGGAATGATTTTTATATTTAAAACATGTGAAATCAATGAACTGTCATTTACTATTAAAGATTGCTATGAGGTGACAACTAAAGTGTGTGATTCCAAAGCCAGTCTTTGTATTCTCAACCTCAAAAGATGTGATGTGAGATCGTGACTTTTTGCACCTTATGATGTCATCAGGATAAAGCTAGCATTCCATTTACCCTCCATCTTTCCCCCACCCCCACCCCCACCTTTCGTCAGAACTTCACAGTTGTTGTTCTGCTCTGCTAAATTGGTTAAAATGCAATAAAGTCATGATAATAGCTACACTTAAGAATACTGACCAGTAATTTCTTGTTTTGAATGGACTTGGCTATGACTGAAATGCATTTAATTCTGGGAACTTGCAGCTGACCAAAGCAAACCTGGATGAATGTGCTGAGAACGTACAAGAATGGTCTAAGGGAAGGAACTGTTGCAAACTCTCTGAGGGGTAGTTCCAGGACTGAGAGTAGTGTTCCTTTAACTTATTGTCTGTATAGTGGGGGAAAAAAACCCTCTTTCTCAGAGACAAAAAAGTGTTCAATGCTGTCTGAAATGTAAACCAAATAAAACTTGACAGAGTTTGCAAAGTGTCTTGTGTCCCTGTTCATCACATATTATTACCCCCCCCCACCCCCCTCACACCTTCCTTCCCCGTCCTCCCCTCCACCCCCTAGTCTACATTGAACTGATTCAATTGCACTCTGTGACTTTATCGGAGTAGGTTTCTGTTTTTCGGTTTGTTTGTTTTGAACAGATTTACTGTCTTGGATCTGACCTGACCTGGGACTGTTGGCAGGTTTGTGGGAGGAGAGTTGAACACGTGCTACAATGCGGTGGATCGTCATGTGGAGGAAGGGCGAGGGGACCAGGCAGCCATCATCCATGACAGTCCTGTCACACAGTCGGTTACACACCTGTCATATCGACAGTTGCTGGCAAAGGTGGCCGTCCTTTTTTTTTTTCCCCCCTCATCATTCTTTGGTCCTGTTGTAGTGCCTTGTTGTTGGTATCATTCGTGATGTCCAGGTTATGGTGCTATGTCTTTTAACCTTTGTTGGTCCTTTGGTGAAGTTCGTGCTATGGGTTTAAAACATTTTTAGTTTTGCCCTGAGCATGGTTGATACTACTTGTTTGTTTATTTGTTTATATACTTTTTTTTGTGCTTCTGTCACATGTCCGTGAGTGTTCTCGTACTTTGTGTCAATGGAAAGCAAATTCATGCTGTTGGCTACAGATGTAAGAGTGTGGGTGAAGGGTTTGTTTATTGTGTTGAGCATAAAAGTCAGTTGTAAGTTTTGGATGAAAAGTTTCCTAAGCCTGACAGTCCTGTCAGTGGTTCATATTTTACCACCATTTTATGTGTTAAATGTTTGGCATGTATTGCCGGAAGGGGCATTTGTGAGAAATAGCACCAGCTGTGCATGAACTGTTTTCGTTCTTTGCTTTTTTTCTTTTTCATTTTCCCACATGTCGCTGAGTGAAAAGGGCAAGGGCATTGCATTCTCCTCTGATGAAATTGGTGGCTTTGTATTGAAGTCAAGGAAATGTTAGGAGAGCCACAATCTTTGTTTCTGCTTATCATTTTCCTGGCCATTCTGAGACCATACAAAGTGGTGCATGTCACTAACCGCTGTGGCGAAGTGGTTAACTTCGCAGACTCCCAGCTGGGAGGTTGTGGGTTCCATTTTCCTGCCCCAACGGGCTCCTACCAAGAGTTGAGGTTGCTGTGAGTTCAGTTGGGAAGACTAGGAGCACACAGTCAAGTTTCATCCGCTTAATGGATGTCATCTCTGAGATTGTTGCTCAAATTCCCAGTCCAACACTGTAGGTGTCTGTTTCTCTCAGGCCTGGTTGATGGCGGGATATTATGAAAGTAAACGTAGAGTAAGCCCTGTCAAGTAGTCTCAGAACGGAATGGAAATCCATAGCGTCATCTTCATCATCTTCATCCTCATCGATCAGCATCTCAAATTATGTGAGCCTTTATTCCCTTTTCATGTGGTGACCTCAGTTCTGATTGCCTTTCCATGTTTATGGCCTTGGTTTGATTCTGTCGTGGCCACTGATATTGGAAAATTCATGGGGACTGTCATTGGATGGACGTGGTGGCGCCCTCCGGAGGGAGAACTCACTCACGCTGGCTCTGCACCAAAGCAATTACTGTAATCAGTCGGGGACTTAGTAGGTGGTTTCCTGCATGTGCTGGATCAAAAGAGGCACCACTGAACACCACTGAAGTGACTTGGCAGCAGTGCAGTGTCTCCTCTGGTGTGTTGCCTCTTGGCGACTTGATATTGACAGCTCCCTTTGGGTTGCTGGAGCTGTGGCAGGCCAGGCTGGGCTGTGGCTGTGGATGGGGGTCGGAACGAGGGACATGGGTGTGGCGCCACTGAGGTGGCACAGAAGATGGGACAGCAGAGAAGAAAAAAAGTGTTATAGTAACCATCCTGATTCCTTACATATAGATTTGCTTTTCTCAAGGCCCAGTAGTCCAAGGATAGAGAACCTTACCTGTAAGTGTCACAGGCAGTACGTGGTGATGTGTCAGGTGAGGTAAGTGTAACAGGCAGTACGTGGTGATGTGTCAGGTGAGGTAAGTGTAACAGGCAGTACCTGGTGATGTGTCAGGTGAGGTGAGTGTAACAGGCAGTACCTAGTGATGTGTCAGGTGAGGTAAGTGTAACAGGCAGTACGTAGTGATGTGTCAGGTGAGGTGAGTGTAACAGGCAGTACCTGGTGCTGTGTCAGGTGAGGCTGTTGGCGGGGGTGCTGACCAAACACGGGGTGCAGAAGGGCGACCGGGTGTTGATCTACATGCCCATGATTCCAGAGGCCGTGGTCTCCATGCTGGCCTGTGCCCGGGTGGGCGCCATCCATTCCCTGGTGTTCGGCGGCTTCGCCTCCAAGGAACTGTCAGCCAGAATCAATCACGCGCAGGTAAACATTTCAGTGGTCGTGGGTCAGGTGGATATCCAGGTGAGCATCGTGAAAGATGGTAAGGTAGAAGCTGATGCTCAGGCTGATGCCCATCCTGTCCGTCAGAGTCTTACTCTTATTTGTGGGCGCAGTGTAGTGGCATTAGAACAAGAGTGGTATTTGGGAGAGGGCAGATCTTCGGCCAAGATTGACAGGATTCTGCTGAGGTTGAAAGGGTTTTGGATTGGCCTGCTGATCCGGATCTGCACAAACATGTGAGCCCTTTCTGTGAGCAAGTCATTTCGTGATTGAGAATAATTTTTTCTTCTATGAGGGGAAGTAATTGCATGGACTGAAAGAGTTATCTCCTGTTTTGGGGTTGGTTTTTTTTTTAGGGGGGGTACTTGGGGGAGTGGAGGGGGAGGAGGAGGGAGGAACCTGAAAGTCAGATATCTATATGTATACAAAATGTTAATGATCCATGGGCTTGTGTTGCTGATAGGCAGTTATCAGTTTGTATACAGTAACGTTACAGAGCTTGCGGTGGAAAATTGGTAACGATCTTGCAGCACGGATCTTGGATCCACTCATTGATCAGGATCTGCATCCATTATTGGCTTTGTCCTTGGGCCACATTGCATTGTTCTCCAAGTGTCATTGTACACAGTTTTGTGGGTTTTGCATAATATTGCAAATTGACAGACAAGCAAACGTATACTAGTGAAAACACAGTCTGAGGGGGATGGGGATGAGGAGATAGAGAGAGAGAGAGAGAGAGAGGGGGGGGGGAGAGAGAGTGTGTGTGTGTGTGTGTGTGTTTAAATTGGGTAATGATAGTTTTGTGATATACAGCCTGTTCAGCAGTGATTTCTGATTCAATTAGTCATGTGGACTTGTTTATGTAAAGTGCAAAGGTCAGACATTTAGGTGTTAGTTTGAAGTAAGAAAGAAGTGTCAGAGGACTGCAAGATTGAAGAGAAATCAGGAAAAAAAAAGAAAAAAAGAAATGTGTCAATCGTGTTCGTTTTTCATTCACTCTGCTGTTTAGAAGAACATTGAAATTGATTTTTGAAAAATTCATGTTTTGTCTATGGTTGGTGACGTTGATGGTTTAGATTGTCATTATTTGTTTCAAAGACTGATCCTCAAAAAATGTTCTTTATAGGTTTCTTTGTCTGAATTAATGTGTGAAGTGCCGTCAGTTTGAACTTGCTTGCTCGGATGATTTAATTAACATTTCCTTGACCATGGAAGGTTTCAGAGAGCGACTGAATCATCAAGAGAACTTGGTTTCACCTCATGTTTGTGACATATAGCTTTGCTTGTTACCAGTGTAAACAAAATGGTGACTTGTTCCGTTTTGCCGCTAACTTCATTGTGACTTTATTCGTTCCAACAGCCTAAGGTGGTGATCAGTGCAAACTGTGGTGTGGAACCAACTCGTGTGGTTCCGTACAAGCCCATGTTGGATGGCGCCCTAGACCTCAGTGAATACCAGCCTCCCACCTGTCTCATTTACAACAGACCACAGGTGAGCTGCTCTCAGGTGTCTCAGAAGTAGGTCAGGTCAGTGACCTTTCGCTTAATGGCGCTGAAAAAGAAGAAATAAAACCCAGATAAGTTGTGGAGACAAAGTCCAAATTTCCACCTGTAGTTTTAAGGGCATACATTGTACTATCCATGTCTGAGCTGTACTTGCGAATCGCTTTAAATCACACCATGTGCGCATCAACATTCCAAAGGTTATTACCAGAAAAAGGGTCTGTATGTGGTTTAAACCACAGTGGTTCCCATGTCTGGAAACAAAAGATTTAGTTCTTAGGCATTGAATTTATTTCAGTAGTGTTTATTCAATGTTTTTAATCAATATTCTTTGGGTTATTTTTTGTGTGCGGCTTTCATGATGATCGTTGCAAACTGTGTTTATTTCTGTGTGAGAGAGAGAGAGGAGAGAGGGACAGAGAGAACCCGCATGCCAGTAAAATACAATAAACTACATCTTCCCAAGTGTGGCAATTTTATTGAAGGTGCGCGCTGGTGGAACTACTGTGTTACAGACAGCACGTACATGTGGCTAGCTATGGGAAAGAATGAGAGTAGGCTACCTCTGCAAGGGAGTGTGGATTGCTGTTAGCTAATGGTCAGCGGTTAGCAGAAGGGGACCACAAACATTTTTTCACTGTGTGACTTAAACTTCAGTTGATATAAACAAGGGAGGTGTTAACAAATCACCGTACACTGTTCAGCCAGATGTGTGCCATTCTGTCTCAAGGTGGTAAGCCCATGCACAAAAGTTCAGCACAAATTTTACTTTTCACTGGCCTTCAGTATTACAAACTGATGACGTCAAAAATGATGTCACCTGCCTCTACGTCTTCACTGAGAAACCACCAGTCTGCAGGTGTTTGTCAGTGGTACCTTTAGGGTTCATTTTACACACCTGTTATTTTGGCATGATCTAGACATACCAGGCTGGGTTTTGAGACATCAGTTTCAGTTGCTTTTGGCACCATTTGTCGTTTGAAAGAGCTAGTAATTTTGTTTTGGTCACCTGAAACTTGTGTTTTTGTGATCTCTAACATCTAGTAACATGTAGCCTATTTTTGTGTCCTGATTGTTTCTCTTCTCCCCTTTTGTTCCAAGATGAAAGAGGTTTCAGAAAAAAACAAAAACAAAAGTGAATACTGGATGTTGCAGTTTGAGCCGTCACCACTGACACCAGGGCGAGACCTGTGTTGGCAAGATGAGATGGAGGGCAGCTCTCCTGTGGACTGTGTACCTGTCGGCGCCACGGATCCTGTCTACCTGCTCTACACCTCTGGCACTACGGGGTTACCTAAGGTCAGCCCATGCCACTCTTGTGTCTTCTTTTGTAGTGTAAAAAAACAAACAAACGAACAAAAAATCCAACAACAAAACTTGAAACTATCTGAAGTTCACCATGAACGGAGAGGAAAGTGGGTAAAAATATTTCACCAGGGTTAGCAAATTCAGTGCAGGTGGCTTTAAAGTGCTTGTCTGTTTGCAAAGTAAACATGACTCGTAAGTCATGTCAAGATTGCATTCTGTGGTTACTTGACGTAAGTCTGTTCGATTTTGGAAATGTAACCAAATATTATGTCATGAGCAGGCAAGGAATCTGTTTTTAGTATGTTCCCTTTGAGTTGATTTGAGCTGCGACTCTGGCATGCAGGGTGAAGCTGCAGAAAATTTCTAGGTGTAAAAGATGACATTGTTACTGACAACAGGTATTTATAAAGGAAACTTCTAGGTATAAAAGATGACATTGTCACTGACAACAGTTATTTATAAAGGAAACTTCTAGGTATAAAAGATGACATTGTTACTGACAACAGTTATTTATAAAGGAAACGTCTAGGTATAAAAGAAGACATTGTCACTGACAACAGTTATTTATAAAGGAAACGTCTAGGTATAAAAGAAGACATTGTCACTGACAACTGTTATTTATTAAGGAAACTTCTAGGTATAAAAGATGACATTGTTACTGACAACAGTTATTCATAAAGGAAACTTCTAGGTATAAAAGATGACATTGTTACTGACAACTGTTATATATTAAGGAAACTTCTAGGTATAAAAGATAAGATTGTTACTGACAACGGTTATTTATAAGGGAAACTTCAAGACATGAAAGATGATATTGTTACTGACAATGGTTATTTACATAGGAAACTTTCAAGTATATAAGACGACATTATTACTGACAACGGTTACTTAGTAAATTGTTACTGACAACATTTATTTATAAATGAAGCTTCCAAGTATAAAAGATGACATTGTTACTGACAGTGATTATTTATGAAGGAAACTTCCAGGTATAAAAGAAGACATTTAATTACACATACTACACCGTGGCTCACTAATGCAATAAGCGGCAGCAATTTGCTATCCCTGCCTCGTATACAATAAAGTCCGTACGGACAACAAAACCCCTGAAAGGGCCTCGTGCCTTGCGCATGCTCAGATCAATCCTCTTTTCTCGGCAGCCATTTTTCCGTTAAGCCTCGTGTACACGAGCAGCTAAGTATTTTTTTGCTTTTCTCGCAATCGATCGATTGTTGTTGCTGTTCTTGGTGTCCTTGCTTATGTTTTCACTTAAGGGAGAAACGTACGTGAAGCGTTTGGGTGGTAAGGCGAGAGTTAAGAAGGTTTCGTCATTCGATTCCCGCATCTCGCCGGCAGGCTCTTTGTCTCTAGCCGCGCCAAAACCTCCCCCCCCTTCAGCGTCACTTTCTCTCTATTCTTCTTCTTCTTCCTCTTCTTCTTCTTTCCCCAAGGGTTCACTTCAACTCAGCTGCGGTTCTGTTGTTGTGACAGCGAGCTCTTCCTCGCATCCCATAATTCGTGACGGTGATCGGCTCAGCTGCGGTTCTGTCGATCCCGTCCCTTTGTCCCCTAACGGCGAGCGACTCAGCTGCGGTTCTGTCGTTCCCGTTACTGCATCTTGTGTTCAGTTCAGCTGCGGTTTTACTGATCACAGTTCGGCCTCCATGGCAGAACCGAAGATGCTCGAGCCCTCGACAACGGAGGCTCAGGGGTGGGGCAATGAGACAGCCCTCTCGCCTACCTCTCCCTCTCGATCGGTAGGCGATGCAAGGGAAGCAACTCCCTCTCAGGGGCTCGATTCTCGTTCGGCCCCGGTTGTTTCCCTTCCCCCACCTCATGTGTCTGCCACTCCTTTTGGGCAGAACACTTGGGTTTCGCCCTCATTTCCGGGCGTCCCTCAGGGGACCGGCGCTTTAGGCCCCCCATTTAATGGGGTGGGCCAGCAGCCACAACCTCAGCCCCCCTTATCATGGGGTCAGGGCCCTTTGCCTTGGGCGCCATGGGCCCAATGGCAGTATCCCCCGACCATGGGCTTTCCACAGCCCCCTGCTCCGGGGTTCCCCTGGTGGCCGGGTTTTATGCCCAGCGCTCCACCAGCGCAGGTCTCTTCCTCCCAGGCCCCTTCGGCCCATCCGGCGGCCGATCCCTCCCCAGGGGGGTCTGGAGAGTCAGTCAGCCCAGGCCACCCTGGGCTTTCGCCGTGCACCTCCTCGCCAAGGGCAGTCACCCCCTCGGTCTGTGGCTCCGACCTGGCGGATTCGGAGTCGGAGGACGAGGGCCATTCGTCTGGCTCTTATTCCTTCCGGGACTCTGTGGCCTTTCTGGCTTCCCTTGTCCCGGAGGCGGTGTTGTCCTCTCAGGAGGTCAGGGCCCCCTGCCCTTCGGCAGCGGAACTTGCCCTGGGGTCTCACCCACTGGCGGCTATGCCCTCCTCTCTCCTAAAGGAGTCGGTCATGGTAGCTGACTGCATGAGGAGGGCCCAACTAAAGGTCAGGGGCACGGAGGCGCAGGACATCACGCCTGGTTCTGTCCCTGACTTTCCGGGCGCACTGGCGTGCGGGAAGTATCTCAAACCAGAGAGGCTTCCATTTGCCAAGAAGGCCTTCTTGGCAAATGACGCTATCCCAGAAGCCACTCTCCCCCTCTCCCAGGAGGACCTCCTCCTGGTCCAGGAGAGGTCTAAGTCACACGCTCGGCAGGTGTCCCTTTCAGAGCGCTGCCTTGCCGAGTGGGAAGAGTCGGCAAGGAGGGGTTTGGAATCCATCTCGGTTATGGATTCCTTCCTAGGGGGACTAGTGTCTGCCCTGAAGGACCCTGATTCAGAGTCCTTCGCTTTACGCCAGTCTGCAGACTCTTCGGCAGTGGTGGCCTGTATTCAGGCCATGGCTGATGGACTGAAGTATTCGGCCGGGGCCTTCGCTAGGCTCCATCTGAACTCGGTCCTAGCGAGAAGAGATGCCGTCCTATTGGCTTCTTCTGTGGCCCGCTCCGCCTCTGCCCGCGCCTCTCTCAGAGCCCTGCCAGTCAAGTCGGGGTCTCTTTTCGGAAATCATGTTCAGGCGACCATTAAGAGCCAGGCCGAGATTAGGCGTGACCTCGCCTTTCACTCTGGCCCCCCTCCCCCCCGCCCGGGTTCAAAACGCAAGGCGCCAGCGCCTTTCTCATCACCGGGTCCCTCTCAGCCCAAGGGACGAAGGTCATTTGGTCCCCGGGGGGTCCGAGGCAAGCAACCCAGCAGGGGTCGGCCTCAGGCACGGCCGGCGGGTCCGAAAGCTTCCACGTCTCAGTCGCCCCACCCCCAATGACTTACCCCCGACCTGGGTACTTCACCCCAGGGCGGTCCTGTGGGCAGTCTGTCCAGGCACCTCAGTGCCTGGGAGCGGCTTCCCGCAAGCCCTTGGGCTCTGCGGGTGATCAGGTCGGGGTTTCGTCTTCCTTGGGGTGCAGTAAAGGCTCCGCTCACTCCTTTCCCTCCTCCTTTCGCTCCTCCTCGGGATCCAGCGGCCTCTCAGGCCTTGGATCAGGAGGTCCTTTCGCTGTTAGCCAAGGGAGCCACAGAGGAAGTCCTCTTCCATTCCTCTCCGGGCTTTTATGGCCGCATTTTTGTGGTCCCCAAAGCTTCTGGAGGATGGAGACCTGTCCTAGACCTCTCGCCATTGAACAGGTTTCTTCTCGTCCTCCGTTTTCGGATGGAAACCCCCATGTCAGTCCGCGATGCCATACACCCCGGCGACTGGGCGGTATCCATCGACCTGAAAGATGCATACTTCCATCTCTTGATCCACCCAAGGGACAGGAAGTTCCTCCGCTTCGTATGGGGAAGCCGCGTTTTTCAGTTCAGGGCTCTTCCCTTTGGGCTAGCCCCGGCCCCTTGGGTTTTCACGAAGGTGGTCCGGGAACTTTGCATGCACCTTCGGGAGAAAGGAATTCGTCTGAAGGCCTATCTTGACGATTGGCTTCTCCTTGCCTCCTCCAGCACTCTGTGCTCCCAGCAAACTCTCCAGGTTCTAAACCTCTGTCAGCAGCTGGGATTTGTTCGCAACGAGGAGAAATCCGATCTCATCCCGGCGCAGCAGTTTCAGTTCCTGGGCATGTCCTTCAACACCACCAACTGGTTGGTCTCTCCAACCCCCCAACGTCTTGTTCGCCTCCAGCATCTCTTGGCCCTTCTCCTCTCCTTGGATCAGGCTCCGGCCAGAAAGCTGGCCTCCCTTCTGGGTCTGATGGAGTCCTTGGCCCCCTTAGTGCCCCTCGGACGACTGCACAAACGCCGGTTCCAACGCCTCTTTCGCAAGCGTTGGTCTCAGGCGTTGCAGTCGTGGGACCTTCCGGTTCCCCTCGGCCAGTGGTTCCAATCATCGGTGACCCAATGGCACTCCCAGTCCTGGCTGACTCAGGGAGTCCCCATCACGCCCCCTCCTCCACAGGAAGACCTGTTCACGGACGCGTCCCAGTCCGGGTGGGGTGCCCATGTCAGCTCTCTGACGGCGGCCGGACAATGGTCCCCGGAGATGGGGTCCTTGCACATCAATCGGCTGGAGCTGGAAGCCGTGTTCCAAGCCCTCAAGGAGTTTCTTCCCTTCCTGAAGGGAAAACACGTTCTCCTCAACACCGACAACACGACTGTGGCATGTTACATCAACAAACAAGGGGGGGCGCGTTCTCACTCCCTGTCCTTGAGAGCGGAACAGCTTCTACTTTGGTGCGAGGCACATTCCATCCGGATCTCGGCCAAGCACGTTCCAGGGAAAATCAACATTCTTGCGGACTCTCTCAGCAGGTCGCACATGGTTCTTCCCTCGGAGTGGACTCTCGTCCACTCAGTCCTGGAACCTCTCTGGACTGTGTGGTTCAAACCACAGGTAGATCTGTTCGCCACCCGGTTCAACCACCGTCTCCAGCTGTATGTCTCTCCAGTCCCGGATCCGGCAGCGTGGGCTGTGGACGCCCTATCCATCCCTTGGTCCGGACTGATGGGCTATGCCTTTCCCCCATTCCCCATTCTGGGAAAGGTTCTCCGCAAAGCAAGGGAGGACGCAGCCACGCTGATTCTGGTGGCTCCACGCTGGCCGGCCCAAGCGTGGTTTCCAGAACTGTTACACCTGTCTCACGTGCCTCCGATACCGCTCGCCTTAAAAGCAAAGTCCCTGCTTCAGCCACGGTCAGGCATTCCACACGGCAACCCAGACGTGCTGCATCTTCACGCCTGGCTACTGTGCGGGACGCGCTGTCTTCACAAGGCGCCTCCCCAGCGGTAATCGGACTTGTGGAACACGCCCACAGGCCAGGCACCCAAAGCGTCTACAGTGTCCACTGGAATGGCTGGCTCTCTTGGTGCTCCAACCACGCAGTATCCCCTCATTCTCCCTCTCAATGTCAGTTGGCGAACTATCTAGCTTTTCTTTCATCTGAGAAAAAACTTTCTGCCTCCTCTGTTAAAGTTCACAGGGCGGCTATTTGCACCACTATCCGCCAGTTAGGGGGCCCCTCCTTCGTGGACGACCCTCTTCTGCGGGATCTGGTCAGAGGAGCAGCCCTACAGGAGGCCCGATGCCCCCGCCGCACCCCGGCGTGGGACCTTTTCTTAGTTCTCTCCTCCCTCAGGCTCCCCCCTTACGAGCCCATCCGGGAGTGTTCTCTGAAGTTTCTTTCCTTCAAAACAGCCTTTCTCATTTCCCTGGCCTCAGGGAGGCGCTGCAGTGAAGTCCACGCCCTTAGTGGCCTGCCCGGGGACGTCGCCTCCGAACCGGATGGCTCGATGTCTCTTCGCCTCCTCCCTGAATTTTTAGCGAAGAACCAGTTGCCAGGTTCTCCATCCCCGACTATCTCCATTCTTCCTCTCACTTCTATTCTCGCCCCGGACGATGAAGACCGCACTCTCTGTCCGGTGCGCGCTCTGCGGGAGTATAGGAAACGCACGAAATCTTCTCGCTCCAAGCAGCGCCACCTGTTTCTCTCTTACAACGAAGGTTATAAGGAGGACATCAGACGCTCTTCAATCTCTCGATGGCTGAGAGAAGTGATTAAAGCTGCGTACGCGAGACCTGAAGGGGATTTGGCTGTTTTCTCACCAAGACCTCATGAGATTAGGGCATGGGCGTCTTCGCTGGCAGTAGCTCATAATGCCAGCATTCAGAGTGTGTTAGATGCTGCATATTGGCGTTCTCCTGGCACCTTCATCCATTTCTATCTGCGCGACGTTTCTCGTCTGCGCGATGATGGGTCTAGGGGCATCGCATCAGCTGTGGTGGCTCAACACTCCATCTCTGCCACACGCTCTGGCTCTTCCACACGCTCCGGCTCTTCTCGCTCCTCCAGACGGTAACCAGGTGAGCCCTCCTTCCAGGTAGTGCGACTCTGCATTAGTGAGCCACGGTATAGTATGTGTAATTAAAAGGACATTTTTATTCTAAAATTACGTTTAATCTAACATACTTACCGTGGCTCACGCAGAGACCCTCCCTACCTCCCCGCCTTCCTGGTTCCATTAGGAGTTCTCAGTCAAGGTTTAATATACCTCGAAAAGAGGATTGATCTGAGCATGCGCAAGGCACGAGGCCCTTTCAGGGGTTTTGTTGTCCGTACGGACTTTATTGTATACGAGGCAGGGATAGCAAATTGCTGCCGCTTATTGCATTAGTGAGCCACGGTAAGTATGTTAGATTAAACGTAATTTTAGAATAAAAATTTCCTTTGTTACTGGCAACAGTTATTCATAAAGGAAACCTCTAAGTATAAAAGATGACGTTGTTACCGACAACGGTTATTCATAAAAGAAGAGAGTGAGCTGCCCCTTGACCCAGTATGACCTTGACAGGCGGTGGTGCGGCCCAGCGGGGGTCATGCAGTGGTGCTGCACTGGTCCATGTACAATGTGTACGGCATGAAGCCGGGAGACGTGTGGTGGGCGGCCTCTGACCTGGGCTGGGTGGTGGGTCACTCCTACATCGCCTACGGCCCGCTGCTCCACGGCAACACCTCCATCATTTTTGAGGTGAGTTTTACACAGAACGCGGGGCCTTGGTGTTCAGGTGGGCAAGGTGCCGTGCTTTTGTCCCTAGGGTCGGGGTTGGATTCCCGCTGAAGACAGGCGGGTTGGATGAGGTTTTTGTCTTTGCAGTTGACAGCGTAAACTCCAGGCCTCTCAGGTGAGACTTGAGCCGAGACTCCATGCATGAGTGTGTGCATAAGAGATCTTGACTATGCATGAAATCCCATTCCACATTTTAGGGAAATGTTGGCCATCGTCATGTGCTGGTGAACTGTGTGACCTGAAAATGAACACACATGCACACTGGTGGTGTGCTGAGACGTTATCGCTCACAACGGAAGGTGTGCCTGCAGTGATGGTGGGAATCAGAACGTCAGGCAGGGCTGCAAGTTCTCTGGAATAAACTGGAAATCGTGATAAGAAAAACAAAAAGGAAAAAGTTATACCTGGCTTGGCAACATTGTGTTTGGATGAATTCTGGATTAGCAAGTTTGTTTGGATGCTTTTTGGTTCAAAGAAAATTATTGAAAAGCAGTAGTTTTTTTTTTTTTTTTAGGTCCATCTCCTTGTATAATTTAATTTGTAAAGCAAGATTAAAAACACAACAGATGTTAGATGTTACTTTCATCTAGTTCATGTGTAAACATTTGGCCAGTGGAGATCCTAGGAGTTCTTGCCGAGGAACGAAGGAAGGCAAAAGCAAAACACGGATCATGTGGGTGCTGTGCTGGGGAGTTGTAATGAAGATTAAATTGTATGGACACTTTGTATCCCTGTTCGCTGATTTAGAGAGAGAAAGAGAGAGAGAGGTAGATTCAATTGTTGATAGTGGGAAGAGATGAAGATGAAGTGAGAAGGATAAAGCATTTCTTGAAACAGGTTGATAGTGTGTGTGTGTGTGTGTGTGTGTGTGTGTGTGTGAACGATCAGAGTGTAGCAGTGGCAGTGACAATGGTGCTAGCCTGCAGATGAAAGTAACATGGAACTGAAACGACTAGAGATTAGCCAACTAGGCAGTGGCTGCAACAGGACAGTCCGTCAGAAGGGAAAGGTGTCGGTCATAACCCAAGTGAAAACAGCATTCCAATGTTTGTAGTCTTCTCATGCAGTAGTGGCATCCTGACCTGTTCTGTCACACCAGAGTAGATGTCACTCAGTCGTGCTGGTTTCAGGGCAAACCAGTGGGCACACCTGATCCTGGGACATTTTTCCGTGTGGTTCACGACCACAATGTCAAGGGCATGTTCACCGCACCCACGGCCATTCGGGCCATCAGAGCTGAGGTCAGTCACCTTTGTCGGCCATGTTGTTGTGGAGTACTCCATTGTTGTATCTCTCATTTGTAGGAGATGAAATTAGAGACTGTATTTTGAGGCTTGTGATTTACAAAGCTTGTTCCTTGTTCAGTTTTATCGCTTATGATGAAAGAAGGGAATATCTTGTAAGACTTGAGATTTACAATGCTTGCTTACTGCTATTGTATATACTGAAATTAAGGACCATGTCTTTCGACTTGTGGTTTACATGACTCTTTCATTGTTGTTGTATACGATGAATTTAACACTGAATCTTAAGACTTGTGACCTGTAAGACTCTTTCATTTGTATTGCGTATGTGTGTGTCACTGTGTGTGTAGAACATTGTTTTTGTAGTTTGATTGTCAGCAAGATAAGTTGAACACAACTAGCCAGTTTTCCATCGCAGGTTTACAGTGAAGTTTACAAGGTAAGGTGTGATTCGTTGTTGAGGTTGCTGTGTATGAATAGGACGAAAGGTCAGAGTAAAGACTGTTTGATTCTATCCAACTCATTCATTTGTGGAGGGAACACAGAACATGCAAGGCAGCATCATGGTCTGTGACCCAGTTTTCAGTGTCAGAGTCTACATTTATTGTAGTCTCTTTTGTGGTTAGTTTTGATGTGGATATAACAAATGTCAGGCAGGACTGCAACTCCTGTGGAAGAAAGTGGAAATCCAGATCAGGAAAAAAAAATTGCGTCTAGTCCGGTGAAATTGTATTTAGGTAATTATCATGCCTGCAAAAAGATTTTATTTGGACACTTTCCGGTTCATAGAAATGTATTGAAACGCAGTATTTTGTCTTTAGATCATCATCTTGTGTAAATTTATTTGTGAAGCGTGGATTAAAAACATGACAAATGTTCTGGAAAGAAAACAGTGGGTGGATTTCACCTTCATCTCATTATTTTTGACAGAAAATCTTTAAAATGCTGCTGTAACTATCAAAGCCCTCCTGTTTAGAAGATACTAAATGTCTGGGAAAATTGAAAGAGTGACTTCCAGGTAAAGTCATAGGTAAGATTGATTGTGGAGTATGTGAAGAAAAGGGAAAAAAAGAAGGATGAAGCAGCTGTCTGACCAAACAAACAAAACGTCAAAATTTGAAAATTAACTAGTGAAAAACATCCTGAAAGTGGCAAAAAACAGGAATGGCCAGACAGACTGAGCGATAATGGACTGGCACACAAACTTGTGTGGCAGAGTGTAGATGTAGAATCTGTGTGTTTTAGATAGTTGAGCCTTGAGGTATGGCTCCAGTAGAATAAAAATAGCCGACTTCTCATCCAAAGCTAGATATGACCACCATATAAAACACAGAGTGACCAGAAATGGGGAGTTTGTGTTATACTCCCTGTTTGGCTAGTATACTTACCATGTCAGACCATAGCATTCAACGGCAGTTAGCCAGCTCTGTCAGGCCGAATTTTTTCCGTGGCCAATGCAGTCATAAGACAGTCACGTGATGTCACCCCACTTCCGGCCCCGGAAGAAGCCAGTGTCAACTTCCTATAAGTCATTCAGCGAGGCCTGGTGTATGGTGACCCCGAGAACCTTGGCGCCAGAGGGGAAGGTAGGGAGGGAATTAGAGTCTGACATGGTAAGTATACTAGCCAAACAGGGAGTATAACACAAACTCCCCATTTTGGCGTCATATACTTTACCATGTCAGACCATAGCAGAATTTAAAGGAATCGGAGGAGGGCGAGCGCCCTAGTGGTTCTTGGGGTTGACCGATATGGCTGCATTGGCCGCCACAAAGGAAATCCCCTTAGACCCATCAGCTCTGGTCATGCGGATATCCCTCAGGTAAAAATTAATGAAGGGATTTTCCGAACGCCAGTAGGCTGCCTCCAGCAGGTGGCGCACGGGGACAGAGTACTGGAACGCTGTGGAAGTGGCCAGTGCTCTGACCTCGTGGGCCCTGGGTGATAGGACAGGAGATCCTTGTACGCCTGAGCGTAGGTAGATCTCACCGTCTTGGAGAGCCACCTGGGATAGTTCCCGCCGAGATATCTCTAGTATTGTTGGGGTTGAGGGAGATAAGGAGTCGTCTCTGGGAGGAGCGCCTGGGGCGTGTGCGTTCCCAGTAGTACCTGAGACACCTGGAGGGGCAAAGGTCCATGTCTCCATCTTTTTCTCCCTTTCCAAGATGTCAGAACTCCGGAAGGAACTTGAGAGAGACTGAGCCGTCCCTGTGGAAGGCGATATCTGTGGGGTCACCGCTGAGGGCGTGAATCTCACTTCGTCTTCTGGCCGAGGCCAGGGCGAGGAGAAAGGTGGTCTTAAAGGAGAGGAGGTCAAAAGGAATAGAAGCAATGGGTTCAAAAGGGGTTTTTCTGAGGGCATCGAGGACCGTAAAAAGGTCCCAGAGGGGAATGCGCCTAGGGGACTGAGCTTCCCGTAGAGCAACTCCTCTAGACACCTCTCTGAGGAGAAAGTCATTGTCAAAAGAAGGGCCCCCCAGTTGACGAATGGTAGTGCAGATAGCTGATCTGTAGCCCCGAATGGAGCCAGCCGACAGCTTAAGGGAAGAGGATAGGTGGGAGAGGAAATTTCCTATTTGGATGTTGGAGGGGCAGTAATGGGGAACAGAGTTATCTGAGCACCAGGTTATCCATCTCTCCCAACGGTAGTTGTAGAGGGATTCGGTGCTGGCTCTGCGAGATGGCGAGGCGAAGTCCCGTAATCCCTGAGAGGCCCCTGCCCCGGCTAGTGTGTCTAGGACGGACTGGGGTCTCTCCGAGTGGGGGGTAGATGCAGATGTTCGCAGTTGGGCTGGCATAGAAGCCACGCGTGTAGGCGAAGCATCTTGGGATTGGAGTGAGGAAGACCTGACCGGGGTTGTCTCAGCATGTCCCAGCGAGGGCTGAGCCGGAGGGGGGGAACGTGGGTGAGGGACTTGGGGTCCGGGAACCAAGACTGGGTCGGCCACCATGGCGTTACGAGGATCAGCCTGGGTCTTTCCAGCCTTGCCTTCCTGATCACCTTGTGTAGGATGGGGAAGGGGGAAAGGCATACGCCAGTAGGCCCGTCCCGGGGAGGGATAGTGCGTCGACTGCATCCGCCTGGGGATCTGGAACGGGAGAGACGTACAGGGGCAGGTGATGGTTGAAGCTGGTGGCAAACAGGTCGATCATGGGCACAAACCAATGGTTGCGCGACACCAGCGAAGGAGGGCCTCTGTTCTGAGGGAGAGGCCTATGGAGCGGGCCTCTCCCCCTTTGTTGACATAGCAAGCTACCGACGTATTGTCCGTGAGGAGGAGAACAAGTCGGTGCGCGACCTTGTGCTGGAGTTGGAGAAGGGCTAGCCTGACCGCTTCCAGCTCCCACTCCCCGAGGCGTGACTGTCCTCCACGTGGGCCCCCCAGCCCAAGTTGGAGGCGTCTGTATAAAGTTCCAGTGGTTGGGTTGGGTTGGGAGGGAGATGGGGACCCCGGTGGAGAGAGTGGCTGGAGTGAGCCGCTCCTCCGTCGCCGAAATGAACCAGTGTCCGAGGGGAATGACCTGGTCCCAGCGGTCGGAGGTCTGTGACAAACGTCGGCGGAACTCCCTCTGAAGTTGGCGTTTGGGGACCCGCCGCAGGGGAATGAGGGGAGACAGGGACTCCATCATTCCTAGGAGGGAGGACAGGGTTCTGGCCGAGGTGTGGGGTGCCTGTGACAGGCAGGAGATGAGGTCCACTATGCGTGCAGGCCTCTCCGGGGTCTGCCAGACGAACCGTAGGAATCGTCTGTGGGCCGGGTGAATCAGGATCTGAAAAATAGGCGTCCTTCAGGTCTACGGATGTGGCCCAGTCGCGATGATGGATGGAGTCTCGATCTGGGTGGGGGTCTCCATCTTGAACTTGGTGGGCCTGAGGAACTTGTTGAGGGGCGAAAGATCTAGAATGGGCCTCCATCCTCCCGAGGCTTTTGGGATCACAAAGAGTAGAAGCCGGGGTTTGGGTGGGAAATCTCCGAGATGGCCCCTCTTTTGAGGAGGTCTTGGACTTCCGTGCGAAGAGCTTCTGCTTTGGCGGGGGAGGGTTCGTTGGGGGAGGGAGGGGGAGATAGCATGAGGGGGGGACGCTCGTGGGCCCAAGGAAGGCGAAACCCTTCCTGTAGCACCGCCACTATCCAGGGGTGAGGCGTATGCGTCTCCACTGGTGGGCATGCCGGGAGAGGCTGCCCGCCAGGGGGGGCGAGGGTCTGGGCTGGTGGGTGGGGGATAGGGCGAGGGGGGTGCTACCTGATCTAAGTCCCCCTCGGGCTGTCTCCCTAGTCAGCTCCGGGAGCGTGACTGTTGGCCTAACCGAAAATTTTGCTGATGGGGTTTTGGCTTAGGCCTTGGGAGAAGATTAGGTCGCTTGGCGGGCCGTGCGGTGCGGGAAGGCGATTGTCTGGGATAGGGTCTGTGCCTGGGGAAGGAACGAAGTGGGGGTCTAGCAGGGCGTGGCGGTGGCCTGGGCGCAAAGGACACAGCCTGCTTGCGTTCCTCAACTGCTTGTGCTATGACGTCAGCCGAGTAGTCGCCAAAGAGCGACTGGACCTGGCCCGGGATGCATCGCAGGGCTGCCTTAAGCGTCGGGGAGAGAGAGGTCCGCGCCAGCACGGCCTCTCTCGCGACCAACAAGCAGTTGAAGTGGCTTCTGGCTGCGCTGTCCGCCGCAGCCGAAAGGTGATGCGAAATCCTGTTAACTAGGTGTCGCATGAAAGGATCGCTGAACAAGCGAGGGTCAGGCTCTTGGTGCGCCCTCAGAGCCCGGGTCCCCCGGTACTGGGATGGCACCATCGTCCTCCGGCCATAGAGCCTCCGCTCGCTGAAGGGGCATGTCCAAGTAGGTGTGTCCCGCCGTGGTGTGGAGGATGCCCATCCTGGCTACTCGGACCCATTCCTTTAGGTTCTTAAAGGAGATGGCGCCGGAAGTAGGGGGGGCAGGTGGGGGATCAACCGACGGTCCGACTGGGAAATGCCCATCTCCCTGGTCACGGGATTGTCCGTAAACAAGGAGGCGACTGAGGGGTTCTTGGGTAGATTGGTCTAGATCTCTGGCCGGGGGAGAGGGAAGAAATTCGTCAGCGGGTGCGGCCTCCCTCCTAACGAGGTCTGGTCGCCACCGTTCTATCGTGCGGACATCGTACAATGAGTGGGGGCTAGCTCCTCGTCATCGTCCGCCTCAGGGAGGTACTGGTCCTGAGAGGGTTCATAGCACCCGTCTTCAGGAGGTAAGTCGAGGGGTGCCTGTAGTGTGTCCCCGGTGGCCCTATAATCGGCGGCCGGGACATCGTCCTGCCGATAGGACAGCGCCCGAGGAGGGAGACCAAGGTCGACCCAGGTAAGTGAGGCCGGGTGCCACATTCGACCATGTAGCTGGTCGTGCTGGGTGTTGGCGTTAAGCCACTGGTCTCTCTCGGGGGCATAGAGCCACCGGTCCCCGGGGAGGTAAACGGGCTGTGGCGGCCCTGGGGAAAAACCATGGTAGGTAGGCCGCACTCAAGGTCTGACCAGCGCGTTGGGCGAATGCGTAGGTCAGACATCCGCCGAGTCGTAGCCACGAGACCCTCTTCTTCTTGTAGGCAGAAAGTCCCCGGGGACCCGGGTAACCTGAATCACTGTTGGGGGGGGGCTTGAGAGGCCGTGGCCTGTCGTCCCCGTCCAGGTCCGTGCACTGCACCATACACGTCCTTGGAATGGGCCTGGGAGGGCCATAATGGTATGGAGGAGGATGCGGAAGTCGAGCCCCCAACCCGCGAAAGTGCGGATTGGTCAGGATGCGGTCCCGTGTTCCTCCCCCTGGAGGAATATGTCAGGTTACCCTTGGTCCCGCTGGTAGATCCTCCCCCCGGAGGAGCGGGACCGCGGACGTTGCCCAAATGGGGATCCGAAAGGTCGGTTCCCCAACGTCCAATACCCCTAGGGAAGAAGGTGACGTTCGATCGGGGTAGGTCGACCGTCCTTGTGCATGGGCACGGCCGGGCCCATGGCGCGGCGTGCCCGCACGCCCAGGATTATGGACACCACCGAGGTCGTGCGTCGGGGTGACCATAAGGCTGCTTCCGGAGTCGAAGCGCTCCTCGAGCTCAGGTGTTGGCTGCACCTGTGCCCGGTGGGGCCGAGCGCTATGAGTGCACGTATCAATTTGGGGGGAAAAAGAGATACGTGACTCATCAAGGCGAGTGACGGATGGTGATTCCATCCCAGATCCGTCACCCGTGCTGGTCCGCGGCTCGGCAAGGTGCCCCGGGGGCCGAGATTCGCGTGACTCAGCATGATAGTTAGAAGTCTCCGAGCGAGTCCGTAGGCTAGAGGGCAAGCTGGCCGATGGTGAATTCCGTTGGCTAGTCTTTGCTCGGCCGGGCCCCTTGAGGGGAGCCTTGCCATTAGACTTTCTGGGCAGCACCTTGAGGGGAGCTTTGCCCTTAGACTAGCAGGCAGATCAAATGAAAGGCATTTTGAAATGGTGGCCGCTTGCCTATCAGCCTTGGGACGCCGCGGTCGTGCGTCCGTCGGTTTGGTAGACGAGGAAGATCACGCGTCCCTTCCGCGGAGAAGTCGTCTCTGTCTACCCGAACCGTACGTTCATCAGTGCGAACGGATTGCTCCGAGATGGAATCGACCCGCGGGTTCTCCGGGAAATTGAGCGAACTCCGAGCAGTGGAGTGGCTCGACCCGGCGGTGTCCTTCACCATGTTGGGCACAGGTGGATAGAGCAAACCCGGAACACACGACCGCAAAGAGGAGACAAGGTGGCCGATCGAGAAAATCAATTAATCTCGATCGTCCGTGTGGTGTCGTGCAAAGTGCTCGAGAGATCGACTGAAAACTCGAACTACCCGTACACGCCACCGGTCGTGTGACTGGTATGGCTATTAATAGCAATCTCTACACGTGGAGTATCACTGTGTATAGGTGTGATAGTTCTTGGGCACTAAATCTTTATTGAGCCCTAAACCTTAATAAGCGGAACCAGCACAAAATGCGTGCTGACCCCGAGGCTCGGCAATATGGTGGGGGAACACGACCGGCGAGCGGTGCCGACGATCGCGAGTAACAAAGTCGCGAGAGTGCCGGTAAAAGAGACAAATCTTTAATAAATACGCTCCCGAGAGTGCCGGTAAAAGAGACAAATCTTTTAATAAATACGCTCCCACCAAGAGCCTCACACGGCAAAAATACTCAGGGTCTAGTGCAAGCCGGAACCAGCACAAAATGCGTGCTGAACCCGAGGCTCGCAATATGGTGGGGGAACACGACCGGCGAGCGGTGCCGACGATCGCGAGTAACAAAGTCGCGGGAGTGCCGGTAAAAGAGACAAATCTTTTAATAAATACGCTCCCGAGAGTGCCGGTAAAAAGAGACAAATCTTTTGATAAATACGCTCCCACCAAGAGCCTCACATTTGCAAGCCACAACTGAATCAAGTATAGAACAAAACACAGCAAAGTTAACACAAAGGCAAGTATAGGCGAGACAGAGCACAAGACTTATCTTGCTTTGACGGCAGGCCGAAGATGAATGGCTTATAGGAAGTTGACACTGGCTTCTTCCGGGGCCGGAAGTGGGGTGACATCACGTGACTGTCTTATGACTGCATTGGCCACGGAAAAAATTCGGCCTGACAGAGCTGGCTAACTGCCGTTGAATGCTATGGTCTGACATGGTAAAGTATATGACGCCAAATGGCAAGGTCAAGAATTTTAGAACTTGATTTAGTTTCTTGCTCTATGCTTTTCACCTACTTTTTTTTTTATTTTATTTATTTTTTTTTTACTCTTAGTGTTATTTCATTTCAGGTCTCTACTTTTTACTGCTTTGTACAACACTGAATATCAACAGTGGCTGGAAAAAGGTTTTAACAATTTTTGTCCCAGTTGACAGTAACTTTATGTAGCTTTCAGCAACACACTAGGACTGATCAGTCTTTTTTTTCTTGTATATCTTTTTAGAAACGAGTTATTCATTATTTTTGTTGATCAGTGAGAGTTTCGTATGAAGAATGTGTGGCTTAAGGTAGTTTCAGGATCATGTCTTGTTTCGTGATGATTTACAGGATTACTCGGATGACTAGAATTCAGTGTTAAGGTTGAAAAGGAGGTCGTTATGAACTAATGCCTGTGTGTGGTTTGTTTCCTGCACCTATGGCTGTGACGTCTACCTGTCCTGTGTGTGGTTTGTTTCCTGCACCTATGCTGTGACGTCCACCTGTCCTGTGTGTGGTTTGTTTCCTTTACCTATGGCTGTGACGTCCACCTGTCCTGTGTGTGGTTTGTTTCCTGCACCTATGGCTGTGACGTCCACCTGTCCTGTGTGTGGTTTGTTTCCTCCACCTGTGGCTGTGACATCCACCTGTCCTGTGTGTGGTTTGTTTCCTCCACCTGTGGCTGTGACATCCACCTGTCCTGTGTGTGGTTTGTTTCCTTCACCTGTGGCTGTGACGTCCACATGTCCTGTGTGTGGTTTGTTTCCTCCACCTGTGGCTGTGACGTCCACATGTCCTGTGTGTGGTTTGTTTCCTCCACCTGTGGCTGTGACGTCCACCTGTCCTGTGTGTGGTTTGTTTCCTTCACCCATGGCTGTGACGTCCACCTGTCCTGTGTGTGGTGTGTGGTTTGTTTCCTCCACCCATGGCTGTGACATCCACCTGTCCTGTGTGTGGTGTGTGGTGTGTTTCCTCCACATGTCCTGTGTGTGGTTTGTTTCCTCCACCTGTGGCTGTGACGTCCACCTGTCCTGTGTGTGGTTTGTTTCCTCCACCTGTGGCTGTGACGTCCACTTGTCCTGTGTGTGGTTTGTTTCCTCCACCTGTGGCTGTGACATCCACCTGTCCTGTGTGTGGTTTGTTTCCTCCACTTGTGACTGTGACATCCACCTGTCCTGTGTGTGGTTTGTTTCCTTCACCTGTGACTGTGACATCCACCTGTCCTGTGTGTGGTTTGTTTCCTTCACCCATGGCTGTGACGTCCACCTGTCCTGTGTGTGGTTTGTTTCCTCCACCTGTGACTGTGACATCCACCTGTCCTGTGTGTGGTTTGTTTCCTCCACCTGTGACTGTGACGTCCACCTGTCCTGTGTGTGGTTTGTTTCCTCCACCTGTGGCTGTGACGTCCACCTGTCCTGTGTGTGGTTTGTTTCCCTCCACCTGTGACTGTGACGTCCACCTGTCCTGTGTGTGGTTTGTTTCCTCCACCTGTGGCTGTGACATCCACCTGTCCTGTGTGTGGTTTGTTTCCTCCACCTGTGGCTGTGACATCCACCTGTACCGTGTGGTGTGTGGTTTGTTTCCTCCACCTGTGGCTGTGACGTGTGGTGTGTGGTGGCTGGCAGGATCCAGAGGGAACTTACGCCCAGAAATACCTGCCTGCTAACAGGTGAGTGCGCTGACAGTCACTGTTGCTGTTTGTGTGTGTGTGTGTGTGTGTGTGGGATGGGGGGGGGGGAGCGGGGGGCCGGTGGATGGATTATCATGCTGCACTGTGGTGTTGACATGTGATAAAGAACAAACGAATAGATGTTGTAGATGATGTGATGTGGACGGTCATTGTAGACGATGTGATGTGGACGGTCATTGTAGACGATGTGATGAGGACGGATATTGTAGATGATTTGATGTGATGAACATTGTAGATGATGTGATGTGGATGGACATTGTAGATGATGTGATGTGGACAGACACTGTAGCTGATGTGATGTGGCTGGACATTGTAGATGATGTGATGTGGACAGACATTGTAGATGATGTGATGTGGACGGACATTGTAGATGATGTGATGTGGACGGACATTGTAGATGATGTGATGTGGATGGACATTGTAGATGATGTGATGTGGACGGACATTGTAGACGATTTGATGTGGATGGACATTGTAGATGATGTGATGTGGACGAACATTGTAGATGATGTGATGTGGACGGACATTGTAGATGATGTGATGTGGACGAACATTGTAGCTGATGTGATGTGGATGGACATTGTAGATGATGTGATGTGGATGGACTTTGTAGCTGATGTGATGTGGATGGACATTGTAGCTGATGTGATGTGGATGGACATTGTAGACATTGTAGATGATGTGATGTGGATGGACATTGTAGATGTTGTAGACGATGTGATGTGGATGGACATTGCAGATGATTTGATGTGGATGGACATTGTAGATGATGTGATGCGGATGGACATTGTAGATGATGTGATGTGGATGGACATTGTAGACATTGTAGATGATGTGATGTGGATGGACATTGTAGATGTTGTAGATGCTGTGATGTGGATGGACATTGTAGACGATGTGATGTGGCTGGACATTGTAGATGATGTGATGTGGCTCGACATTGTAGACATTGTAGATGATGTGATGTGGATTGACATTGTAGATGATGTGATGTGGACGGACATTGTAGATGATGTGATGTAATGGACATTGTAGACAATGTGATGTGGATGGACATTGGAGACGATGTGGTGTGGATGGACATTGTAGACATTGTAGATGATGTGATGTGGATGGACATTGTAGATGATGTGATGTGGATGGACATTGTAGACATTGTAGATGATGTGATGTGGATGGACATTGTAGACATTGTAGATGATGTGATGTGGATGGACATTGTAGACATTGTAGACGATATGATGTGGATGGACACTGTAGACGATGTGATGTGGATAGACATTGTAGACATTGTAGACGATGTGATGTGGATGGTCATTGTAGATGATGTGATGTGGACGGACATTGTAGACATTGTAGACGATGTGATGTGGATGGACATTGTAGGTGATGTGATGTGGCTGGACATTGTAGACATTGCAGATGATGTGATGTGGATGGACATTGTAGATGATGTGATGTGGACAGACATTGTAGATGATGTGATGTGGACGGACATTGTAGATGATGTGATGTGGACGGACATTGTAGACGATGTGATGTGGACGGACATTGTAGACGATGTGATGTGGACGGACATTGTAGACGATGTGATGTGGACGGACATTGTAGATGATGTGATGTGGACGGACATTGTAGATGATGGGATGTGGATGGACATTGTAGATGATGGGATGGGGACGGACATTGTAGATGATGGGATGTGGCTGACATTGTAGATGATGGGATGTGGCTGACATTGTAGATGATGGGATGTGGATGGACATTGTAGATGATGGGATGTGGACGGACATTGTAGACATTGTAGATGAGGGGATGTGGACGGACATTGTAGACATTGTAGATGATGGATGTGGATGGACATTGTAGATGATGTGATGTGGATGGACATTGTAGACATTGTAGATGATGTGATGTGGATGGACATTGTAGATGATGTGATGTGGATGGACATTGTAGACATTGTAGATGATGGGATGTGGATGGACATTGTAGATGATGGGATGTGGCTGGACGTTGTAGACGATGTGATGTGGCTGGCCATGGTAGTGCATCATTCTGTGGACTGCTTGATCAGCTTAACACAGAGGAGAGATGATTACATATGTTCATAGATGTGTAGTCTGATCAGTAACTGGGAAGAAAAGGTGTGAATGTTTGTGTTGTTACATCATTCTTCATTCTTCACCCTTCTTTCTGTCCCCTCCGCCCCTCCCAAAGATTCAAAATGTTGAACCCTTTCACTCATGTTGTGGTAAGGAGGACACAATGACAAAAGAAACGCATCAAACTGCCAGATATATTGTTAGAAAAAAAAAAAGCCCATGACAAACAAACGTGTTTGCCTGCATGTAGGCTGCAGAGCAGCTCCGGCCAGATTAATCTCAGTCTCATTTTGTTAGAAACTTTTCTTTCTTCTTCTTTCGCGTTCCCGGCCATACTAGATCCTCCATCCGCTTAGTAAGGCAAAGTCCACAGTCCACTGCAGAGACCCCACCAGTCCTCACAGGTTCTCCTGGACCTCAACTGGACTGGGCCACATCTGTGTCTCAAGGCTTCAAAGGAGGGGCAGGACTGTAAGATGTGGGTGGGAGTTTGGGAGCTTGTAACACAAGGGCACTGGTCAGTATGAGAGAGTCTGAGACGTGAGAGATGGGAGAGGAGCTGGCAGCATCCTGTTTGCAGCCTGAAGATAGTAACTTGAGCTGCTCTGTAAAGTTGGTTGATGCTGTCCTCTTCAGTCCCAGTGTCCAGGCGTTAGTGCCACGCTCTTCTGAAGCTGTTCCCGAGGGATGGTTTTAGCTTCATTGTAGGACATTGGATGTGCTGACTGTTCCAGCCTGCTGCTGATCTTGGACAGATGGTCTGCCTCCTCATTCCCTCCAGTGATAAAACAATATGTTTAGATGTTCTTTCTTCTCTTTGATGTCTGCTGTATTTCATTGGCTAGCTTTGCTATTACTCAGAGTGGACAACTACAAAAGCTTCATAAGTTTGTGCTCAGGCTGATGTTCAGAGCATAAAAGTAAAGTCTGATCATCTCTCCCATCTCTCTTGAGGAATGTGTGCCCCCAGTCTTTGGACAGAACTTCTCTAAGACAAGTGTGTGTGTGTTTGTGTGGTGTGTGTGTATGTGTGTGGTATGTGTGGTTGTGTGGTGTGTGTGTGTGTGTGTGTGTGTGTGTGTGTGTGTGTGTGTGTGTGTGTGTGTGTGTTGTGTTGTGTATGTGTGTGTGTGGTGTGTGTGTGTGGTATGTGGTGTGTGTGTGTGTGTGTGTTTGTATGTATGTGTGTGTGTGTGTGTTTGTGTGTGTTTGTGTATATGTGTGTGTGTGTGTGTGTGTGTCAAGTCAAGTCAAGTCAAAATTTTATTTAGAGATGGAAACATTGAATAAGCAACATATCTGCTTTTTTACATCAAGCCATCTATGAAAAAAGAGAGAAAGAGAAAAAAAATCAAATCGTGTACAATGCCTTTCATCAAAGAAAAGTAAACATACCGTCTTCCCCCCTCCCATCTCCTCCCCTTTACCCACTCACTTCCATTCACGTAAAAGGTATCAATGCTAATTGCCGCCCCTATGGTTACATTCACGAAGTGTATATCTTTACCAATGTATTTCTTTTCTGCACAGGATGGACATTTTTTCAGTATCATATGTGGTTAACGATTCATGAGATAATCTTTCAATTTTTTCTTAAACGTGTTTTTATTTTTTGTATTTTTTAAGGGTTTTGTGAGTTTATTCCACAGATTTCCACCTGAATATACAAAACTGGATTTGTATAAATTGTTGCGTGGTCTAGGAATGGACAATAAATGATTATGTCTATGGCAATTGACTCTAAATGTTTCTGCAATCTTTTGGGGAGCTGTTCCATTAATAACGTTATTGAAAAAGAGTCTGTTTGGGAAGGTTAATATTTTGAGTTGTTTGTAATCTTCATCAGTTAGGGAGCTCGATTTTAACAATACTAATTTCAATGCTTGTTTGTACAGACGATGAATTAATTTTAAATTATGTTCACTACAGTTGTCCCAAAGGGTTGATGCATAATCAATTAATGACAAAATATGTGCGCAGAAAAAAAGTTTTCGAGAGTGGCCATCGAGGAAATTTTTTATCCGAGACAACTGAAATATTTTTTTTGAAAGGCGTTTTGCTAAGAATGTTATATGTTCAGTCCAAGATAAATCTTTGTCAATAATGACACCTAGTGTTTTGTGTGAACTGACTTCCTCAACTTTATTATTGGATATGAGTAAAGGCTGAAAGTTTGATTTCATTTTTTGTCGTTTTTGTCTTGTAGACACGTACATGCACTTTGTTTTAATAGCATTTAAAGACATATGGTTTAGTTGTGTCCATTCAGTAAGTTTATCGATATCTGCATGAAGCTTAACTGTTAATTCATAGGCATCAGAGTCGTTTTCGTGAAGAGATGTATCATCTGCAAACATTTCGCATTTACATTTAACAAAACAAGGCAAATCATTTACGTAAATTGTAAACAAAAGAGGTCCTAACACAGAGCCTTTTGGAACACCATATTTGACAGGCATAAATGTTGACAATTTGTCAGCTACAGCTACTGATTGTTTTCGGTCACATAAAAAAGATGAAATAAGACTTATGAATTTTGGAGTCAGTTTGTAAAGTTCAAGTTTACGGCACAACAAAGAATGGTTGATGACATCAAAAGCTTTTTCAAAGTCTACGAAGAGAATACCTGCAAATTTATTCTCGTTTATGCTGCAAAGAAGACTGTCAATAAGCTGTATGAGGGCTGTGTGGCAAGAATGATGTTTTCGAAAGCCCGACTGACTTTCGTGGAGAAGTTTGTTATCAGCGAAATAAGAATACAGAGACTTATGCATGTGTTTTTCGATCGGTTTTGCAATGGCTGATAAAATGGATATCGGTCTGTAATTTGATGGGTTTGAAGAATCCCCGGTTTATACAGAGGAATAACTTTAGCTTCTTTAAATTTTAGAGGAAAAGTTTGTTTATCTATGCATAAATTGTATAAGTATGTCAAAGTATCTGTGATAGCAGGACATGACAACTTAAGTATTTTTGTCTCGATACCATCTAAATCACGAGTATTTGATTGGGTTGAAGTAGACAAAGCTTTACTAACATCTAAAATGGTCATGGGTTTCAGACTAAATGGAACACGAATATCCTTAGAATGGATGTATTGTTCTAAATAATTGAGATCGTTTTCACTAGATCTATCATTTAATATGATTCTATCTGCTATGGTTGCAAAATGATTATTTAGTTGATCTGCAGATATGTCTGAGCTCATTTGTTGACTTTTTGACACATGTTTATTAGTTAATATGTTAATTGCTTTCCAAATTTGCCTGGTATCTTTGGTAGAAGTTAACATTTTTCTAAAGTAAGTACGTTTCGATTTCCGTTTTAATGACGTCACTTTATTTCTTTGTTTTCTGAATTCTTCATTTGTTCCGAAATTACTCAAATGATTTCTTTTATTAATTTCTATGTCAATTTCTTTAGTTATCCATGGAGGTTTTGGTTCCTGTTTAATCCTTTTCTTTATAAAAGGGGCGTGTTTATTATATACGGAAGTAAACGTATCAATCCAAAATTCAGCTGCTTTATTTGGATCTCTGATTTGATAAATGAGGTCAAATTGTGCTTCAGAAAGGTCAGTAAGGTAATCTTCTTCTTTAAAGTTTCTAAAGCTCCTGTAGTAAATAACTTTATGACCTACTTTTGGAATTTTTAGACAGTTTTTGAACCAAGTAAGGCAAATTGGGTTGTGATCACTGCAACCATAGGGAGGGGAACAAAGTTCGATAATGGATTGTTTTGCATTTGTGTAAATATGATCTATTAGAGTAGCGGAGTTTTCAGTTATGCGTGTTGGTCTATCGATTAACTGTTCTAAATTATGTGATATATAGTTTTGATACCACTTTGATTTTGTTTTTAAGAGATCAATGTTGAAATCTCCTAATACGATTGTCTCATAACTTAGAATGGTTACTTCATCCATTACTGCATTAAATCTGTCCTGCCAATCAGTGGTTTCTGATGGGTTTCTATAGACAAAGCCTATTGCAAGCGGTTGACTATTTTTCATACTTATTTCAATCCAGACAGATTCAACACCATAATTTTCAAAATTAACTAGCCTTTTACATTTTAATGAGGAAGCATGATATATAAGTAAGCCAGTGGATTTTGGTTTATAGGGGTCTAGTCGCATTATTTGGTATCCTGGCATGTCCATTTCTGCATCTGATATATGAGAAGATAACCGGGATTCAGAAAAACAAAATACATGAAAACTGTTTCCATCACTGAGAAGTATAGTTGCAATGTCATCTTTTTTGTTTGTTGCATTATTGATGTTAAGGTACCCTACACGAAGTCCATGTTTGGATGGCCGTATGTCTAAAGTCCTAGGCATGTTGCAGTGTATAGCACTAGGTATGGCTTAAATAGAATGGTGAGAGGGAGCACTAAATAAATCACTACTTATTTACAAAACAAATATTCACTTTCTAAACCAGTGGCCTAACTATTGAAATTCTAATAATGATATGGAAAAAAAATCATTAAAAAATCAGAAGACAAGGTGGGAGTAATCAAACAAAGGATCAAATCTAAAAATTGCAAGTATCAAAGAAACCACGAATCAAAAAAAAAAAAAATTATGATTTGAAAATAGATTACAAATTAGTCTGTGTAATTTTCACACAGCACAAGGTGAAAACCTATAGAGTAGTGTTTGTGTATGTGTGTGTGTGTTTTGTGTGTGGGTGTGGGTGTGTTAGTGTTGTGTGTGTGTGTGTGTGTGTGTGTATGTGTGTGTGTGCGAGTGCATGTGCAGAGGAAGTGCAAAGAGGAAAAGGGATGGGTGCATGAGATCTGGTGAGGTGGGGTGAGAGAGGGAGGTGACGTTGAGTGAGTGAATCATAGGGCTGGTGTAAAAGGCACACAGGAGCTGGAAGATTCTTACTTCAGTTTTTTGTATTGCATTTTTTTTTTTTTTTCACTCACCACCTCCACCCTGCTTTTTTTTTTCCCTACAGAAAATGTCTTGAGTTCATGAGTTCTTTCATGAATTAAGTGTTCTTGAATTTTGCATTATGATTATTAACACTATTTTCACCACTTCTCTGGACATGCATTCTCTTATCATCAAGGTCTGCATGTAAGTTTTTCTTTCTTTTTTTTTTTTTTGTTGTAAATCTGATTTTGAGTTCTAGATCACAAGTTGTTCTGATTTTTTTTTTCATCTGAGAAAGTGTAAATGTGTGGTTGGAATTCTTATTTGCTGTTATGTTGTCATTTTTATTCGTTGGCATGTGTGTATGTGTAGTGCTTCAATGAGGGGAAAGGGATAGCTGGTTGAGAACAGTGTCAGAGATCTCAAACTACAGGGTGTAAGTTTGACTCCATGATGAAGGCTGAAATGATTCCCTGCCCTTCTTCGTCTGTTATTTACTATCATATGTTGCATGTTAATTGTCCAGTGCATGCGTTCTACTCTCCAGTGGTCTGTGTTTAATGTGTGTTGGTCTGGCTGTGACTCACCAGTAGATGGAGAGAAGAGTTGGTCACCGTTTCCTCTGTGATGAGTTGGGCCTCTTAGATTTTATGGCTGTGTTCTTTAAGGTAAGTTTGTTCGAGAATTCTTCACTGTTTTCTCTGTGACGACTTTTGAGAATTTTTCACTCTTTTCTCTGTGACGACTTTGAGAATTTTTCACTATTTTCTCTGTGATGACTTTGAGAATTTTCACTATTTTCTTTGTGACGACTTGGAGAATTTTTCACTATTTTCTCTGTGACGACTTTGAGAATTTTTCACTATTTTCTCTGTGGTGAGCCTGGAATTTTTCACTATTTTCTCTGTGGTGAGCCTGTTTGAGAATTCTTTACCATTTACTCTATTTTGAGTTTATTTTGGCTCTTCTTCATTATCATTCTTTATCATTTTTTCTGTTGTGAGTTTCTGTCAGAATTCCAAATGATCTTTTTCATCGCAGTCTACTGTTTGGCAATTTTTTTTACTGAGAATTTTGCAGAGAACTTCTCAATTGTCTGTATGATGAGCTTGTCTTTGAGAATCCTTCACTTTTTGTCAGTGATCAGTAGGTCTGTGAGGAAAAAGGTTAGCTTCTGTGTTTCAACAGTATTTATTAATTAACATATCCATGACATTAACATCTAAAATGAAACATAAGAGCAGAAATGGAATTATGGGGCCACCAAACAAAGGAACAAAGAAGTTACAAAACAGACACAATGCATTTCAACCTGCTGGATCTTCTTCAGGCAGGACAAACGACATTGAAAACAATGCAAACAGAGGACAAGTGAACAGTCACTAACACCAAGGCTACATCAAAATGTTGTTATGCTCTGCATAGTTATGCGGGGATTGTCTTCAGTTGTGACAAGCTCCTAGCATAATGTTATCAGTTTCCGAAATCCCCCGAAGTCGGAGTGTGGCTGCCTGTGTGGTGGGGTAATCAAAAACGGTCAACACGTAATGTTCTCATCCCCAGCTGATGTACTTTTACTATAGTGTTCAAGTACTTCGGCTGTTTGGATGATCCCTGGAGTCTTTTAGCCAGGGTACAACGACAACAACAACAACAACAACAGTCACTTATCTCTTCCATGTTGGTGCAGACTGTGGCATGGGTGAAAGACTACAGTTCTCAAATGAAGTTTATTAGGGATGTACTCGGATGGATGACAGGCAAGAGCTGAAACCAAACACCAATCAGATTGAGAGCATGCCTGCTGGGACTCAGAGGAAAAGTTGAGCAGGTCGTCTGTTCCTCACACTGATCTCAAACCCCGAACACAAGCTTATGTCAAAGACCTCTGGCAAGAGGAATAGAACTCGCAGATGGATAACAAACTGTTTAAAATCCGTCCAGACCTGAAAGAGTTTTTAGCATGTTCCAGAGGCGGCCGTAAAGATGAAACAGTCTTATGCCGTTTGCATACAGGCCACTCGTTTTACACCCATTTTTTGCCTTCTAAAAGGTGAAGAAGCTCTGTGGTGCATTTCATGTCATGTACCACTCACAGTTGGGACTTGTACGATGTGAGACATAAACACTTTACAGCAGTCTCCGTGAAAACTTTGTTCAAAGACGTCCCACTTGACGTGATCTTTGCGTTTCTAAAAGAGATTAACATTTTCCATCTGATATATGATTTTACGGAAGAAAGATTTTAAACGAAGTTTCTGGTGCATTTTTAGAAGATGTATTTTTTAAAAATGTGTGAAAGATTTTTTTTTTTTTTGATGACTTGTGAGTTAATTTTAACGTGGTGACAGCCCTAATATGGCCCTTTGCCATCGGCTGGGCTTTAAGCAACATTACCTTACCTTATCCTTGCCTGCTGGGACTCATCTTGAGCTGGCTGATATTCTCTTGACAAACATTGAAGACTGTACTGACTGTCAGTCCTAAGATACTTGTGAGTTACTTTCTAACAAACGCTAGGCAAAACCAAAGCTCCATGGCTGATATCCTAGTGACAAACATTGATGATTGTACTAACTTTCAGTTAGTCACCAAGATACTTGGGGGTTACTTTCTAACAAACTCTAGGCAAAACCATGTGCAGCTGCATTTCTTAGACTTTTATCTGCTTTTGGGAGCAGCAGTTAGACTAGTTACTATCACTGTGACATAAAGATTACAGTATCGTAATTCTCTGCTGGTAGGACTTCCTTCAGTCAAATTTTTAGATTTAAGAGAATGCAGATCTGCCTATCCAGGCGCTTTTGGCGTATTTTGTCTGCCAATTTACACAGAATATGAGACTACTCCTCTCAAATGAAAAATACACCAAGCAAAAATTCTAGCAAAGTTTCGTGGTATACATCACATCCGGACATTGCTTGAATTCTGAATCTGTGGATTCTTACCAGCAGATAGTGTTAATAGGGACTGCACATGCGTATCTGTATTTCCGTTTGAACTTGGTACCAGGGCTTAGTCCGCAGGGCTTAGCAGTAATAGTTTGTAAAAACACAAAATGTGGCTAAACTGATAAAATATTAGAATTTAGTATTTATTGAAACTGCTTCAAAACGAAAATGAAATTCACCTGTGTTTTTTTTTCTCCAAAATACACCTGTTTATGTTAGAAAGTACACCATAGACAATTTTCGGGTAGGCAGGTCTGAGAATAGCTTTTTTTTTTGGGGGGGGGGGGGGAGGAAATATGAGCAGAAAAAATGCTGTTGAAAGACAACTGTTAAATACAGATGCCAGTACAAAGATAACAGTTCTTAATAGCTGGTTTTTTTTAAAATAAAGCTCTTCAGTTTTTCTGTCGGCATGCCTGTTTTCATGCTGAACATTGCATTCTCCATTCATCGACTGAAAATCTATTGGAAGTCCTAAGACTTAGTCTGGGAGCATTTAGTTTTCACTGATCTCGCTACCTGGAACTGTCTTCCTACACCTTACCCACTGCTTCACAATTCTGTAGAAACACTTTTCCACAGGCTTGAGACAGACAGATCAGGTTTACTGGTGACTGAATTTCTTGCCCCAGTTGCATGCAGCCTGCTCTTAGGTGTGTGCATGCATCACTGTCCGCATGAAGGAGGTTCTGCATTGATGCATGTGTTGATCTGATGGCATGGTGTGGTACAGAGTGTGAGTGAGGATGCTTATTTGTACACTTTGCAAATCCGTTTGTGTGTTGTGTGGGGGGGGGGGGGGGGGGGGGAGGTAAGGACTATCCCATTAGGGACCAATACCAACAGGACCTAGTGCCAGTAGGGCTCCTTATGATTAGGGCTCAGTACTAAGAGCCCAGTATCATCGGAGCCCATGAGCGAACCTTTTCTTTTTTTTCTTCCTTTGGGTGCTGTTTGTAAATCGATAAGTACTGGAACCCAATGGTATGGAGACTTAATTATATTATCGTTCTGACTGAAGGCACAGAATCTGATTCTGCGTACAAACTGAGATGAAATTGTTTAAGAAAGATTTATTTTTGTAGAAGTTTTTACCTCTGAACTTTTTAGAATGCTATTTTCAAACGACAGACAAGGAAGATAATTTAGCTCTCGTGTTGAAACAGTAACATGCTCATTATCTCCAAGTGACTGCTGCCAGTGGCACCAATCTGTCTTCCACAAATGCATGCGCAAGGCACTCGAACAAGGAAGCATCTCCAGTTTCTTTTATCTAAGAAATGCTTCTTGTCATGTCCAGTGTATGTCACTTGGTATCAAAATACAGAAGTGCTGTTACTGCTGCCTTCTGGAATTCATTCTTCTACGTACGTTACATTCTCTTTCCCCCTACTCCCTCTCTCCCCTCCATAGTCATGCTCCCCTCCCAAACTCCCAGCTTGTACAAACAGACAGACAGACAGACACACACACACACACACACACACCACTCACACACACACACACACACACACACACACACACACACACACACAGACACACACACACAAACACACTAACACACACATACACTAACACACATGTACACATACATGCACATGCTCGTACACACACATACACACACACAACACACACAAACACACACACACACACACACACACACACACACACACACACACACACACACACACATACACACACATGCAACATGCACACCCCGACACGCACGCACACATGCACATGCACGCACACGCACGCACACGCACGCACACATGCACATGCACGCACATATGCACATGCACGCACACATGCACCCATGCACGTACAGTCTTGTGAATGAAAAGTATGGAGATGATAAAAAAAAATTCATGTTCAAGGTTAGCACTAGCAGTCTTAACAAATGTAACTGCTAATATAGCGAAACACTGATGATTGAATTTGTAGCTGCACCAAGATTTCGAAGCTCCTGTTGATAGTGATTATATAGCTGCACCAAGAATTGCTAGATTGTATGGAAAAATTTGCGACGTGGGAAAAAATAAAGTCAAAGTTCAAAAGTTCAGCGGAAGTTCCTCTGAACATGTAGAAAGAAACCGATGTTTTTCAGTACTTGACAATAGATTATTTACTTTCTCTTTTCTCAGTAGCACAATATAGGTGTTGTTTGCTTTTGACTCCGCCTGTGTTGTGGTAGTTTTCAGGCACTGTTTCTGGCAGGGGAGCACTGTGATCATGAGACCATGGACTGGATCCGAGACTTGCTGAAAAAACCAGTGCTGGACAACTGGTGGCAGACTGGTAAGAGGGAGTGCGAGAGAGAGAGACAGAGTGAGAGAAAGAGAGAGAGAGAGAGAGGAGTGAGTGAGAGAGAGAGAAAGAGAGAGTGAGTGAGAGAGAGAGAGAGAGATAAAAGAAAGAAAGAGAGAGAGTGCAAGGGAGTAAATAAGTGACAAAGTGTGTGGTGTGTGGTGTGTGTGTGTGTGTGTGTGTGTGTGTGTGTGTATGTGTGTGAAGGAAAGAAAACAAAAGGGAGAAAGTGTGAAAAATCATGTATGAGACAGGCAAGATGAGTTAAGACAGAACGTGTTTTCAGCCTTATGGCTGTAAGGACAGTTAACTAACTGTTAGAGGTTTTTTTACAGTGTCTATAACATAGGAGGATAGAAGGCTAGGGCATGCTATCATTAAAGGTGGAGCTCATACCTCTCCTTCAGCGGCCTTAACTCTTTCACCCCTACAACCGGGTTTTCCGGTTTGCAGAGATCGTACCCTGCCTTCCTGCAGCCCGGAAAACCGGGCAGCACAAAATCCCTTCTTTCCTTCCTGCAGCCTGGAAAATCGGTTCTTGCGGTAAGCGCTTTGAACTTCATGCGAGTTGCGTCATCGGTACACGTCATGACCGGGTCGCTTGCGGGGCAGTGTTTATGAATAGAATGGATGGCAGACGGCCCCTATAGCATGGGAAAGTGGTCGCCGGTCTATTCTGGCTGGTTTGCTACTGCATACATGGCAGTTCTCACTTTACACTCTTTTTTTTGTGTGCTCTAAATCCAGGAATGAAAGGAATACTCGAATTATAAGAATCTAGGAACAAGAGGAAGTAATGGTTCATAGAAAAGTAGGAATGAAAGAGTTAACTGTGCTGAACTGAATCAGGTACCCATTTACTGCTGGGTGTACAGGGAGACTTATTGGATTATAGAAGTTTAGAAGTCCGACCCCATGAGTGGTTCAAACTCACAACCACCAGCATCACAGCCAAACGCTCTCACCATTTGACACATGACAGGGGAGGAAGTGGACGAAGGGGGTTGGCAGAGATCACAGTCAGAAACTGTCCGCAAACATGCCAGTCATCCCCAGTTTTGCCAGGGATTGAACCCCCCCTCCCCCCCCCGACCCCAAATTGGGGGAAAATCCCAAATTTTGTTGAAAAAGAATATCAAGAGTTTGAAAAGTCATTGTTGGAATGGAGTGATTAAGTGTTGGTGAACTAGATCTTGTGTGATGTTCTGCGAATGGCAGCCCCTGCATTACGGCAGAAGACCGGATACCTGGTCAGTGTGACACGGATCAGTTCAGGCTGCAGGTACTCCTACTGTTTTCAGTGGGACTTCACACTGCCCTGTTCATCCCCTGGCTCCTGAATTGTAACTTCAGACACATGGTGGCTATAACACTTGCAGCGGATGTTAGTATGTGGGTGTAACTCTTAGAACCTCTCATCATCGTATGGACAACCCCCCTTCCCCTCACCTCTCTCTTCCAGTCCTCTCCTTCCTCCACCCCCACCTGTTCCTTCTTCTCACCTTCTTGTTACAGTTGAAAGGGGTGAACAGCTTCAAGTGATGGACTGTTTTTTCCTCATTTGCCACACCAGTTGTTCACTCCAGTGTCCTGGGTAAAAGCTGCTGTCGTCTTCAGGTCCTCCAGAGCGATGCACAGTCTGACGTCCAGGGTGGTCGGTGGTGGCCAGACCTTGTTCCTTGCGGCAGCATACTGTGGACAGCCGTGGGGGGTGTGGTCTGCCGTCACAGGTCCCAGCATGGCTGTTCAGAGCAAGTTACTTAGTTTTGAGAGGCAGGGGAGTTTACAGCTCGCCGGCAGCTATAGAGGCCAAGCCGTGAATGCAGGTCAGGGAAAGAGGTTTTCTGCAAGCCGCTACCCACCAGTCAGCTAACTGCGCTGTACTCGGCGAACTGAATGTTATCTGTGCATAGCCGGTCTGGCAGCAGTGTGTTCGGCATTGTCGAGCAGCCATTACAAATGGGGCTGTCGGTTTGATAATTTGTGATTGTCATGAAAAATGTAATATATCTGTCCTCTTGAGATGACTAAATTGGCGAATTCCCGACAATTCTTTTAATACCAAACTCGACTAGGTTTATTTTCCTGTAGACAACGTAGATACGGCATGAAAGCTTGTATGCAAGTGGTCAGGCAATATAAGAACAATGACAACACTCACAAAATTGTGCAAAAATTACCTGATCACTTTCTGGGAATTTAATTTTCCTTAGTTAACTAGTACACAAGTTTGATACATGCATCTGCTCGGACTACAGCAACAAAAATGTTGGATCAGAAATGTGTAAGCCTCGTTTCTTTGCCCTTTCACTGAGTGTCTCACTTGGGACAGAAAAATAAAGCTGTGCCAGACCCACAGGGACACTCACCTGACTGTTCTGTACCAAACTTTACGTGCTTGTGATGGTGTAAGTGATTGTGTCCAGTCCTCAGGTGGAAGACCTTCATCAGTTACTCTCGCCCCAGCAGATGGTAGTAGCTGTTGTTTGTATCAGAGCTGCCATTTCTGCTGGGCCTTGAAGATTGTCTTGACTCTATTGTGGGATGCAAGGATATTGGTCAGCTTCTTTAGGGCTCATGCTTTGGTCAGTGCGACTGCACTCCTGTTTCCTCGATTTCTGCAGTGCAGAGGTGCCTAATGAATACCTTCTCCTCTGCAGAACTCATGCTGTGGTCAGTGCGACTGCACTCTTGTTTCCTCGATTTCTGCAGTACGCTGGCGCCTAATGAAGAACTACCTTCACTACAGAACTCATGTTTTGGTCAGTGCGACTGCTCTCTTGTTTCCTCTATTTCTGCAGTGCACTGGCGCCAAATGAAGAACTACCTTCTCCTCTACAGAACTCATGCTTTGGTCAGTGCAACTGCTCCCTTGTTTCCTCTATTTCTGCAGTGCGCTGGCGCCTAATGAAGAACTACCTTCTCCTCTGCAGAACTCAAAGCAGTCATGGCCACGGAAAGAGGACTGGGCTTGGTAGTTCGAGAGGTTCGGAGAGCTGAGAGGGCATCGGGGCCGGTACCCAGTCGGCCTGTTGTTTAGGCCAACCTTTGTGAGGCTGTTGTTGCAGCCCCATGGAGGGCTGCTGTCAGTGCCCTAGGGTTGGTGGAGTGCTTGCCTGTTGGAACAGCAAACTTTTCGACACTGTCAGTGTCATGGATGAGAATTTCAACTCTAGCATCCAGTGTAGCTTCAGCTCTGGAACCATCTATGAAGATGCCTATAGTCTTTTTTTTTTATACTGGTTACAAACGTACTTCACGGCCAAGGCCTTTCATTGAGTGTCCGACTGAGTCTTCCTGTCAGCTCCAAGGATGCTCGTGACAATGGACAGGAACTTGGACCTCTTCCATTGTGAGATGCTGGCAGTTATTGAATAGGCTTTTCTTCATGTTTCTTCATGACAGGTAGTGCTGTTACAAGCTGTTGTGGTTATCACACGAAGCTGCCTTTTTTTCGGGTGATGTTTATTCTGTTGTTCATGAGGTACGTTTTCAAGCGTTGAGATTTTGAAGCCAACGAGAAGATTTTTTCTGACTCGTGAGCGTAATTTCAGTGTTGAGTATTGCTCACCGAATTGCTGGCAGTTCGTTTTGAAATAGTTATCTAGCTGTCTTCCAGTTAATTTATTGTATGAATGTATTATGGGCAGTTGCTGTGTCTGTCACCATTGGTTATTCCAGGCATGAGTTAGAAAGTGAAAGTTCTGCTGACATTTTATATCAGTTTGGTCGTTTGATCTCTTTGCTGTGTGTTTGTCAAATCTTAGTAACTGAAGTTGGTACAGTTTTTCATACTTTGAAGATGGTGCGTTTTAGAGCTACCAAACCTTCAAAAGTTTGCAGAAATATTACAACCATTTCCAGAAGCCCTATCTTTGAATTCTAAAAACTTTGCCCTCAAAGTGGAGTTTCAGGGTCACGTTCAGAAAATGTTGAGGTCTTGGTGCTGGAGTCAGAGTGTTAGCTGCCAATCCACCTGAAGTGTTTCTGGAATTTCCCTGATTAATGAATTATTCCTGAAATCCTGAACTTAGTGGAAACAATCCAGAATTTCAAAATTTAGTTTATAGAAGTGGGGTTGGGTATGCGTGTGGGAAGGCTGAGTGTGTGTGCGTGTTGTGTGTGTGTGTGTGTGTGTCTGTGTGTGTGATTTTTGAACAGGTGTGATAAAGTATTGTATAATAAAGGCCAAATGCTGTACCGTAAAGTTCGGTCTATTGAGCGCACCTGTATATAAGCTGCACCAACTAAATTTTTTTTTAATCTGAACTTTTTTAACAAATAAGCCGCACTGGTTTATAAGCCGCAGATATATACAACACAGTCCGATGTGAAGCAGGCAGCAGCTGGCCAAGCATTGAGTTAACATAGTGTCGAAAATCAACACATAAATGTATTCATTGCATTCATTGGCGTTTAAATAGGTCAGAATACAAGAGCATGTTTCCAGCTTTACTTCAGTCTTTTTTTTTTTTTTTTAGTATGATGTGTTTTAAATCAATTAGAATCGAAGTTTTTATGAGGCTTTTTACATGTGTTATCTTTCCAAAATCATTGCTTAAAAAAAAAAATACCGAAAAAAACCCCACACATTAACAATGCGCTAGAAAGGCAGTTCTCTCCTGCATTCATTGGTGTATCAAGCTAAGTGATTGGTTGAGTACTCGAAAGCGCAAGCCAATCAAAGCGAAGGTATCAAATGCAAACCTTCACTCCCTGTCCACAATTTCGACAATGGCGGAACGAAGCCAAGGTCTGACAATGACCGAGTCGAATGCGCTAATCGTTTTTGAATTGCAAGACGTGCACTTGGTAAGATAACGCATATAATAACAAACCAGAACATTAATGAAACGATTTGATTGTTTTATTTCGCTTAATACTGTGCCAATGCTTAGTTATTTTGTTCGTAATTCAGCTAGTGTTAGTCAAGATTAAACAGGTCGGAAACGGCCCACACATTGTGCCGTTTGAAGCGATTGTATTTTTGTAGAAGACAAATTGATGAAAAAAGATATCAGTAATGGGCTTTACTTATGTCGATTTCTGTATTTCTGAACGGGTTACTGATTCCATTACACGATTACAGAGAAAATCGTAGTTAAAAGCATCATAAAAATTCATGAACAGTAAACACGATATGGTGAGTTACAGAGAAGCTAAGAATAGACGAGGGTGTGATGCTCCTGAAATCGGAAAAATCTGCAAATAAGCCGCATCGTTGTTTAAGCCGCAGGGTTTAAAGCTGGGGAAAAAAGTCGTGGCTTATAGTCCGAACTTTAGGGTAAGTAGTGTATGTTGAGAGTGTTGTCTATTTTAGTGGTGTATGTTGACAGTGTTGTCCACTTTAGTGGTGTATATCGACAGTGTTGTCCACTTTCGTGGTGTATGTCGACAGTGCTGTCCACTTCAGTGGTGTATGTCGACAGTGTTGTCCATTTTCGTGGTGTATATCGACAGTGTTGTCCACTTCAGTGGTGTATGTCGACAGTGTTGTCCATTTTCGTGGTGTATATCGACAGTGCTGTCCACTTCAGTGGTGTATGTCGACAGTGTTGTCCACTTCAGTGGTGTATGTCGACAGTGTTGTCCATTTTCGTGGTGTATGTCGACAGTGCTGTCCACTTTCGTGGTGTATGTCGACAGTGTTGTCCACTTTGGTGGTGTATGTCGACAGTGTTGTCCACTTTTGTGGTGTATGTCGACAGTGTTGTCCACTTCAGTGGTGTATGTCAACAGTGTTGTCCACTTTCGTGGTGTATGTCGACAGTGCTGTCCACTTCAGTGGTGTATGTCGACAGTGTTGTCCACTTCAGTGGTGTATGTCGACAGTGCTGTCCACTTCAGTGGTGTATGTCGACAGTGCTGTCCACTTCAGTGGTGTATGTCGACAGTGTTGTCCACTTTTGTGGTGTATGTCGACAGTGTTGTCCACTTCAGTGGTGTATGTCGACAGTGCTGTCCACTTTTGGTGGTGTATGTCAACAGTGCTGTCCACTTTGGTGGTGTATGTCAACAGTGCTGTCCACTTTGGTGGTGTATGTCAACAGTGCTGTCCACTTTGTGGTGTATGTCAACAGTGCTGTCCACTTAGTGGTGTATGTCGACAGTGTTGTCCACTTCAGTGGTGTATGTCGACAGTGTTGTCCACTTCAGTGGTGTATGTCGACAGTGTTGTCCACTTAGGTGGTGTATGTCGACAGTGTTGTCCATTTTGGTGGTTTGTGAGTTATGGTGGTCAACAGTGTTGTCCATTTTGGTGGTGTATGTCAACAGTGTTGTCCACTTCAGTGGTGTATGTCGACAGTGTTGTCCACTTTGTGGTGTATGTCGACAGTGTTGTCCACTTCAGTGGTGTATGTCGACAGTGTTGTCCACTTCAGTGGTGTATGTCGACAGTGTTGTCCATTTTGGTGGTGTATGTCGACAGTGTTGTCCACTTCAGTGGTGTATGTTGACAGTGTTGTCCACTTCAGTGGTGTATGTCGACAGTGTTGTCCACTTCAGTGGTGTATGTCGACAGTGTTGTCCACTTCAGTGGTGTATGTCGACAGTGTTGTCCATTTTGGTGGTGTATGTCGACAGTGCTGTCCACTTCAGTGGTGTATGTCGACAGTGTTGTCCACTTTCGTGGTGTATGTTGACAGTGTTGTTGACTTTCATGGTGTATGTCGACAGTGCTGTCCACTTCAGTGGTGTATGTCGACAGTGTTGTCCACTTTCATGGTGATGTCAACAGTGTTGTCCACTTTCATGGTGATGTCAACAGTGTTGTCCACTTTTGTGGTATATGTCGGCAGTGCTGTCCACTTTCATGGTGATGTCAACAGTGTTGTCCACTTTGGTGGTGTATGTCGACAGTGTTGTCCACTTTTGTGGTGTATGTCGGCAGTGCTGTCCACTTTCATGGTGATGTCAACAGTGTTGTCCACTTTGGTGGTGTATGTCGGCAGTGCTGTCCACTTTCATGGTGATGTCAACAGTGTTGTCCACTTTGGTGGTGTATGTCGGCAGTGCTGTCCACTTTGGTGGTGTATGTCGACAGTGTTGTCCACTTTGGTGGTGTATGTCAACAGTGTTGTCCACTTTGGTGGTGTATGTCGGCAGTGCTGTCCACTTTGGTGGTGTATGTCGACAGTGTTGTCCACTTTGGTGGTGTATGTCGACAGTGTTGTCCACTTTGGTGGTGTATGTTGACAGTGTTGTCCACTTTGGTGGTGTATGTCGGCAGTGCTGTCCACTTTGGTGGTGTATGTTGGCAGAGTCTGGTTGGCCCATCACCTCTACATGTTACGGGCTGAACATGCATCTCCACCCTCCCCCTGGTGTGACTGGAAAACCTGTGCCTGGCTGGAATGGTGAGTCGCACTGCTGTCTGTGTTTGTGTTTCAGCAGTCTTGAAACACTGGCATGTCATCATGGGTGTGCATGCACCCTTTGTGAACACAGCACGGGCTTGCAAACAGCACAAAGTGAGAATACAACTGAATGAAAGGACGAAACTGAAAGGGAGTATTGCAGTATGGAAGTATCGGTCATTGATCCAAGGGAAGCAACTGCATGGTATGGATAAACTTGTATTTGGGGTACAAACTAGCAACCAAGTGTTAACAGTGTGATTGAAAACAGACACAGAGGAGATAGGTTGACTTGGGGTCAGCCCTAGAGTTGATCTGTAAATGATGAACAAAGAATGATGGTAATTCACCAAGGGGAAGGCTCAGAGCTGTAACCGATGAACAAAGAATGATGGTAATTCACCAAGGGGAAGAGGGCGATGACAGAAATGGAATTCACAGGGAGGCTCAGAGCGTAACCGATGAACAAAGAATGATGGTAATTCACCAAGGGGAAGGTCAGAGCTGTAACCGATGAACAAAGAATGATGGTAATTCACCAAGGGGAAGGCTCAGAGCTGTAACCGATGAACAAAGAATGATGTAATTCACCAAGGGGAAAGCTCAGAGAGCTGTAACCGATGAACAAAGAATGATAGTAATTCACCAAGGGTGAAAGCTAGAGCTCTAACCGATGAACAAAGAATGATAGTAATTCACCAAGGGTGAGGCTCAGAGCTCTAACCGATGAACAAAGAATGATAGTAATTCACCAAGGGGGAGGCTCAGAGCTCTAACCGATGGAACAAAGAAAATGGTAATTCACCAAGGGGAAGGCTCAGAGCTCTAACTGATGAACAAAGAATGATAGTAATTCACCAAGGGGAAGGCTCAGAGCTCTAACCGATGAACAAAGAATGATGGTAATTCACCAAGGGGAAGGCTCAGAGCTGTAACCGATGAACAAAGAATGATGGTAGTTCACCAAGGGGAAAGCTCAGAGCTGTAACTGATGAACAAAGAATGATGGTAATTCACCAAGGGGAAAGCTCAGAGCTGTAACTGATGAACAAAGAATGATGGTAATTCACCAAGGGGAAAGCTCAGAGCTGTAACTGATGAACAAAGAATGATGGTAATTCAACCAAGGGGAAAGCCCAGAGCTCTAACCGATGAACAAAGAATGTGAAGTTACTGACCAATGAACAAAGAATGTTAAGTGCTTTGTGTCCAATGTGTTTCAGTGAAGGTGCTAGATGAAACAGACCAAGAGGCGCATGATGGGGAGCTAGGAAATCTTTGTGAAGTGAGTCACCTGCGGATGCATGCTGCGTGTGTCGTTATGACAACATGTGTCGTCTTTGTGAAGTGAGTCACCTGCGGATGCATGCTGCGTGTATCTTTATGACAACATGTGTCGTCTTTGTGAAGTGAGTCACCTGCGGATGCATGCTGCGTGTGTCGTTATGACAACATGTGTCGTCTTTGTGAAGTGAGTCACCTGCGGATGCATGCTGCGTGTGTCGTTATGACAACATGTGTCGTCTTTGTGAAGTGAGTCACCTGCGGATGCATGCTGCGTGGTCGTATGACAACATGTGTCGTCTTGTGAAGTGAGTACTGCGATGCATGCTGTGTTCGTTATGACAATGTGTCATCTTGTGAAGTGAGTCACCTGCGGATGCATGCTGCGTGTGTCGTTATGACAAACATGTGTCGTCTTTGTGAAGTGAGTCACCTGCGGATGCATGCTGCGTGTGTCGTTATGACAACATGTGTCGTCTTTGTGAAGTGAGTCACCTGCGGATGCATGCTGCGTGTGTCGTTAGACACATGTGTCATCTTTGTGAAGTGAGTCACCTGCGGATGCATGCTGCGTGTGTCCGTTATGACAACATGTGTCGTCTTTGTGAAGTGAGTCACCTGCGGATGCATGCTGCGTGTGTCGTTATGACAACATGTGTCGTCTTTGTGAAGTGAGTCACCTGCGGATGCATGCTGCGTGTGTCTTATGACAACATGTGTCATCTTTGTGAAGTGAGTCACCTGCGGATGCATGCTGCGTGTGTCGTTATGACAACATGTGTCGTCTTTGTGAAGTGAGTCACCTGCGGATGCATGCTGCGTGTGTCTTATGACAACATGTGTCGTCTTTGTGAAGTGAGTCACCTGCGGATGCATGCTGCGTGTGTCGTTATGACAACATGTGTCGTCTTTGTGAAGTGAGTCACCTGCGGATGCATGCTGCGTGTGTTGTTATGACAACATGTGTCGTCTTTGTGAAGTGAGTCACCTGCGGATGCATGCTGCGTGTGTCGTTATGACAACATGTGTCGTCTTTGTGAAGTGAGTCACCTGCGGATGCATGCTGCGTGTGTCGTTATGACATGTGTCATCTTTGTGAAGTGAGTCACCTGCGGATGCATGCTGCGTGTGTTTGTTATGACAAACATGTGTCGTCTTCTGTGAAGTGAGTCACATGCTGTGTGTGTCATTTATAATAACGTGTGTCATCTTTGTGTAGTAAGTGAAAATTTGTCATCTTTGTGAAGTTGTAATTTGTCATCTTTGTGAAGTGTTATATTTGTCATCTTTGTGAAGTATAATTTGTCATCTTTGTGAATAAAGTTATATTTGTCATCTTTGTGAATAGTTATAATTTGTCATCTTTGTGAAGTAAGTTATGATTTGTCATCTGTGCGAAGTAAGTCATTATTTGCCATCTTTGTGAAGAAATTTACAGTTTGTCATCTTTGTGAAGCAAGGTATAGTTTGTCATCTTTGTGAAGTAAGTTATAATTCATCATCTTTTTGAAGTAAGTTATAATTTATCATCTTTGTGAAATAAGTTATGATTTATCATCTTTGTGAAGCAAGTTATAATTTTTCATCTTTGTGAAGTAAATTATAATTCGTCATCTTTGTGAAGTAAGTTATGATTTGGCATCTTCGTGAAGTAAGTTATAATTTGTCATCTTTGTGAATAAAGTTATAATTTGTCATCTTTGTGAAGAAGTAAGTTATGATTTAGCATGTTTGTGAAGTAAGTTACTATGTGGATTGTCATGACTACATTTGTCATCTGTTTGCGGTGAGTCATCACTGGATTCACACTATGTGTATCATTATGATTGAATAAGTCATCTTTGTGCTATGAGCCACCACTAAACAGCCACAGGGAGAGAGGAATAAGAGTAGAGAGAGAGAGAGAGAGAGAGATAAGGGCAGGCAGGGAGAGAGAAGTAGGGATAGATTGATAGAGAGTAAAATGGACAGAGGGACAAGAACATATTCTCTTCCTCTCTCTCTCTCTCTCTCTCTCTCTCTCTCTCTCTCTCTATACATAGTCAGGGACGGATTGAAAAAGGGACAGAGACATTTAGGGGGAGAGGGATTAAAAACAGAGAGAGAGAGAGAGAGAGACAGATGGGGAAAGACGTACAGGAAAGGACGCAGACAGGGGCATGTAGAGAGACAGAGAAAGGCACAAAGACAACCAGGGAGAAAAGGGTAGAGCCAGAGAGAGACAGAGAGTCAGGAACAGACGTGGAGACAGAACATGAGACAGATAAGGAGAGAGTGCTAGAGACGGGTAAGAGGAGAGGACTTAGGAAAGACAGGGAGAGAGAAAAACGGAGACAGATGGGGAAGGAGGTACAGGAAGAGGTGCAGTGTGGGAATGACCATGCTTTTTTTCCTTGGTGCAGGTTGCCGTTGCCACCAGGGGCCTTCTCCACATTGTGGAATGCAGACGATCGCTTCAAGGAAACCTACTTCAGTCGAAAAGATGTGAGCTTGAGCGGAAGGTGTCATGGTGGTTATCACTGATGGGTCGCTCAACGGGAGATAGATAGGTTACTTTAAATGCTGTCACTGACTTTTGTATGTCAACTTTAATGCTGTCGCTGACTTTTGAATGTCTGTTGTAAGAAACAGACAAGACTGATGGATTAGTTATAATGATGTGACACTGACAGTGAAACCTGCTGACAGTTAGAGAGAGAGAGAGAGATTTTTGTTAATAGACTTGTTGACATGGAGACTTGTTAACATGGATTTGTTGCTGTCATTTAAACACTGCTTCAACAAGTAGCGACAATATGAAAATATTTAGTGGAAAAAAAAAAAGAAATGTTCAAGGCTAAGACTTTATACCATACTGGCGAGCCTGTTTGAAACATGATGCCAACTGAGAAGCTACAAAAAAAGCTTTAAAATATCGTTTCAAAATGAGGTGACTGAGGGGATGGGGGGTTGGGGGGGGGGGGGGAGGGGGGATGAAGCAAATTCTTAAAAGAAACTGTGTTAGTTCCACCAGACGATACGGACAAGTTTGTCTTGTAATCTGTTTGTCCGTATTGTCTGGTGGAACTAATACCGTTTCTTTTTAAGATTAGCCTCAAATATGTTTTTCTTTAGCTTCTGGCATGGCTTTTCTTCCCCACATCCCCTTCCAACACCTCTACACCTATACCTCCTGAGCCATTGCCTCTGCACCCAACTGGGCTTTGACTACTGCTGGATCCAGACATCATTCCATATTTTCTAATCGGGAATCTTTCTACCATGAAACATGCATAGGAAGTTATTACCAGAAAGTGTGGTGAACATGGGAAATTTTAAACAGGGAGTGTTGGAAATTTGGAAAGCTGTCTTTAGGAAATGTTGTGAACACAGTGAGTTGTTAACAAGGAGTGTTGTGATCATGGAGAGTTGTGAACATGGAGTGTTATTGACATGGAGAGCTGTTAACAGGGAGTGTTGTGAACACAGAGAGCTGTTAACAGGAAGTGTTGTGAACACGGAGAGCTGTTAACAGGGAGTGTTGTGAACATGGAGAGCTGTTAACAGGGAGTGTTGTGAACATGGAGAGCTGTAAACGGGGAGTGTTGTGAACACAGAGAGTTGTTAACAGGAAGTGTTGTGAACATGGAGCGCTGTTAACAGGAAGTGTTGTGAACATGGAGCACTGTTAACAGGAAGTGTTGTGAACGTGGGGAGCTGTCAACAGGGAGTGTTGTGAACGTGGGGAGCTGTTAACAGGGAGTGTTGTGAACGCGGGGAGCTGTTAACAGGGAGTGTCATGAACATGGAGAGTTGTTAACAGGGAGTGTTGTGAACATGGAGAGTTGTTAACAAGAGTTTTGGCGTCATATACTATACCATGTCAGACCATAGCATTCAACGGCAGTTAGCCAGCTCTGTCAGGCCGAATTTTTCCGTGGCCAATGCAGTCATAAGACAGTCACGTGCAGTCACGTGATGTCACCCCACTTCCGGCCCCGGAAGAAGCCAGTGTCAACTTCGTATACGTCATTCATCTTCGGCCTGCCGTCAAAGCAAGATAAGTCTTGTGCTCTGTCTCGCCTATACTTGCCTTTGTGTTAACATTGCTGTGTTTTGTTTCTATACTTGATTCAGTTGTGGCTTGCACTAGACCCTGAGTTTTTTTTTTGCCGTGTGAGGCTCTTGGTGGGAGCGTATTTATTAAAAGATTTGTCCCTTTTACCGGCACTCTCGCGACTTTGTTACTCGCGATCGTCGGCACCGCTCGCCGGTCGTGTTCCCCCACCATATTGCCGAGCCTCGGGTTCAGCACGCATTTTGTGCTGGTTCCGGCTTGCACTAGACCCTGAGTAATTTTGCCGTGTGAAGCTCTTGGTGGGAGCGTATTTATTAAAAGATTTGTCTCTTTTACCGGCACTCTCGGGAGCGTATTTATTAAAAGATTTGTCTCTTTTACCGGCACTCTCGCGACTTTGTTACTCGCGATCGTCGGCACCGCTCGCCGGTCGTGTTCCCCCACCATATTGCCGAGCCTCGGGTTCAGCACGCATTTTGTGCTGGTTCCGCTTATTAAGGTTTAGTGCTCAATAACTATCACACCTGTACTCTTTACCCTTCACAGGTAGAACGTGTTCGAGTAAGGGTGCGTGACACTGATCTGCTTATTAAGATTTAGTGCCCAAGAACTATCACACCTATACACAGTGATACTCCACGTGTAGAGATTGCTATTAATAGCCATACCAGTCACACGACCGGTGGCGTGTACGGGTAGTTCGAGTTTTCAGTCGATCTCTCGAGCACTTTGCACGACACCACACGGACGATCGAGATTAATTGAATTTCTCGATCGGCCACCTTGTCTCCTCTTTGCGGTCGTGTGTTCCGGGTTTGCTCTATCCACCTGTGCCCAACATGGTGAAGGACACCGCCGGGTCGAGCCACTCCACTGCTCGGAGTTCGCTCAATTTCCCGGAGAACCCGCGGGTCGATTCCATCTCGGAGCAATCCGTTCGCACTGATGAACGTACGGTTCGGGTAGACAGAGACGACTTCTCCGCGGAAGGGACGCGTGATCTTTCCTCGTCTACCAAACCGACGGACGCACGACCGCGGCGTCCCAAGGCTGATAGGCAAGCGGCCACCATTTCAAAATGCCTTTCATTTGATCTGCCTGCAAAGTCTAAGGGCAAAGCTCCCCTCAAGGTGCTGCCCAGAAAGTCTAAGGGCAAGGCTCCCCTCAAGGGGCCCGGCCGAGCAAAGACTAGCCAACGGAATTCGCCCTCCCCCACCCCTTCTCCATCGGCCAGCTTGCCCTCTAGCCTACGGACTCGCTCGGAGACTTCTAACTATCATGCTGAGTCACGCGAATCTCGGCCCCCGGGGCACCTTGCCGAGCCGCGGACCAGCACGGGTGACGGATCTGGGATGGAATCACCATCCGTCACTCGCCTTGATGAGTCACGTATCTCTTTTTCCCCCCAAATTGATACGTGCACTCATAGCGCTCGGCCCCACCGGGCACAGGTGCAGCCAACACCTGAGCTCGAGGAGCGCTTCGACTCCGGAAGCAGCCTTATGGTCACCCCGACGCACGACCTCGGTGGTGTCCATAATCCTGGGCGTGCGGGCATGCCGCGCCATGGGCCCGGCCGTGCCCATGCACAAGGACGGTCGACCTACCCCGATCGAACGTCACCTTCTTCCCTAGGGGTATTGGACGTTGGGGAACCGACCTTTTCGGATCCCCATTTGGGCAACGTCCGCGGTCCCGCTCCTCCGGGGGGAGGATCTACCAGCGGGACCAAGGGTAACCTGACATATTCCTCCAGGGGGAGGAACACGGGACCGCATCCTGACCAATCCGCACTTTCGCGGGTTGGGGGCTCGACTTCCGCATCCTCCTCCATACCATTATGGCCCTCCCAGGCCCATTCCAAGGACGTGTATGGTGCAGTGCACGGACCTGGACGGGGACGACAGGCCACGGCCTCTCAAGACCCCCCCAACAGTGATTCAGGTTACCCGGGTCCCCGGGGACTTTCTGCCTACACCCCAGGGCCGCCACAGCCCGTTTACCTCCCCGGGGACCGGTGGCTCTATGCCCCCGAGAGAGACCAGTGGCTTAACGCCAACACCCAGCACGACCAGCTACATGGTCGAATGTGGCACCCGGCCTCACTTGCCTGGGTCGACCTTGGTCTCCCTCCTCGGGCGCCGTCCGATCGGCAGGACGATGTCCCGGCCGCCGATTATAGGGCCACCGGGGACACACTACAGGCACCCCTCGACTTACCTCCTGAAGACGGGTGCTATGAACCCTCTCAGGACCAGTACCTCCCTGAGGCGGACGATACGAGGAGCTAGCCCCCACCTCATTGTACGATGTCCGCACGATAGAACGGTGGCGACCAGACCTCGTTAGGAGGGAGGCCGCACCCGCTGACGAAGTTCTCTCCCTCTCCCAATTCGCCGGTCCCCCCCCGGCCCAGAGATCTAGACCAATCTACCCAAGAACCCCTCAGTCGCCTCCTTGTTTACGGACAATCCCGTGACCAGGGAGATGGGCATTTCCCAGTCGGACCGTCGGTTGATCCCCCACCTGCCCCCCCTACTTCCGGCACCATCTCCTTTAAGAACCTAAAGGAATGGGACCGAGTAGCCAGGATGGGCTTCCTCCACACCACGGCGGGACACACCTACTTGGACATGCCCCTTCAGCGAGCGGAGGCTCTATGGCCGGAGGACGATGGTGCCATCCCAGTACCGGGGGACTCGGGCTCTGAGGCGCACCAAGAGCCTGACCCTCGCTTGTTCAGCGATCCTTTCATGCGACACCTAGTTAACAGGATTTCGCATCACCTTTCGGCTGCGGCGGACAGCGCAGCCAGAAGCCACTTCAACTGCTTGTTGGTCGCGAGAGATGCCATGCTGGCGCGGACCTCTCTCTCCCCGACGCTTAAGGCAGCCCTGCGATGCATCCCGGGCCAGGACCAGTCGCTCTTTGGCGACTACTCGGCTGACGTCATAGCACAAGCAGTTGAGGAATGCAAGCAGGCTGTGTCCTTTGCGCCCAGGCCACCGCCACGCCCTGCTAGACCCCCACTTCGTTCCTTCCCCAGGCACAGACCCTATCCCAGACAATCGCCTTCCCGCACCGCACGGCCCGCCAAGCGACCTAATCTTCTCCCAAGGCCTAAGCCAAAACCCCATCAGCAAAATTTTCGGTTAGGCCAACAGTCACGCTCCCGGAGCTGACTAGGGAGACAGCCCGAGGGGGACTTAGATCAGGTAGCACCCCCCCTCGCCCTATCCCCCACCCACCAGCCCAGACCCTCGCCCCCCCTGGCGGGCAGCCTCTCCCGGCATGCCCACCAGTGGAGACGCATGCGCCTCACCCCTGGATAGTGGCGGTGCTACAGGAAGGGTTTCGCCTTCCTTGGGCCCACGAGCGTCCCCCCCCTCATGCTATCTCCCCCTCCCTCCCCCAACGAACCCTCCCCCGCCAAAGCAGAAGCTCTTCGCACGGAAGTCCAAGACCTCATCAAAAGAGGGGCCATCTCGGAGGTTTCCCACCCAAACCCCGGCTTCTACTCTCACCTCTTTGTGATCCCAAAAGCCTCGGGAGGATGGAGGCCCATTCTAGATCTTTCGCCCCTCAACAAGTTCCTCAGGCCCACCAAGTTCAAGATGGAGACCCCCACCCAGATCCGAGACTCCATCCATCATCGCGACTGGGCCACATCCATAGACCTGAAGGACGCCTATTTTCAGATCCTGATTCACCCGGCCCACAGACGATTCCTACGGTTCGTCTGGCAGACCCCGGAGAGGCCTGCACGCATAGTGGACCTCATCTCCTGCCTGTCACAGGCACCCCACACCTCGGCCAGAACCCTGTCCTCCCTCCTAGGAATGATGGAGTCCCTGTCTCCCCTCATTCCCCTGGGGCGGGTCCCCAAACGCCAACTTCAGAGGGAGTTCCGCCGACGTTTGTCACAGACCTCCGACCGCTGGGACCAGGTCATTCCCCTCGGACACTGGTTCATTTCGGCGACGGAGGAGCGGCTCACTCCAGCCACTCTCTCCACCGGGGTCCCCATCTCCCTCCCAACCCAACCCAACCACTGGAACTTTATACAGACGCCTCCAACTTGGGCTGGGGGGCCCACGTGGAGGACAGTCACGCCTCGGGGGACTGGGAGCTGGAAGCGGTCAGGCTAGCCCTTCTCCAACTCCAGCACAAGGTCGCGCACCGACTTGTTCTCCTCCTCACGGACAATACGTCAGTAGCTTGCTATGTCAACAAAGGGGGAGGGTCCCGCTCCATAGGCCTCTCCCTCAGAACAGAGGCCCTCCTTCGCTGGTGTCGCGCAACCATTGGTTTGTGCCCATGATCGACCTGTTTGCCACCAGCTTCAACCATCACCTGCCCCTGTACGTCTCCCCGTTCCAGATCCCCAGGCGGATGCAGTCGACGCACTATCCCTCCCCTGGACGGGCCTACTGACGTATGCCTTTCCCCCCTTCCCCATCCTACACAAGGTGATCAGGAAGGCAAGGCTGGAAAGACCCAGGCTGATCCTCGTAACGCCATGGTGGCCGACCCAGTCTTGGTTCCCGGACCTCAAGTCCCTCACCCACGTTCCCCCCCTCCGGCTCAGCCCTCGCTGGGACATGCTGAGACAACCCCGGTCAGGTCTTCCTCGCTCCAATCCCAAGATGCTTCGCCTACACGCGTGGCTTCTATGCCAGCCCAACTGCGAACATCTGCATCTACCCCCCACTCGGAGAGACCCCAGTCCGTCCTAGACACACTAGCCGGGGCAGGGGCCTCTCAGGGATTACGGGACTTCGCCTCGGCATCTCGCAGAGCCAGCACCGAATCCCTCTACAACTACCGTTGGGAGAGATGGATAACCTGGTGCTCAGATAACTCTGTTCCCCATGACTGCCCCTCCAACATCCAGATAGGAAATTTCCTCTCCCACCTATCCTCTTCCCTTAAGCTGTCGGCTGGCTCCATCCGGGGCTACAGATCAGCTATCTGCACCACCATTCGTCAACTGGGGGGCCCTTCTTTTGACAATGACTTCTCCTCAGAGAGGTGTCTAGAGGAGTTGCTCTACGGGAAGCTCAGTCCCCTAGGCGCATTCCCCTCTGGGACCTTTTTACGGTCCTCGATGCCCTCAGAAAACCCCCTTGAACCCATTGCTTCTATTCCTTTTGACCTCCTCTCCTTTAAGACCACCTTTCTCCTCGCCCTGGCCTCGGCCAGAAGACGAAGTGAGATTCACGCCCTCAGCGGTGACCCCACAGATATCGCCTTCCACAGGGACGGCTCAGTCTCTCTCAAGTTCCTTCCGGAGTTCTTGGCAAGAATCAGGAACCGGGCACCCCCTCTCCCTTCCTCGTCATCCGTTCCCTGACGGACATCTTGGGAAAGGGAGAAAAAGATGGAGACATGGACCTTTGCCCCTCCAGGTGTCTCAGGTACTACTGGGAACGCACACGCCCCAGGCGCTCCTCCCAGAGACGACTCCGTATCTCCCTCAACCCCAACAATACTAGAGATATCTCGGCGGGAACTATCTCCAGATGGCTCTCCAAGACGGTGAGATCTACCTACGCTCAGGCGTACAAGGATCTCCCTGTCCTATCACCCAGGGCCCACGAGGTCAGAGCACTGGCCACTTCCACAGCGTTCCAGTACTCTGTTCCCGTGCGCCACCTGCTGGAGGCAGCCTACTGGCGTTCGGAAAATCCCTTCATTAATTTTTACCTGAGGGATATCCGCATGACCAGAGCTGATGGGTCTAAGGGGATTTCCTTTGTGGCGACCAATGCAGCCATATCGGTCAACCCCAAGAACCATTAGGGCGCTCGCCCTCCTCCGATTCCTTTAAATTCTGCTATGGTCTGACATGGTATAGTATATGACGCCAAAATGGGGAGTTTGTGTTATACTCCCTGTTTGGCTAATATACTTACCATGTCAGACTCTAATTCCCTCCCTACCTTCCCCTCTGGCGCCAAGGTTCTCGGGGTTACCATACACACAGGCCTCGCTGAATGACGTATACGAAGTTGACACTGGCTTCTTCCGGGGCCGGAAGTGGGGTGACATCACGTGACTGCACGTGACTGTCTTATGACTGCATTGGCCACGGAAAAATTCGGCCTGACAGAGCTGGCTAACTGCCGTTGAATGCTATGGTCTGACATGGTAAGTATATTAGCCAAACAGGGAGTATAACACAAACTCCCCATGTTGTGAACATGGAGAGTTGTTTACAGGGAGTGTTGTGAACATGGAGAGTTGTTAACAGGGAGTGCTGTGAACATGGAGAGTTGTTAACAGGGAGTGCTGTGAACATGGAGAGTTGTTAACAGGGAGCGTTGTAGACACAGAGAGTTGTTAACAGGGAGTATTGTGATCATGGAAAGTTGTTGACAGGGAGTATTGTGATCATGGAGAGTTGTTGACAGGGAGCGTTGTGAACATGGAGAGTTGTTAACAGGGAGTATTGTGATCATGGAGAGTTGTTGACAGGGAGCGTTGTGAACATGGAGAGTTGTTAACAGGGAGTATTGTGATCATGGTGAGTTGTTGACAGGGAGCATTGTGAACATGGAGAGTTGTTAACAGGGAGTGTTGTGAGCATGGAGAGTTTAACAGGGAGCGTTGTGAACATGGAGAGTTGTTAACAGGGAGTGTTGTGAACACGGAGAGTTGTTTCCACCAGACAATACGGACAAACAGATTACAAGACAAACTTCTCCTGTAATCTGTTTGTCTGTATCGTCTGGTGGAACTAACACAGTTTAACACAGTTTAACAAGGAGTGTTAACAAGGAGTGTTGTTAACAGGGAGTGTTGCGAACATGGAGAGTTGTTAACAGGGAGTGATGTGAACATGGAAAGTTGTTAACAGGGAGTATTGTGAACATGGAGAGTTGTTAAAAGGGAATGTTTTGAACATGGAGAGCTGTTATTATGGCGTGTTGTGAACATGGACAGTTGTTAACTGGGAGTGTTGTGAACACGGAGGAATGTTGGAGAAATATTAACAGGGAGTGTTGTGAACATGGAGAGTTGTTAACGGGAGCGTTTTGAACAGGGAGAGTTGTTAACACTTAAACAGGGAGTGTTCTGATCACGGGGAGCTGTTAACAGGGAGTGCTGTGAACATGGAGTGTTGTTAGCAGGGAGTGTTGTCAACAGGGAGTGTTGTGGACACAGAGTTGTTAACAGGGAGTGTTGTGAACATGGAGTGTTGTCAGCAGGGAGTGTTGTGGACACAGAGAGTTGTTAACAGGGAGTGTTGTGAACATGGAGAGATGTTAACAGGGAGTGTTGTGAACACGGAGAGTTGTTAACAAGGAGTGTTGTGAACATGGAGAGTTGTTAACAGGGAGTGTTGTAAACATAGAGAATTGTTAACAAGGAGTGTTGCAGAGAATGTCAGTTGACTTTCAATTTGCAGTGTAAATATGGAGTGTTGTGTAGGGAACATTACATGATATCTGATTGAATGTTAACGAGGAGTGGTTCATGGAGAAATGTTGTTATGACTGACCCAGTGGTAAGAGAAGTGATTTGCAGGGAAACATTGCATGATGTCTGACCCGGTTTTAACAGTCTGTTTCACAGTGAAACGTTATGTAATATTTGACGTAGTGTTAAAAGAGAATGTTTCACAGGGAAACATTGCATGATGTCTGACTGATGTTAATGGGGAGTGTTTCATGGAGAAAGGTGTGATATTCATCCAGCGTTAACAGGGAGTGTTTTGCAGGAAAACCTTGTGTGATGTGTGACCCAGTATTAACAGGGAATGTTGGGCAGGAAAGCCTTGTGTGATGTCTGACCCAGTATCAATAGGGAATGTTGGGCAGGGATATTATGCCACCATGGACGCTGGGATTCGTGACGAGCTGGGCTATGTGTCGGTGCTGTCACGTAACGATGATGTCATCAACGTTGCTGGACATCGCCTGTCAGCAGGGGCACTGGAAGAGGTAAGGTCCAGTTCGCACTCCTGCACACACTCATGCTCATACGGACACACATGCTTGCATGCACACATGCAAACATGCATGCACATATGGGTGTGTATGTGTACTTGTGCGCACGTGCATGTACACGCATGCGCATATGCACACGACCACACACACACACACACACACACACACACACACACACACACACACACACACACTCTCTCTCTCTCTCTCTCTCTCTCTCTCTCTCTCTCTCTCTCTGTGTCTCAAAATCCCATAGTTGCTTTTGGAAATATGTATTTCACTCTTGCTGCTGCATATCAGTTTTTATCACTTTTGTTTTCCTGAATCTGTTGAGTTACAAGCAGAGATGTTGGACCATTTTATACACAGCGCTAACTGTCAACTTACTGTTGTAATTCTCCATGTCACACCTCCTGATTCACCCTTCCTCTTCCCCCTACACTACCCTCCGCTCTTCCCTCCACGTCTCTAACTCCCCCCCTTCCCCTTCCACTCTGATCCTCCCCTCCACCCTTCTCCCTTAACTCTTTCATTCCTACTTTTCTATGAACCAGTACTTCCTCTTGTTCCTAGATTCTTGTAATACGAGTATTCCCTTCATTCCTGGATTTAGAGGGGAAAAAAAAAGTGTAAAGTGAGACCTGCCACATATGCAGTAACAAACTGGCCAGAATAGACCGGCGACCACTTTCCCAGGCTGTAGGGGCCATCTGGCATCCATTCCATTCATAAACACTGCCCCGCAGGCAACCCGGTCCTGATGTGTAACGATGACACGACTGGCGCGAAGTTCAAAGCGCTTACCACGAGAACCAATTTTCTGGGCTGCAGGAAGGAAAGGAGGGATTGTATGCTGCCCGGTTTTCCGGGCTGCAGGAAGGAAGGGTACGATTTCTGCAAACCGGAAAACCGGGTTGTGGGGATGAAAGAGTTAAACACCCTCCTTCCACCCCTGCCGCTCTGAAATGGGTTAAAGGAAACAAACATTGTTACACATTTTAGAGACTGGAAGCTGCAAGGCACGATGGAGGTAAACAGGGCAGTACAAACTTGTTTGTTACGCGGTTGTTGCTCTATAGAGGTATGAATGTCTCTTCCTAGAGTTGCAATGTAGTGCGACTGTGTTGTATTAGAGTGTGATGTGTGTGTGGGCTATGATGGAACGTGAAGAGATGATGGGGACGACCGTCATACATGGTGGTGTGAGGTGGTGGGTGTTATTGAGGTGTGGTGTGTGCAGGCCATGCTGGAGTATGATGAAATTGTGGAGGCAGCGGTGATAGGCGTGCCAGACAAGCTGAAGGGACAGGTGCCTGTGGGGTTGTGTGTGGTCAAACACGGTGAGTCTGTATATTGTCCATCGTCTGTCTGTATCTGTCTTTACATCATCTGTATGTAATCTGTTTGTACATATATTGTAATCATCTGTCTGTTCGTCATCTGTCATCTGTCTGTGTCTGTCTTTACATCATCTGCCTGTCATTATACGTTTTTATCTGTACATGATCTGTATGTCACCTGTACATCATCTGTACATCACCTGTCTAAATGATCTGTACATCATCTGTCTGTATATGTCTTTACATCATCTGAATTGTCATCTGCTTGTACATTGTAGATCTGTCTGTACATGATCTGTATGTCATCTGTACATCTGTAGGTCACCTTTATATCATCTGTACATCATCTGTCTGTATATGATCCATATGTCATTGATCCATCTATAATGTGTATGTCACCTGTGTTTCATTAGTGTGTACACCTGAATGTGGTATGTACATCCTCTTTGTTTATAATCTGTTTTGTCATCGGTACGTGATCTGTATGTCATCAATCTGTGTGTCATCGATCTGTATGTCATCAATCTCTACATAATCTGAATGACATGTCTCCACATCATTTCTTCTCTGTCTCTACGTCATCTGTCTTGTCATCTGTTTGTACATTGTCTGTAGATCATCTGTCTTTATATCATCTGTATGTCATCTGAAAGTCTGTTGTAATTTCAGGTATTATCTTGTTTGCAGGGAAATAGATTGTATGGTTTTGCGTGTTATGTGGAGATGGGTGCCATTGCTTGTTACATGTATAAGCCGAGCAGGTGGTGTGCAACAGCATAGAAAAGATACCACAGATTCTGTGGCCTTCATGCCCTGCTGTGACGTTGACCTCAGGTTTGATCACCTCTCCATGTCTGTGCCCTTGGTTTGGTTCTGTCGGGGTCACCGGCATCGGCAAATTCATGGGGACTGTCTTTGGACAAACTTGGTGGCGCTCTGTGGGGGAAGAGTTCTCTCACACTGGCTCTGCGACTGAGCAGTTACTGTTGTCAGTTGGGGGCTTAATAGATGGTGTCCTGCATTTATTGGATGAAAACAGGCACAGCTGAATATCACCGAAGTGACTTGGTGATACGGCAGTGTCTTCTGTGGTGGGTTGCTTCATGACAGCTTGATACTGACTGCTCCTTATGGATTGCTGATGCCAGGGCTTTAGGAGGTTGGGCTGGGCTGTGGCTGTGGCTGTGGACAGGGAACCGGAATAGGTGGTGTGAGTGCAATACCACTGAATGGCATGAAGATGAGACGGCACACACGCACACGCACGCACGCATGCATGCACGCACACACACACGCACGCACGCACGCACACACACACACATACACACAAGTGGTCAAAATGCTAGTGATTCTGAGAGGTATCTTGTTTTCATTTATTTATTTATATTTTTCAAATTGAATGTAAATTGCTAAGAAATCTATGGAAAAAGATCGTAGCTAATAGTAGAATATATTCTGGATACTTCTGTATAAAGTGAGTGTTGTGTTTGTATCAGTTTGCTTGTTGTGATCAAATCCTTACCATGAACCGGTTCGTGTTCTTTTATGTTTTACTTACTTTTTTGAAAATTTAAGTATTGTCAAATTATGGGATATCTTAACCTTCATTGTCCTGTATTTCGTATGACAGAAGTCGCCTAGACTACTAAGTTTATATTGGAATTCGCTGCCCGAATTGGGGTACTGACTTTAAAAAATTGTAAAAAATAAACTAATGGATATAAAGACTTCAAATTTTCAGCAAAAATCTATGGAAAGCTGAACTTTGGTTTGCACTTGTTATTTCAGGGGGATGTGAAAATATTTTTATGACTCAACACTCACACACCTGATTTTACCTGGGAAACACACCTACGTCAGTGAAAAAGGTGATACACAGGCAATACAACACCCATCAACTTTATAACACCTACCTTTTTGGTGGCAAGTGGTCAGGTTCACCATCTGAAAAGAACTGATGGGTGTTGTGAGGTGTTAGTAGTTACACAGGTAGCTAGGAATATACGTGAAATTTTTGTGACGCTTTTAAGTCACCTAGCAGTTACATAGCAGGAAAAAAATAATAAAAAAAAAATAACAGGTCAAAATCATACCATACTTACTGAAAATGTGTTGGAGTGCATGCTTTTTGATCTGCATGAGTTAGTTTGTGTTTGTGAGAAAAAGAATTCCTATGACTGATAATATTTCTAACTATATGCAGGTGTTAGTAGGAAGGAAGAGAGGCAGGCATCACAACACAAAACAACACTCAAATATTTTTGTTGTACTCACCATATGGTTCCAGATGTAATGAATTATATAATCCAAATGTGATCACACACAAACAACACAGTCACTGGAAATGTTCTTGCTTTTGATCACTTTAGTCACACACAGATCACTGACATGAAATTTTCTTTCCGTTGTGCACTTTTCTTACATGCACAAACTCCAGTACTTTTGTATGTGGCACTTTCAATATTTAGTCAACCCCAAAACAGTCTGTACAAAACAAAAATGACAAAGTTCAGTCCTTGATTTAGTCAAGTATCAGGTGTACTGCTAAGAATGAGTGTGTAGGAACCTACTCACTGCTGGTGAAAAGAAAAAAAGCAGCCACGATCCTTGCACAAAGCCACCTTACACATCACACACTCATGTGTTGACTGGATGGCATTGCCTGCTGGGGTTTTCCTGCCTTCCTTCTTGCAACAGACACAGTCCTTCTTGCCTCTGGCAGACTGGATTTTGGAAGGAGTGTGTTTGTGCTTGTCTGGATTGTCGTGAACGACGGGACGGCCGATCCGTTTTCGACCCTTGAAACCATTCACCATGCCCATGACAATCTCAGTGTGAAAATCCACATGCAGTTTCAGTGGGGCATCTGCAGAGTTTTTGTAGATTACAAAGGCATTTACTGCAGCAGTGTCCAGGCAGAAGAAGAAGACATATTTCCACCACTTCATGAATTTCTGCTTGGAACAATAATATGATCGCAATTGATCATGCTTGTCAACACCGTTGTAGTTCTTGGTGTAATCAGCCACAGCCAGGGGCCTAGAATACCTGGCTTTTTCAACACCCCCTGCACCTTTTCTGACAAGCTCTCCATCGGTTCCATCATGGACAGAAGTAAGAAGGGTGACCTTACGACGGTCAAACCAAGCAACAGCCTGAAGCTTGCCCTTCAAATCATCATAGCCAATCTCACGAAACCAGCGCTTTGTGTCCCCAGACTTTTTGACACATTTTGCTGGCTTCATATCCTGTGGCAGACCCTTCCTGTTGTTTCGCACAATCCCACATGCCAAGGTTTTCTTCTGAAACAGATATTGAATGAGGGGGACTGACGTGAAATAATTATCAAAGTAGACGGTGTGCCACTTGAAATAATGGGGTTCTGCCAAGTGTTTGACGACACGATCCCCTAGGGCATCACCTGTCCCAGCAGGCACATCATTGGTCTTGCCAGTATATACTGAATAATTCAGCATATAAAAAGAATCGGCATCACACAAAGCCCACACCTTGAGGCCCCACTTTGTTGGTTTTGCAGGCACGTACTGCAGAAAACCACAACGACCCTTGAACTTGATCATTGCCTCATCTACTGTGATGTTTTGCCCAGGTAGAAACTGCATAGCAAAACATTCTTGAGTCATGGAAATGAGAGGTCTGACTTTGAACAGGGGGTCATACCCAGCCTGACCTCTGGGAACAAACTGAGTGGTATCAGCAAGGTGAAAATACTGGTTCAGCTGTTCAAACCTGTTCTTCGACATGACACTTCGACACCCAGGGATTGAAGAAAGGAGAAGAGTCTTTCCAATAAAAATCACGATGAGGAACAGGGGCCATGTTCATAAACATGAGAAGACCAACAAGAGCTCTGATTTCATCCACAGTGGTTGGCTGAAACTTATCCTCAGGAAGACCAGCAGCCATGAGCGTTTGTCTTGCATACAGGTTGGTTTCCCTGACCATGAGATGGAATGTGTCCGAAGGAAAAACAAGTGAAAAATAATCAAAAGGTGTTCGAAGATTCACTTGTGGACGTGGGGGGCCCCTGTATGCATCAAACACACAAACTTCAGTCCGAAAGTCGTCGTTTGACCACTGCGATGACTGTGCACATCCACCGACATCAGTAGCACCTGCGTCACCTGCGTCGCCTATGTCCGAGTTACTGTCACTACTCGCATTCACTCCTTCTGCAACTTCATAGTCACTGTCGCTGTCTACAGAGTCAAGATCAATGTCCGATTGATTCCAGTCGTCATTTTCGGTCGGCAACACATTCATATTGAACATTTGGTCCACAGTCAAGCTCATGTCACTGTCACTGTCAGAGTGCGACATTTTGATCGTAGTCGGAAGTCGATGGGATGACAAAAAAAATCGATTAAAAATCAAAAAAGCCACAAACCGCTTTCACAAATGGCGCTGAGAAAGGTAGGAAAGACCCGGATAACGACCAGTTTGTCTTATTACTGTGGTCAACCCAAATAAGGGAGGCACACCGAGACAATCAGCCTACTGAGGAACGGGCGGTACAGGGCGGATCAGGAGCCTGACGGGTCGGGCGGAATAGGGCGGAACGGGGATAGAAAGGTTAAAGTGGTGAATATGTGTTTTTCAAAAAGTTTTTTTTTTTTCTTTTCAGATTGCCTTCTACTGCTGTCACTTGTTGTTTTCGCAATTTGAGCTCACACAAGATGAAAAAAAAAAAGTATTTGAAAACTTCTTGCACACTTGAAGAGCTCATTTATAAGTGTTGCCTGCACACGTGTTGCCCGCAGGAGTTAACGCTTTAGCTCAGAGTACCATGTCTGGCTTCTCAGCCCTTTTCAAATAACCTATATGGAATCAAAAGGTTGTGTCATCTCGATTGGCAGACACAGGTGAAATCGTAGTCAAAGGAAAATGGTGTACAGATGCATTACAGGTGGCATGGTGATTGTCTGTCAGAATGTCTGTCAGAATTTCACATCTTCCAAGCTTGATAGCTATGCTTTAACAGAAGCTGTTGAATGGATGTTGCGGTTGTCTGTAATGAAACGAGAGTTTGGTTCCAGTTCATTAAATTTGACAGACTTCAGTGAATACGTAAAGCATGCATGTACAGATTCACGTGCTTGTGCGTGCACACACACACACACACACACACACACACACACACACACACACACACACACCACACACACACACACACACACACACACACACACACCACACACACACACACACACATACACACACACACATACACACGCATGCGTGCACACACACACACGCGCACACACACGTGCGCACACACACACACACACACACACACACACACACAGGCATTGGCAGATACGCGCACGCGCACACACACACACACACACACACACACACACACACACACAGGCATTGGCAGATACGCGCGCATGCACACACACACACACACACACACACACACACACACACACACACACACACACACACACACACACACAGAGAAGACACTTGTATAGCTTTTTCTCTTCTTTTTTTGTAATATCTTTAAAACTGAAAAGACAGGAACTGTTAACATTGTGTGTATGCCTTGCTGCCAGTGTGTAGATGATGTATGGATGTGTGTGAGTGTGAGTGTGCATGCTTGGCTGTGCGTGTGTGTGTGTGTGTGCTTGTTCCATTTTGAGCGAAGAAGTAAAAAAAAAACGCAGCCGCTTTCTCCACCTGTGTCGCTCAAGAGAAGGTGTGCACCGATTGTTGTAAATCTCCATTCCCCAACTCTGTGGTCAGGGTCAACAAAGACAGCAGAAGAGGTGGTTGAGGGGGCGGTGGAGGCAGTGAGGAAGATGGTGGGGCCGGTGGCTGCCTTCAAGAAAGCAGTGGTGGTCCCCAAACTCCCCAAGACACGCTCCGGCAAAGTGGCCAGGAACACGCTGGCAGCCATGGCCGCTGGGAAACCCTTCCAGGTGAGTGGAACCTGTAGTAGGCTGGTCCTGTCTGTCTTAGACGATTGACTGTGACGTTGTCATGGGAGAGTTTTCAGATGTCTGTCTCACATACTGTGTCATTTTGTGGCCAAAGTAACGAACTTGTCTTCCGTAATTTTGGCTAGGTGTCCTATGCTTGAACACAGTTACATGACATCTAGCTGAGCCTGTGATAGCATTGCTCCATCAGTGATTCGGAATGAGGGAACTTAACAGAGACTGAACAGACTTTGAGAGTTAGCTTCAAAGCGAGGTGACTGCAGGCGGAAATTGAAACAAATCTTAAAAACTCGTTAAAGTAACTCCAGTGAACAACGTGGACAGACGAATCACAGGACAAAACTCTGTGTTTCGCCTTGTGATTTATTGGTCCATGTTGTCTGGCGGAGTTATTTCAACCCACTTTTTTAGACTTTAAGATTTTTTTTTTTTTTTAAGCCATAAGGGCGCATATCTTTAGCTGTATGGTGAATGATATCAATTATTTTTATTTTAATGTAGTATGTACAGAACAACCTGCTGACAGAATGGAAGGAATGAGATGTATTCCACAACACCAGCAGTAGATTATTTTCGTTAGTGTGCCGAGGTGTTGGTCAGGATGTGAGAGATGCGTGTGTTTTTTGGTAACTGTGTGCGGTGACTGTACGCTGCAGGTGCCGGTGACGATTGAGGATGCTGGTGTGTACCCAGCCATCAAGGAGGCCCTGCAGGCAGTGGGGCTGGCTCCCTGACCCCTCAGTAATGATGATGTGGTGGTGTAGTCTGGGTGATGATCACCCCTTTCTGTTGTCTGATGGCTGACACACTTGTTGCTTCCTGCTGTTTCTTTGGGCCCTGCCCCTGACAACTCTGACACTAGTAGACTTTCAGCTGTCTGTGTTGTCATTAATCACCACAGTCACTGTCATTATCATCATCGTTTAAACTAATGGTCATCGTCTCCACAGTTACCATCATTATTGTTGTATATGGTGCTAAGAACAGTGTGATGGAAACAAGACTAACAGTTTACAGAAGTTATCGTCAGCAGTGTGAATTAAGATGCTAACAAGGAGCTGCACAGTGTAGATGTTGGCAGCTACAGACTGGAGAGTGTCCAAACATCATTATCACCAGGCTTGTCGTCATTATCATTGTATACAGAACCTGGTGCCGGGGACAGTGTGGTGGGCACTGCAGTTAGAACTTGACAGAAGGAAACAAGACTAACAGCTTACTAAAGTTATCGTCATCATGGTGAATTAAGATGCTAACAAGGAGTTGCACAGTTTAGATGTTGCAGCTACAGAGTGGTCCAAACAATGGATGTCTTATATCCAGTAGTTCTCATGTCTGTCCTTTCATATAAAATAGTGCCCAAAGTTCATGAGTTTTCCATTCAGAAGCTTTTGCAGCTGATCGTTTATTTTGCATAGTGACCAAACTTTTGGGTTCTCCCGCTCATTATTTCTGAAAGCAGTTCTTTTATTTCATAAAGTGCCCGAACTGCTAGTTCTTTAGTTGAAAACTTCTCACAGATGTTCTTTCATTCTGTATATTGCACAGACTACTGGAGTGATCTGTTCAGCATTCTCACAGATATCATCTCATTTTACAACCCCCCCCCGGATAACAGGTGTTTTCTGTTTAAGAATTCTCACAAATGTCATCTTGTTTTGCATAGTGTCCAGACTATGGATGTCTTCTGTCAAGGAATTCACACAGAAGTCATCTCATTTTTACAAAGTGTTCGGACTACGGATGTTTTCTGTTCTCATTTTACATAGTGTCCAAATTACAGATGTCTTCTGCTGAGGAATTCCAACAGTTGTCATCTCATATTACATGATATCCAAACTGCACATATCTTCTGTTGAGGAATTCTCACAGATGTCCACTCATGTGCTGGTCGGACATAGATTCGACGAGGTGCACAGAGAATAACATCACTGTCTTTTACCGTCCCTTAAGATGACACTTTGGGCCCCTGACATTGTACAGGGGAAGAGTATCAATAATGTTTTCTGTTAAACTCTTCCAGGGCCATCTGTGCCAGGAGAATAGACACCAGCACACTAATCCCCTTACAGCCAGCTGTGGGCCATTTGTGTTTCGAGAGTAGAGTTACAAGTACACTAGCACCCTTACCCACAGTTCAAACATAGCTGTGAGCCATTTGTTGATGGATGGTCAGATGAATGATCAATCTCTATTTTTAAATACTTTTTTTCTGAAAAACTCTGCGACATACACTTGGGGCTGGGAATGGTGACAAAATCACTTTCTGAAATACACTTTGGGCCATTGCACAGGGAATGACGACAGAGTGGGTCTGGTGACAGAAATGCTTTATGACAAATTGTATAAAGAATAATGGCAAAACGATGTTTTGAAAATCACTTCAGGCCATAGCACAGGGAATAGTGACAGAATTATTTTCTGAAATGTGTTGTGGGCTTTTGGGTAAAGAACAATGACAGATGTATTTTCTGAAATATGCCTCGGGCTATTGCTTGGGAAATTGCGACAGAAATATTTTTTGAAATGTACTTTGGACCATTTTTACATTGAAAAATATCAGAAATACTTTCTGAAATATATTTTGGGCCATTTCACAGTTCTGAAGACGGAAGAACATGACAGGGAATAGTATGTCTATGAGTTCTGAAGACGGAAGAACATGACGGGGAATAGTATGAGTTCTGTTAGAGTTCAGAAGATTGAAGAACATGACAGGGAATAGTATGTCTGAGAGTTCTGTTAGAGTTCTGAAGATTGAAGAACATGATGAGGAATAGTATGTCTAAGAGTTCTGTTAGAGTTTTGAAGACGGAAGAACGTGACAGGGAATAGTATGTCTGTGAGTTCTGTTAGAATTCTGAAGACGGAAGAACATGACAGGGAATAGTATGTCTGTGAGTTCTGTTAGAATTCTGAAGACAGAAGAACGTGACAGGGAATAGTATGTCTGTGAGTTCTGTTAGAATTCTGAAGACGGAAGAACGTGACAGGGAATAGTATGTCTGTGAGTTCTGTTAGAATTCTGAAGACGGAAGAACATGACAGGGAATAGTATGTCTGTGAGTTCTGTTAGAATTCTGAAGACGGAAGAACATGACAGGGAATAGTACGTCTGTGAGTTCTGTTAGAGTTTTGAAGACGGAAGAACGTGACAGGGAATAGTATGTCTGTGAGTTCTGTTAGAATTCTGAAGACGGAAGAACATGACAGGGAATAGTATGTCTGTGAGTTCTGTTAGAATTCTGAAGACGGAAGAACATGACAGGGAATAGTATGTCTGTGAGTTCTGTTAGAATTCTGAAGACGGAAGAACGTGACAGGGAATAGTACGTCTGTGAGTTCTGTTAGAATTCTGAAGACGGAAGAACGTGACAGGGAATAGTATGTCTGTGAGTTCTGTTAGAATTCTGAAGACGGAAGAACGTGACAGGGAATAGTATGTCTGTGAGTTCTGTTAGAATTCTGAAGACGGAAGAACGTGACAGGGAATAGTATGTCTGTGAGTTCTGTTAGAATTCTGAAGACGGAAGAACGTGACAGGGAATAGTATGTCTGTGAGTTCTGTTAGAATTCTGAAGACGGAAGAACGTGACAGGGAATAGTACGTCTGTGAGTTCTGTTAGAATTCTGAAGACGGAAGAACGTGACAGGGAATAGTATGTCTGTGAGTTCTGTTAGAATTCTGAAGACGGAAGAACGTGACAGGGAATAGTATGTCTGTGAGTTCTGTTAGAATTCTGAAGACAGAAGAACGTGACAGGGAATAGTATGTCTGTGAGTTCTGTTAGAATTCTGAAGACGGAAGAACATGACAGGGAATAGTACGTCTGTGAGTTCTGTTAGAATTCTGAAGACGGAAGAACGTGACAGGGAATAGTATGTCTGTGAGTTCTGTTAGAATTCTGAAGACGGAAGAACGTGACAGGGAATAGGGACCAGAATAGCTCAGTGGTAGAGCGCCAGACACATAATCTTGGTGATCCTAAGGTTTCGGGTTTGAATCTTCACCGGGCCCTTTTGGTACAGGGGGATTTTTCCCTCGGAGTTAACATTGGTTCTGACTCCATTTCCCAAACAATCCTTCGAATGAGACTATCAACCGAGGTTCTGTGTGTGAATGCACACATAACATCTTGCACACACGTAAAATCCTATCACCAACTTTCGGAAGAGAAGGCCAGTTTGGCTGTTGGTATGGATGACATATTACACATAGCATGCACCTTACCCGAAGTTGGAATATGGCTGCCTTAATGGCAGGATAAAAAACGGTCATACACACAAACCTGCACTCCCTTGGTTGGGTAGATGGGATTAATCCTTGCCTGTTTATACAGGGAGTGTCCGCAGGAGTATCAGCCTGTGTACGCAGAAAAAAAAATGACAGGGAATAGTATGTCTAAGAGTTCTGTTAGAGTTCTGAAGACGGACGAACATGACAGGGAATAGTATGTCTAGGAGTTCTCGTAGAGTTCTGAAGACAGAAGAACATGACAGGGAATAGTATGTCTAGGAGTTCTCGTAGAGTTCTGAAGACAGAAGAACATGACAGGGAAAAGTATGTCTAAGAGTTCTGTTAGAGTTCTGAAGACGGACGAACATGACAGGGAATAGTATGTCAAGGAGTTCTCATAGAGTTCTGAAGACAGAAGAACATGACAGGGAAAAGTATGTCTAAGAGTTCTGTTAGAGTTCTGAAGACAGAAGAACATGACAGGGAAAAGTATGTCTAAGAGTTCTGTTAGAGTTCTGAAGACAGAAGAACATGACAGGGAATAGCATGTCTATACAGGGAATAGCATGTCTATGAGTTCTGAAGACAGAAGAACATGACAGGGAATAGTATGTCTATGAGTTCTCGTAGAGTTCTGAAGACGGAAGAACATGACAGGGAATAGCATGTCTATGAGTTCTGAAGACGGAAGAACATGACAGGGAATAGTATGTCTATGAGTTCTGAAGACGGAAGAATATGACAGGGAATAGTATGTCTGTGAGTTCTCTTAGAGTTCTGAAGACAGAAGAACATGACAGGGAATAGTATGTCTATGAGTTCTGAAGACGGAAGAATATGACAGGGAATAGTATGTCTGTGAGTTCTCTTAGAGTTCTGAAGACAGAAGAACATGACAGGGAATAGTATGTCTATGAGTTCTGAAGACGGAAGAATATGACAGGGAATAGTATGTCTATGAGTTCTGAAGACGGAAGAATATGACAGGGAATAGTATGTCTATGAGTTCTGAAGACGGAAGAATATGACAGGAATAGTATGTCTATGAGTTCTGAAGACGGAAGAATATGACAGGGAATAGTATGTCTGTGAGTTCTCGTAGAGTTCTGAAGACAGAAGAACATGACAGGGAATAGTATGTCTATGAGTTCTCATAGAGTTCTGAAGACGGACGAACATGATAAGGGACAGCTGGACGAGCACAGGACAGAAGATCAGGTCCTTTGTTGCCATGGTTTCTATTGTCTTGCTACTTCGCATGTTCAGTATTGGTCACTGAGGTTATGATGCAGTTCTATGTTAATGGTGGCCAGTGTTGCTTTATGCAGTTTTTTTAATTTTCTCTTTTGCTCTTTTTTGTTTGGGTTTGAGAAGCGATGTGCATGTTATTAACAAGGGTTGACTGCCAGAACCCAGTATCTCATACACATACGAAAATATATTGGTGAGATACTGGGTTTTGGCAGTCAACCCTCATTTTGTTCCTGAATAGCAACGTGGATATCATCTTCACTCAACTTGTCCTGGCCTCATAGCCTGCTGGACATTTTCAGCGATAACTTTTGAATACATTTGATATTGGATATTGAACGGAATCTAGTTTTGTTTATTTGTTTGTTTTGAATAAGAAAACTGAACATTGGTTGAACAAGAGTATTGATTACTGGTGTATATCTAGACACAGCAAGGAATCCACTTTTAATTAAGATGTTATGCTCAGTGAGCCAGAACAAGTTGAGGAAGATGGAAGTCTTCACTTTGATTGGACAACTGTTTGCTGAGTTTTGCACCTGGCATGTAGCTGATTTTGCTGCTTGTAGGCCTCTTTGATTCTCTTTTGGTTTAGATTCTAACAGAACTGACCATTTTTCTTGTTTTACTTGCAGCTCTTGGATTTTTTTTTTTCTAAACAAACTTATGCTTGTTGAATCTGCATAACATTATCCTACTACCAGTGGTGTGTGTGTAATGGAGCACATCATTTTGTGTCTTTATCCTCATTAATAGCTGCATGTTTACACTGGTATTATTTTATATCATTATCTTTAAAAGTCAACTGGAGTTTTCACTTGTGTTGTTTTGTGTCATTATCCTAATTGATTACTGGAGGTTGTCATTTATGTCTTCTACTATCTGTAATTTATTTTGCTAAAGATTGCAGAATCTTGTTTAGACAGGAGTTTATTGCAGTGATCTGCTGTCTGTAATTTATTTCATCATTGACCTAAAGGTGTCTTGTTTAGACAGATGATTGTATTGCAGTGATCTACTATCTGTAATTTATTTCATCATTGAGCTAAAGGTGTCTTGTTTAGACAGGTGATTGTATTGCAGTGATCTACTATCTGTAATTCATTTCATCGTTGAGCTAAAGGTGTCTTGTTTAGACGAGGTTGATTGTATTGCAGTGAATCTACTATCTGTGATTCATTTCATCGTTGAGCTAAAGGATCCAGAGTCTTGTTTAGACAGGTCATTGTATTGCAGTGATCTACTATCTGTGATTCATTTCATCGTTGAGCTAAAGGATCCAGAGTCTTGTTTAGACAGGTCATTGTATTGCAGTGATCTACTATCTGTAATTCATTTCATCGTTGAGCTAAAGGATCCAGAGTCTTGTTTAGACAGGTCATTGTATTGCAGTGATCTACTATCTGTAATTCATTTCATTGTTGAGCTAAAGGACCCAGAGTCTTGTTTAGACAGGTCATTGTACTGCAGTGATCTACTAAATGTTTGAACCAGCTGCTTTTTTTTTCTGAAGGGAGAGAACCCATTCTGACAGACAACACCATAGCACTTGCTGATGGTTGACTGAGATAAGATATTAGGTCTGCTGAACTTGGAACTGTTTGAATCGGCCATGAAAGGGATTGTAGCAGTCTCTTTGTTCTGGCTTTCGCTTATTTATTCCCAAGGTATTATGAACTTTGAATATTGCTGCTGATTCGAGTGATTTTTAAAATTCTGAATCAAAAATACAAATGTGGGTGAAATTTTGGGGCATGAATGCATGTGTGCAGGACAGTTAGACAGCCATAGATTATATTCAGTTACAGGAGAGATTTTGTCCTTTTTATGTTTTTATTCCCGTTGATCTGAACAATTTGCAGAAGATGTGGAGGATTTTTTCTCTGCAAACCTCAAATCAGGGGTGATGCGTAACTCGGTGAACCTAGGTCGTGAATTGAAAGACTGTGCAGTGAAAATCAAGGACAATTTGTCATGGAATTTCTCAAGTTTTGCAACTAAATGATTCAGGTTTGTGGAATAAAAGTACAATTAAGAATGACATTTAGAAAGACATTGATGTATGATCTAGCTCTCCCTGTCTGAAAGTTGTTTGATGAACATTACAAAGCGAAACAAAAGTTTGCCATCATAGAAATTGCTTTTTCATTCACGGTGGTGAATGAAAAATTGAAATAAGGTGTTGACGCAAAACTAGTGTACACTTTACATCCAGAAAAGTGGACATCAGTGTGGCAAGAGTGAAGGTCATGGCACTGACATGTGGATACAGTTCTTTCCAAGCTGTGAAGTCTTTTCTTGTGTTAGCTGCAAGTCTGCCCGTGTGTGTGTGTGTGTATGTAGTAATGTGAATGTTACTATTAATGAAGTTTGTATAAGAAATACAAGTGGTTTCATCACTGTTTGCATCAGAGTTGTTACTTTTTGTTAGTCAGCCTCCTTTTCAGATGACCTCTTGGCTTTCATTACATTTGATGAGTTGGAAAGTATCATCTGTGCGACCTGGTGATGGACAGATGTGTGGGTGTGCAGATTCCAGCGTCCATTGATGATGCCACTGTTTACGACACCATTGAGAACCTGTTCCGAGATGCTGGCTTCAGTCCCTCAGTGGCAAGCAACCGCAGCAAGTTTGACCACTGAACTGACAGGGAATAGTGGTTTGAAACACCTTGTCGAAAGGCATGGTTCATTCAAAGCACGCACCCACACACCTGTCTGTACAGGTGGATTATGAGATACACTCAGAGAAATGGCTGCAAACTTGTTCATGCTTTTATAAATCTTTGAATTGGGACTTTAGTTGGCAAAATTGTATGTTTAAAAAAAAACGTGATTTAGAAAAAAAATTTAAGTGATTAAAAGGGGTTTGTACATGGATGAAGACTTTGCAATTCACAGCTATGGTAATTTGTGAATTTGTAAAATGTGCAAAAATACAAGTACCAGAGGTAAATGTGTTTATCATAAGAGGTAAATGTGTTTATCATAATTTTCTCAGAGGTAAATGTGTTTATCATAATTTGCTCAAAGGTAAACAACTGCCTTCTGTATGTTCAGGGGTTGTCTTGTTGTGATGGAGATGGTTGTGGGTGAAAATATTGGGCATACAAAAATGTCACTGAATATGAATTGCCTCGGACACTGTGCAGTGTGTAAACAGTTTGATCATCTGCTTTTGTTTTTCATTTTACTTTACGTTTATTCAGCAGTTGTGGCCAGTGTACACGTTTCCTGCTAGACAAAGTAGTTGTGAAAATCAGTTGGCATGGGTAACAGCACTAATCGACAGTTATTGAAATCGGTGACCTTGTAACATTATAAGTAGATAGAGTAGTTGTGAAAATCAGTGACCTTGGTAACATCACTAGAAGATAGAGTAGTAGTAAAAATCAGTTGGCATGGGTAACAGCACTAGTAGACAGTTTTTATTAAAAGAGTGACCGTGGTAACATTACTAGAAGATAGAGTAGTAGTGAAAATCAGTGACCTTGGTAACATTACTAGAAGATTGTAGTAGTGAAAATCAGTGACCTTGGTAGCATTACTAAAGATAGAGTAGTAGTGAAAATCAGTGACCTTGGTAACATTACTAGAAGATAGATAGTAGTGAAAATCAGTGACCTTGGGTAACATTACTAGAAGGTAGAGCAGTAGTGAAATTTCAGTGACCTTGGTAACATTACTAGAAGACAGACTAGTTATGGAGGTCAGTGACTGGGCAACATTACTAGAAGATAGACAGTTACGGAAATTAGTGGCCTAGTAACATTACTAGCAGATAGATAGTTCTGGAAATCAGTGACCCAGGTAACATTACTAGTAGACAGACTAATTATGGAAATCAGTGACCTAGGTAACATTATTAGCAGACAGACTAGTTCTGGAAATCAGTGACCTAGGTAACATTACAAGTAGACAGACTAGTTCTGGAAATCAGTGGCCTAGGTAACATTGCTAGTGGGCAGACTAGTTCTGGAAATCAGTGGCCTAGGTAACATTACTAGTAGATGGAACAGTTGTGAAAATCAGTGCCGCAGGTAACGTTACTAGTAGACAGACTAGTTATGAATACATTACCAGTAGAGAGACTAGTTATGAATACATTACCAGTAGACAGACTAGTTATGAATACATTACCGTAGAGAGACTAGTCATGAATACATTACCAGTAGACAGACTAGTTATAAAAATCGTGACCTAGGTAACAGTGCTAGTAGACAAGACTAGTTAGGAAAATCAGCTACCTTTGCAAGTGTTGCTAATAGCAGGATGATTATGAAATGACAAAATACCACATCAGAGGTTTGCACATTCCTGTGTTGTTGTGATTCAATTTTTTAGAAGGTTGGATTGGCATTGGTTTCTGAGGAGTCCTGTATTTTCGATGATACAGCCTAGATATTGATTGGCTCATTCTTTGATGCATAATATTTTTAATCTGGATGCATATTTTATGGATTTGTTTATCCTTGGCATGTTAAATCAGTCTGATGTTTTCTCTGTAGAGGTGTCATGGAGAAAAAAGCAAGAGGGCTGCTATGGAGTGATTTTTCAGGTTGGTACAGGTGATAGCAGACCTGTTTATCCTTATGATTTTGGCATAAGTTTTACAGGAAAAAAATAATATTACGGCCTCCCCACCCCCGCCCCCACCCAAAAAAAAAAATTACGGGAAAAAAAATCAAAGAAAGAAAATTGTTAAACGCGAAGTTTTGCCTGCCACCGTTTCATTCAAAAGCAGTAAGAAGACATTTCCCAGGTGCCTTGCGTCTTTTACCTTGTCAAAGATGGCGACGAAGCGGTCTTCCAATGGCCGGCTCTTCCAAATCTTCAAAAGTTGCAAAAGTATTGCGATTATGAAGATTATGGGGTTTCTTTGTTTGAAGTTATAGGTTTTGTCTAGCATATTACAGGTACACGCATTTGGGGTAAACAGGTCTGTGATAGGTCTGGAATATGAGAAATAACATGTCGGTCTTGATGAGGAGAAGAGAAAGATGTGGGTTGCCTGCACCCAGCCTCTGTTCACTGAAGCAGCAACGCACCTGCAGAGGTAGATAGTCACTGGATGATAAACTTGGCCTGTTACTTCTCTGGCGTGGGAACTTCAAGTGATAGGGGGCTTGGTGGACCGGGTCTTTTTTTTTTTTGATCCTGCTTCCAGCCTCTGGAGAAGGGTGAATACCTTTCTTCTTGTGTGAACCGTTTACTGTTCAGCCAGATCACCACTGGATAATAACCATCACTTTTTTTCATGCAATTAATATGACGAGAGTGTTTGCAGATCCGTACCTTCTGATTCTGAACAACTATAATAGGGAGGCCAGTAACTGTGTTTGATGTTGTTGTGCTGTCCACACTAACACCTGTGGAAGTGATGTTCTTCAGTCTTCCTTCTGGCTTCAGCATTCTGTTAGCCTTGCCCCGTTTGGGTACTCTGAGCTAAAAAGACGAAAGTGAAGGGAGGTAAGCAATCTGTTCATGGTAACTTGATGGGTATTCAACCATGCTTTATGACCGTTTTTTGTTTGCCTGCACTTACAGCAGTGGGGGTAATGTGTCTCTTTGCTGAAATGGTGCTCCTGTATGTAGCTACACTCTGTATGACGGAGGGCATTAAACTTGTAAGGAGAAGATACTGAACAAGAGAAATGTATGATTTACTCACCTGGCTAACAGCCATCACACCCACTTCTGTTTTTGAGAAGACATGGCACTCTTGTTTGTGATAACGCATTTCAGAGACAAAACTTTTCAATTCTTTGCACAGGAAAAATGGTGAGAACAAAATACTTCTTTGTTGTTATTTCAGTCGAAGAGCAAAAACAATATGTTGATGTTTTTTTTTTTTTTTTTGGCGAGAGAGAAGGGGTATTGGAGCTCCATTTGAGTTGTGACTTGGAGTTGAAAGGTGTTGTGAATATGTAGCAATGGGAGGACATTTCCCAGTGCATGAAGCCACAGGTCGTCAGAATCGCCTTGTTTTCTTTCTCCTGCCTTTATGTAAAGTGTGGTGAAAAAAACGGTACATAATTGTGAAAGATTTTTTTTTTTTTAACCTTTACCTGTTAAAGACAACAGTGAGTTTGTAACAGAGATCGAGGCGATAAATGAAACAGGAGAAGGTTGAAACAGAGACTGCCCTTCTGTTGCTTCTAAAGAAAAAAAAATATGTGTATACTTAAATGGGGCTATGTGATTGAGTACTGTTTACTTTCTTGTGATTGATAATTCCTGTGCCTTTTTTGTGTTTGTGTGTTCCACAAGCAAAGATTGATGTTCTTTTTTCTTTGAATTTTTTGTTTTGTTTGTTTTTTGAGTTAAAGCCCTGACGATGTGGTTTAAACATGTCAAAATTACATACAAAGCCAGAAGTTATTTTACAGAGATCCTGACCCAACTTAGGTCAAAGTTCAAAGGAGCAACATGCTTCATTTTCAACCGATAATCCACAGAGGAGGCAGCAGTGTTGGGTCAGAATTTAAACTGCACCTGCTTCTTCTTTGTGTACGATGTCCACTGTGTGTATCGTTACTTGATGTCATGTTGTGCCTGTTGTATTGGTGTGTGTGTGGAATGAACTCACCTCCCAACAGATCCGTCTTTCAAAACGCAAGTTTTGCTTTGTGAGCTTATGTCCTATTCTATGTGTCAGTTCTTGTTTGTTTAATATACATGTTGTGTTGGTATATGTGGAATGGGACTTGCCTTTTAACAGCCCTGATGTGGCCCTTTGCGGTCGGCTGGGCTATAAACAATTACCTTACTTGCCTTTTATGAAGTGAAATACTGTTTTAGAACATGGAGGAAAATAGTGCCCTGCGAAGCACTGGGTGTCTCCTTGCTGTGGTTTAGTACTCGTTGAACCAGAAATATAGGAAAATGTGTGTATTTATATTAATCTGTGCCTTCACAGTAGAAAATAGTTAACCAAGATCTGACAAGTTGTGCGTTTGTTTTGTCCTTGTTCAAAGATTCTTCCGTGATGTGGATGATTTGGAGAAATAGAAACGTTGTGATTGATAAATTTGGTTATGACTATTGAGGAGAAATCCAGCACCAGCATCATTGGATCAGCAGTCAGGATATTGTACAGCCAGTACACCAACAGTGCCATGAACCACATTTTTGTTGAACCGGTGAGGTCGCCGGTGGAACTGTGGGTGTTTTGGTTTGGTTATTTGCCAGTTACAGTCACTGTTGTGTCCAGGAAACATCTAGTACATATATTTTGTTCATTAATCTGTAAGAAAATTACCCTCCTTCATTGGTTTGAAAGAAAAATAGTTTCTCTGTATGTTAATGTTACTGGTGACCACTGTCATACCCGGCAGAAATTTTTATTTCTATACTTATGTGTACCACTCTGTAAGATGTAGTGCCATGTGCTCTGACTAGCTTGATCTACTAACCGCATTTCATTCGTTTCCTATTACTAATTTTCTTTTTTTCAAACTTTGGGTTCTACTCTCTTTTTTCGTTGTTGTTGTTGAGCGTAGAGACCAATTTCTGATAGGTAGACAGTGGTTTATGGATTTCATTAGTATTGACCAGCTTAAATGCATGATAATGACCAAATGCATATTTGCATACAGTTTTCATAATGTTGCAGTAGAACCGATGAGAAGATTGGCTGGCCACAATTGGACGAGTTTCTAGCCGCAGATTTTAAACTGTTTGAAAAGAGAAAAGATCAGTGGGGACTGAGAGCTGGATTTTCTGCCCTTCTGTTACAACCATATTTTTTTTTTCTCCCAAATCCCATGGTTGCTTGATGCTTCCAAATAGTCTATTTAGTGTTCTTTTTGTTCGAACAAGAAGTTTGGACATATGGGGACACCATCATATACCTGACTTGTCTGTTTTCTTTCAGTGTCGGATGTTGTGAACAGTGTTGGCCTCTCTCCTGTCTCCCACCCTGTATGTCGCTGCTGTCACAGTGGTATTATTTTTCTTCCACGAAAGGAGACTTCTGTGACTACACAGAGTCTCTGTTGATGTCGTCCTCCTGTGTCTCTCTGCTCCTTTCTCGCTCTTTTCCCCATTTTCTCCCTCACTCTCTGTCTCTCCTACTTGTGTCTCTCCCTTGCGTGTATTTGTTGCTGCTCAAGTTGCTGTTTATACTAAACGGTTCAAAATCCCTGCTACCACTAGTACAGAATATGCACCTGGGGTAGTTAAATGCAGCAAAGAGAGACAGGGTGGGGGGGGGGATACGAACCCCAATGCCAGGATCACCAAGATTAAGAGTCCAGCGCTCTACTACAGGGCTATTCTGGCCCCCGCAACTGAATATTTGAAACGTCGAGACTGAAACTCAGCTGACAATAAGAAATTCAACAATCAGGCATAGGAAACCGACAGACATATTCACAGTTTCGTATGAGTGGTTTTCCCCTTTCAGAAGAAGAGGATTGTAAGGAACCAGGGGAGGTTCTAGACTGTATTACCTCCCCTGCAAACCAGTGTGGTTTGGCAGTCTCTGTGCCCTTTCTTGGTTTCTCAGTTTGAAAAGTTTCATCCTGTGTGTGAAGGAGGGATGTGAAACGAGTTTCTTGACCTGTGGTCAAGCTGATAACATGTTACCTGTGACACTGACCGAGTCAACTCCATACTGATTCACTAAAGATTGTCATCTCATGGCATACCGTTTTGGCCATACTTGAAAAATTTACAGATTTAGGCAAAATGAACAAAATATACAATCTGTACCTGATTTAAACATTTTACCATATTTTCTTTGAAATGTCCAGGCTTTTCATGAGTGCAACTTGTACATTACTGCAGTTTGTTGAATAATGTGGTTAACTTAGGGGGGAACAAAACGAGAAAGGCATGTGTGCTCTCCTTAGATGTTTTTTTTTTTTTCCTATTGTACATCAGCGAATGCACTAGTAGATTTTTTTTTTCCATCCCAGTTGTGAAGTTTTTTCACCAAATTAACACACTTCTCGATGTTGGATACTTCACCAATTACATGAGTTTGATTACCACTCAAAACGAGCACTGCCTTTGAGCTATCGTCCTATTTGGGGAACAATCAACCTGCCTTTGACCTGTCTCAAAACAATATCATATGCATAAAAGAAAAAAAAAGAAATTATCTACATTTTGCCACAGCATATCACAGTTTGTGGGCAGGGAACTGAAATGGCACTTTGGCATGGTGCCATGGAGTTTATGGAAGTCCTTCTTTCATGCTTGGCTAACTAGAACCATGTTCACTGCAATGATACGATAAATGATTGAACAACCTTTGATGTTGTATACTAATTATAGGACAATGAAGATGATGTTTTTCTGTCTGTTGACAAACACACACAATGAAGATGTTTTTCTGTCTGTTGACACACACAATGAAGATGTTGTTTTTCTGTCTGTTGACACACGCACACACAATGAAGATGTTTTTCTGTCTGTTGACACACACACACACAATGAAGATGTTGTTTTTCTGTCTGTTGACACACACACACACAATGAAGATGTTGTTTTTCTGTCTGTTGACACACACACACACAATGAAGATGTTTTTCTGTCTGTTGACACACACACGCACAATGAAGATGTTGTTTTTCTGTCTGTTGACACACACACACACAATGAAGATGTTTTTCTGTCTGTTGACACACGCACGCACACACAATGAAGATGTTGTTTTTCTGTCTGTTGACACACACAATGAAGATGTTGTTTTTCTGTCTGTTGACACACACATACAATGATATTTTTCTGTCTGTTGACACACACACACACAATGAAGATGTTTTTCCGTCTGTTGACACACACACACACACAGTGAAGATGATGTTTTTCTGTCTGTTGACACACACACAATGAAGATGTTTTTCTGTCAGTTGACACACAACACACACAGTGAAGATGTTTTTCTGTCGGTTGACAAACACACACAGTGAAGATGTTGTTTTTCTGTTGGTTGACACACACAGTGAAGATGTTGTTTTTCTGTTGGTTGACAAATCCTGTTACTCTCCACAGGAATTGATACAGGACACTGTGCAAGACAGTGTACAGCAGTCTTTAAAAAAAAAAAAAAAAATTTAGAGAGATGTTGTTGGTATAATGGCTCATGAAATGCTTGTTAAGCGGAATTGAATGTATGGATGTGGTGTATTGCAATAAATGAAATAAACTGCTTTCAACTTCGAAGTTTGTATATCTGTGTATCTATATCTATCTATCTGTATATAGATACATATACATATATGTTTATATGTATGAAATATGTGGCTTCCTGAACATAGGTCTACATAAATTGAAAGTGTACTTTTAAGTATGGTACATGGTCATTTAATAAGCTACAATTAAAAACATTCATTCGAAACATTTACTGCATTTAAACACGAACACACTAGCATTTCTATACCAGCAGTAAAGGGGCACCTGATTTCGTTCAAGGAGGGCACCTGATTCAGTTCAGGGAGGGTTCAAGGCAGACGAAAGAGGGATGGGCTCTACCTTCCATCATGCGGTGCTCTAGACCTGATCAAACTCTGGACAGTTCATCGCCCCTGTGGCCCACAGGTTATGGGAACTTTCCGCATTTTCTTTTCTTTCTTTCCGTTTAAAATCTATTTTTATCACTGCACGCAAAAAAGTCATGGAGGTAGGTGCTAGCCTTAGGATATTAGTCTTACACTGGTATTATTTTGATCATCATGGGAAAAATAGTTGGGAGGGGGATAAAATGGTTGGGAGGGGGAAGGGAGGAATGGGTGGTGGTGGTTGTAAGTGTAGCCAAGAAACATTCGTATAGATCACTGTTATTTTGGTTATCACTAAACGCTGTTAGGAAGAACAAAAATCAACTGCATGAAAGTTGCAGTCAACTGAGTAGAATCTGGTTTGGAGACGTTGTGCAGCGCCTAAGTGTGCTGATGAATCGGGTTTGACATAATTTGTGTTGGAGAGAATATAGTAGGTGCTACAAAATCATGTATACCTCTATCCTCTGCCTGATGACAATGACACCACCATCCACCAACCAGGCTTTACAAATATTAAAAAAAAAAGAAGAGATTTTTACTTATCCATTGTAGAAAATATACCTTTTTTTTTTTTCTTTCTAACCCAATTACGCCAATAAAAAGTTGGGGGTTAACTGGTCAGCAATGTGCTGTTGGTTGGCATTTGCACATCTGGGCCAGGATTTTTGTAGCAAGTATAGCATTCTAACAACTTGGCATGAGCTCCTAGTTAATATCTCACCATGAAGGTTACACTAATCCTGACCAGGTAGTACAGAACGAAGAAATGAATCGTAGCAAGTGAAGCATTCCAACAACTTGGCATGAGCTCCTAGTTAATAGCTCACCATAAAAGTTATGCTGTAAATGTCATATACTGGGTTAACGTGAATCCTGACCAGGTTGCATAGAACCAAGTAACGAATCAAGAGGTCGGCTTGAAACATGTGGTAGTCGTAGCACGCTGTTTGTTGGTAGCACAGACCCCCGTGGGGATACTGGGGGGTCTTTTGTACAAATAGTTCACCCTCCTTCTGGACGTTCTGTGCTAGTAACATCCCCTTTACCTCTCAGTAACTCTCTCTCCTTTGCTGTACTGTCTTCTACTGTCCTTTCTGTCTACCATATCTTTTATCTATCTTTTCCCACAACCTCTTCCCACAAATTTCTGCACTCAACGAAGTCGGAGTGAACTGACTACACTCTCAAGTTTAGTGTTAGTATCCCAACAGGGTAAAACGAGTTCACACGCTACCAGATCCTGGAACGCTGAAGAAGAAGAAGGTAGCCCAGAAAAGAATGGAGGTGTTGATTGTAACCTGACACCAGGAAGAAGACGGCACGATTTGTGTGTGCATGTGTGAAGAATATACATGTTGATGGCCGTCACGAAAAGGAGGGACACCTGACCAGGAAGAGGATGATAAATCTACCAGGAAAATGGAGAAGGGTGCACCAAGTGGATGAAACAGGAAGAGGGAAAGAGTATGGCGATCAGGTGTGCTGCTGCAGTGTGCTGTTGGTGGGTACACTTGTTACCACCTGTGGCATTTGGGAGGGGGGGGAATGAACACTAGGAGTGTAGAATGGTGCTTTTTTAAAACATGATTTAGATCCTGAAAGCAAAAAATAAATGGAGGAAAGAAAATCAACCTCGGATTTACCAACCAGTGATACATACATATATACCTCAAAATCAACCTGAGGTACATACACATCTCAAAAGCGGTTCATGATAGTTGAAGTTCTGATGCATACTGAGGGCACAAGCCATTTTACCCTATTTCCCTCACACTAACCCCACCCCTTTCTTTGTTCTTTAGAGTTACTTCAATCATCCTCCCCACCCCCCAAAAATAGTGCTGCTAAAATACAAAGAATGTCGGAGTAAGAAAAGACCCTGCAGAATGGGTAGAGTGCATTTTGGATGGAGGGGAGGGAGGAAATGGGGCAAGCTAGTGACGAGAAATGGGTGGAGTAGATAGAGGTGAAGTGATGGAGGAGAATGGGGAGGAGGGCTGGGTGAACCCAGGAGGGAAAAGTGATGTGGTAGGGAGACAGAGGCTGAGAGAGGAAGGTGAACAGGAGTTTATCATTTTGATAAGCTCTGCCAACCACACAGGACCTTTTGGGGCTGTCAAACTTTTACAGAGAAAAGGACAAGTCCTGAACTGGTCAGATCAAGAGAAGAGCCGACACCCTGAGACCCTTGCAGTGTTTATGAACACTTTCTGAGACGCATCTATTGCATGAACGAAACGAGACTGTGGTTCCAGTCTTCCAAACTGAGCCCGCAGCAAACTCAACTCTGGGTAGGAGCTGGAAGGGGAAGGAAAAAAATCCCACAAATGAACGATTCTGGTGGGAATTGAACCCACAACCTCTCAGCTGGGAGGTCCACAATGCTCACCACTTCCTCACAGCAGCTGGTAAAGAGTTAATGAAAACATTATGATGGTGCAAAACACACTGAAAATTCCACACGGGCACAACGATAATGCAGAGTGCATAGCTAGCAGAATGCATAGCTAGCACTCACCCTGGAGCATTTTCCCTGAAACTGGCATGTCATGAATTGTGACCATTCTGAACTCGGGTGCAGAAGATCAGAACAAAGGGAAATGATCCACACAGCAAGAAAAACAGCAGACAAAAGTCCAAGGAGACGAAAAATGGACGGGAGGTGAAAGATGGAAAGGAATGACAAGAAGGCTGGGTGAATCCACAACTGAGAAGGGGGTAGTAGTGGTGGTGGGGGGGGAGAGGGGGGGGAGGTGAAGGGAAAGGAGAATGACAAGGAGGGTTGGGTGAACCCAAAAGGAGGAAGGTGAGGAGGTTGGGTGGGGGTTGAAGGGCAGTAAACAGATCAAGGAGAATAACGACAAGAACTGTGAAGCCAGGAAGGGGAAGTGAAAAAGAGAGTGGATAGAAGCAAGGTGTGGAGCTAAGGGCCAACACACTAAGGGCTGTGACAGGCTCTAATGACAAGGATCTGCATACAGCCGACACACTTGAGGGCTGTGATGGGCTCTAATGACAAGGATCTGCATACAGCTGCCACAGCTCATCAGCCAAGGGGACCACTGTCATGTTCCAATTGATATGCTAATGGATTCTGCCAAGGACAGCATGCACTGTGTATCGTGTTCCACCCGGACATGATATTCATATCATGCCAACAGGACCTTCTTTGTTCAACTCTGTAACACAGGCAGCCTTCAGAGAACAGACGAGAAGCTGAATAGATTTGACACCAGACTGAATCAAACTTGGCATTGTGAATCCCTCCCAAAATATCAGGGCCTGTACAAGGAGGGTACCTTTGCTTAGAATGGGCAAAAGAATGCCCCCAGAAAATGGTCTTTTGCAGAATGGAGTCTTTGAAGAATTGTGAAGTTTCTTGTTTCTGCAGTTACATTTTAACTCTTAGGACATGCTTGAATTTCCTCCTGCAACATAAATAAAAATAATTGTTACATGTTTGAAAGTTTGCACTAAAAAGTGAGATTCACATTGGTGATTACATCACACTGGCGATACAGCTATAAATTCAACAGTAACAAAAACCAATTTCACGGTGACAATGCTTTAATAAACGTGACAGTGATGATACAATGTCGTTTCCCACACATACATTAAATACGTCCACACAGAAGCACAGTGACGATCTTTTCAACATTTGGGGAAGCTGAGAAAATCTTAAACCTAATGACAATGCTTCCTCATTCTTCACAGCACACATGCTTCCTTATTCTTCAAGATACACACACAGCCCTTGGTAAAAAATAAATCTCCAGCATCTACCAGCCATACACACTGGTGTCTATTTCTCAAACGAAAAGATGTCCACAAGCAATGTAATTTCATTGTCACAGTACCCGTACATAAGGAAGCACATGAACAGGCTGCATTAGCAAGGCATGTCCTGGTGTCTGTCATAGCCACAAGGAGTGGCATTCAGACCAAGGACCTAGGACCTTTGCACACTTCTTGCACACCGACGAAGCGAGGCAGCCAGACAAAACAAAACAGATGCAGAAGGAAGTGCATGGACAGCTTGCTGAACCCGACGCAGTTTTCACCAACGACAACAGAAGTGACATTCTTTCCTCACAACAACCAGTTTACAATTACAAGATCCTAAACTACAATAAAAAAAAAAAAAAGAAAAAAAAAAAGACAAAAACATACGACAAATCAGCAAAAGTTTTACTGATATAATTTATTACAAATATCAACAACAATAAAGATGAATTAGTACTTTATGTATGATATAATCTACTACAATTATCGATAACAATAAAGATGAATCGGTACTTTATGGATGAGAAATGTTCCAAGTTGTAGTGGTACGGACAGTTTTGAATAAATGTAAGTACATGATTACAAATTTCTTTCTCATGATATACTTATAGCATGTGCATGCATCATCGTGGGGAATTAGGGCACACTGGGAACTCTGAAAGATGACAGGGAGACCTGTCTGCTCTGTGTGTCTCTTGTTTGCATATGCTCTAGGTGAATGGAGATTGTGGGTAACATTGGAGTTACGACCCTTGTTTCAGAAAGCTTGCCTGAACAACCATTTTCACAAACGGCAAATAGTATTGTATTACAATTCTACAAACAAGCTGAACAAGAAAAGATGTGTTTTTAGTCATGTATTATTAGTTGCTATACTTTTGAAACAAGAAAAAAAAATGTTCACCACAGCCGACATTACAGGATCAAGTACAATTAAAGGCAAAGCACTGAAGTAACACAAGCAACTGAAGCTGAAATTTCACAAATGTCCAGCGATGACTTGCCGTTTTCAAAGCCATAATATCACCAAAAAACCCCCGAAAGAACAAATGCTACACACAACTCCTGTGGACACAATGTAACACATGAGAAAGAACACCACCACAGTACTGCTGTGAACACAATGTTACGAAACAAAGAACAAAGCAACAGTAATACAGTGAACATTATATCACACAAGAGGACAAAGGCAACAAAGTGAACATAATGTCACAAAAACAAAAAGGACAAAGGCAACACAACATTCCTGTGAACACAGTGTCACAAAACAGAAAGGACAAAGGCAACATAGTATTGCAGTGAACACAATGTCACAAAACAGAAAGGACAAAGGCAACACAAACACACAAAAAGGACAAAGGCAATACAGTATTACAGTGAACACAATGTCACAAAACAGAAAGGACAAAGGCAACACAGTATAGCAGAGAACACAATGTCACAAAACAGAAAGGACAAAAGCAACAAAGTATTGTAGTGAACACAATGTCACAAAACAGAAAGGACAAAGGCAACACAAACACACGGAAAGGACAAAGGCAATACAGTATAGCAGAGAACACAATGTCACAAAACAGAAAGGACAAAGGCAATACAGCATTCCTGTGAACACAATGTCACAAAACAGAAAGGACAAAGGCAACACAGTATAGCAGAGAACACAATGTCACAAAACAGAAAGGACAAAAGCAACAAAGTATTGTAGTGAACACAATGTCACAAAACAGAAAGGACAAAGGCAACACAAACACACGGAAAGGACAAAGGCAATACAGTATAGCAGAGAACACAATGTCACAAAACAGAAAGGACAAAGGCAATACAGCATTCCTGTGAACACAATGTCACAAAACAGATAGGACAAAGGCAACACAGTATAGCAGAGAACACAATGTCACAAAACAGAAAGGACAAAAGCAACAAAGTATTGTAGTGAACACAATGTCACAAAACAGAAAGGACAAAGGCAACACAGTACTGCAGTGAACACAAAAACAGAAAAAGACAAAGGCAACACAGTAGCACAGTGAACACAATGTCACAAAACACAGAGACAAGACAAAGGCAACACAGTATTGCTGTGAACACAATGTCACAAACAAGGTCACTTCTCAGAAGTGGACACTGCAACGGATCCAGCACGCCTGGCGCTGGTGGGCTTCCATTAACATCTCCACACAGCATGCAATACATCATCATCATCATCATTATAGAATCATCATGTTTTTTCAGAATCACAAAGTGGCCATAGCAGGCGCCTATGGCCGTTACCTGCAGCCAGAACAGGATCAATAGCATTACTAGTCAGTGCACATTCTTAGCACATAGTCTTTTACCTACTTTCAGACCAGAAGGTAGTATTTAAAAAAACAACAACTAAATATAATTGGATTAGTTTCAAAACAAGGTGACCAAGGGTGGAAAAAGAAGCAAAATTTAAAAAGAAATGGAATTAGTTACCACCACAGAAACAAACAGAGTACAGGACCAAACACATCCTGTAATCTGTTTGTCTGTATCTGTGGCAGTAACTAACCCCGTTCCTTTTTAAATTTTATAATCAGATTATACTCTTCCTCAAATCTGGTCCCTTCCACTTAACTTTGTTACTCTGTGCAACACCTCTGTCATCTGTCAAAAGTGCTCTTTTTCCAGTTCCCAAACCCATACAATAAATGAATGCTACCTACTTTGCTCTTCTTGGGGGGCGGAGGGGGGGGGGGTCTTTACATTTTCATTGACTGTGAAGTGTTGGGAATCCCTTGGGTTTATACTTGCTGGTATACAGACACGGTACATAAGATTTCAGATGAAAAGCTCATAACTGTTACCATCATCATAACACACCATGGCTGTAATAAAACAGAGGGAGGAGAAAGCACTGCTATGATAGCAAGGCATACTTTGAATGGCACCATGCTAGAGATCTTGAACTTCTGCCTCTGACTGGTCTACCAGAAAGGCCATGAACCACCTCTGTACTGATCTCGAAGATTAGATACAAGATCCAACCTATCTGTCATGCCTCAAATTTCTCTGCTTTGACCATGACCTTTGACTTCAAACCTTAACTCTATACAAATTTAGCTGTTGCCATGAGAACTTTTCTTTTTTAAAAATTAAGTTTGACAGACTAAACGCAAGACTCAAAATTTACAACGCGTCTAATGTTATATATCATACCATGTTCTGACCACGACTTCTTCATTGAATTCCCACAGGATTCATGCTCTAAACACGATCACTTACTGGTCCAAACCTGATGGAGATTTGAAGCAAGAGCGTCCTCTACGGTTCCTGATTAAAAAAAAAAAAAAAACCTTTGGCTCTCAATAATGTCATAAAAAGGGGACCGCCGTGGTGGAACGACTTCATAAAGACAGGATTTAGTGGGTTTACTTCATACTGTAAAGAAAATGGCAACATGAAGCATCATCACATGCCCACACAAAGATACCCAGAAGGTGCTTGAATAGACTAGCCCTGTTTACATATATAAGCAATTCAAAGAGCTGTTGGGGGTGAAAAGAATGAAGTCCTCATGAAGGAGGGTATATAATGGATGCCCCAGTCTGCGTTCTGCAAACGCCCGCACAAGGTGCCATTCTGTGGATGGTCTTGCCCACCCTGTTCTCCTGCCGCCCCCCCCCCTCCTTCCTTCCCCCCTACACACCTCCATTCTCAGCCGTTGGGCAGTACGTGCACCTTGACGATAAGAGTGTCATTCTTGACGAAGCTGGACTGTTTCAAGGCACTGAGGGGCAGGAACTCCATGTAGCCGAAGCCCTTGTGGTTGCGGGGTGTGGTGGGGCGCTGGAAGGCGGCCAGGTTGGGTTTGGCCATCAACGTCTCCACCACGTGGTTCCTCAGCTCGCAGCAGTCGTTCTGGTCCATCACCGACAGGATGATCCGCCCGCTGAACGGCCAGTCCAGCACGTCGTCGTACTCCCCCTGCATGAAGTGGATGAACAGAGACAGGTGGCTTCCCCTGGCCGAATCCACGCCGTTGAGGTTGGCACGTACGCACAGTTTGTATCCCCCGGATGGGGCGGTGTAAAAGGGCTGACTGTGCAGCGCAGTGGTCTCCCCTCGTTCCGCTTCACGCTGATAGCGCGAGTAGTTCCGAATTTTCCAGAAATACTGTCCATTGCATATTCGTCCTTCTATGTCGCCCATCTCTTTGAGCTGAAACACGCATTAGCCTTTTTTCTTTTTAAAGATGAACTATACGCACAGTCTTCATCAATGGATGAAGACAGATTTTGTCAATGAGAAATGTGTGTGTGTGTGTGTGTATTCTAAAACATGCATTAGCCTTTTTTCTTTGTAAAGATGAACTATGCACACAGTCTTTATCAATGGATGAAGCACATTTTGTCAATGAAAGTGTGTCTGTGCGCATGATTTTTCCTGTCTGTGTAAAGCAGTGTAAAACCAATGATTTGGAAGAAAGCCCCTTTATTCCATTCAGTTATTATTTCCTGTACCAACTCTCGATGAAAACAAACAACATGGGCCCTGCAGACCGTCCACAAATAACAAGGCAGAGACATTTACTAAATGAGATAAGTTTCAATATCATTGTTTAAATGCAACATCAGCAGATCCTGAAAAAAATACACCAAGATCAGCAATGATCATACAACAATATTTTTTTTGCTTATTCTAAAGGCACTGCACTATATTAACTAAATAATCCTAAAAGGGTCACATTTCAATACCTGACCTAAAAGGTATATACCTTACTCACAGGTCTGAAAATCTTATGACCTCATTCTGAGAGTCCTCCACCTTATTGCCCTCACACAAACTGTCATGCCTTCAGGCTGATATATCTAGTCAATTAATCCTCATACTGTTGTAAACTATGACATGATCCTGAAAATTAAAACTTGTTTAGCGATTTGATAGTTTGTCCTTTCCGTGCTAGGCCTCAGAGATATTTTGATAATCAAAAATCTATTCCCTAAAATAAGTTTTAAATCACAAAGAAAAAAAAGGTTTTATGAGTTGTTGTGCACTCCCAACTGTGAAGCACTGTGCTGAGCACGCTGCGAGGAAAGTATGATGCTGGTTCATGTAGGCAGGAGTTATGTAAGGCAAAAGTGATCACAACTTAAAGACACAACCCTAAACTTATCACAACTCTTCAAACTTTCACAGATTCGTAACACTGTACACATTTCAAAAGCAACCCATCTCATGAAATCATAATTTCCTCTTGATACTAAAATTACACACATGAACCATAACCCCCCCCCCCCCCCCCCCCCAAAACTCACACACACTCATTCAGACCCCCTACCTTCTGCCTGTAGTTCCTGTCCAAGTTCTCCATCTTCAGCTGCAGTTCCAGCAGTTTCTGATCGTGAACCACCAGCTTCTGTTGATCCCCCACATCACTCCCCACGCCCGACCCTTCCCTCCCCCCGCCCATCTCCAACCCGCGGCTGCTGTCCATGGCCTCCGACGAACAGGTCATCATGGAGGCTTCCTGGCTGACCAGCATCTGGCCTGTGTGCATCAGGGACTTGGGATCAGAGGGGGAGCGGTGGAGAGGGAAGGGGGTGGGCTGGAGGGAAGGGATGACCGAGTCCAGGGAGGCGGAAGAGACGGGAGATCTGAAGGAGTGCATGGCAGGGGGCAGGGACAGTGCTGACATTCCCTGAAACCAAAACCAACAGCTCAGCACCCACTTAGGAGACTTGAATCATGTGCATGTATGTACAGTCTACACTGATACTGCTGAAACACACACTGAAGATGGTGAAAGGAGACTTGAATCAAGTGCATGTATGTACAGTCTACAGTGATACTGCTGAAACACACACTGAAGATGATGAAAGGAGACTTGAATCATGTGCATGTATGTACAGTCTACACTGATACTGCTGAAACACACACTGAAGATGATGAAAGAGACTTGAATCATGTGCATGTACAGTCTACACTGATACTGCTGAAACACACACTACGGATGATGAGATCACTGATGTTCATGCATAAAACCAAACTAAAACTGATTATGTGACATGACACCACAGTGACAAAACACACACAACAAAAATGATTCAAAACGGCCACAAGAAAGGAACAAATGAACCATGCAGCAGACCAGAAATTGGCACCCCAGACCTGTCACATGCGGACAGCAATATCAACCCCCCCTCACCTGCTGCGGCTCCTGGGTGAAGGTAGAAGGTCCAGGTTGTAGCCCCCCTACATGGAGGGAGGAGAGCTGGTAGACAAGGGGCGCCATCCCTGACATGGTTCCTGACATGTCGGCTGTCGACAGGCCTTCCTTGGGAGCGACGGCCCCTTGGCTGGACAGAGGGGGTATGCGGAGGTGTCTGAAGAGCTGGGTGACGCCCTGACACAGCAGGTTGAGGTGAGGCACCACACTGTCCGCCAGGTGGCCGTCCATCTCGCTCCTAATCATCTGTAGGACAGGGAAACAGCTATAGGCACAACACACACACACACACCGACAGGCTGAAAGTTACTGTCCACTGGTGATACTAACAACTTCAATGAGACCAGATAAAATCGTCCTTTGGAGATAATAATTTTCATGATACAGAAACTAAATTCATTACAAAGACAAATTAAAAAGTGGAGCGTTCTCACTAATAGAAATCAATCATTAAGATAATAATTGTGATTGATCAATATCTTGCTGCTGGCTGAGGGAAAACAAACTGCCCAGAAGCACAGGCATTCACACGAATGCATGCACTCTTTCCTGATACTGATTCAACTGTAAAGAGAAAGTGATGAAAGAACTACGGAATGCACATACATGCTCACATTCACACACACACACTGAACATACACTCATGAATGCTGACATACTTGTCAATTCAATGAAAGAACATTAAAGAGACGAACGACCAGATAACTGGGTTAGTTGCAGAAAGAGGCAACTGCAGGGGGAAACATAAATCTTTACAAAAAATTAAGTACTATATCCGCAAAGCATGAACAAATGACTCACAAGAGAAAAAAGATGCGTTTCCACCTCTCAGGTCTTCTCCAGGCAAGATAAACAACACTCAGGACAACGAAAATGAGGAACAAGCAATAACTTATCTCACTGAATTCGGCGCATCCGGCAAACATCAACAAATGAATCTCAAGACAAAACATGACGCGTTTCGACCTCTTAGGTCTTCTTCAGGCAAGATAAACAAAACCCAGGACAACGAAAATGAAGAACGACTAATCCATTATCTCACTGAATTCGGCAAAAGATTCAACACCCATCTTGCACCGAATTCAATGAGATATGTCTTCATTTTCTTTGTCCCGAGTGTTGTTGATCCCCTATGAAGTTGAAACGCTTCCTATTTTGTCTTGAGATTCATTTGTGCATGTTTGGCGGATACAGTACTTAATATTTTTTACATATAACTGGGATCATGCACACAAACATTACAGGCACAGACTGTCGATCTGTGTGTGTCTGACCTGAGCAGGACATCCCAGCATGCTGAAGTTGCAGGCCACCACTGTCTTGGGACACGAGTCTTCCATGTGTCTGGGCAGCTGTCCCACAACAAAGGGCACGATCAACACACAGCAAACTGTGCCCACTCATTAACAACACACAACACAAACATACTAAACAAAGGGCACGATCAACACACAGCAAACTGCGCCCACTCATTAACAACACACAAAACAAGCATACTACAAAGGGCACGATCAACACACAGCAAACTGTGCCCACTCATTAACAACACACAACACAAGCATACTAAACAAAAGGCACGATCGACACACAGCAAACTGTGCCCACTCATCAACAGCACACAAAACAAGCATACTAAACAAAGGGTACGATCAACACACAGTGAACTGTGCCCACTCATCAACAACACACAAAACAAGCGCACTAAGTCAACACCACCAAAATACACACCACTGATGACAGACAAAAATGGGCAGTTTTTAAAAAGGTCCCCTAGGGGCAGTCCACTCTGGCCATGCAGAGACCCCTGAGATCACATGTCCAAGCACCAGCAAACATCTATACACCGCAGCCTGTCCCATGCACAGACCCCTGAGATCACATGTCCAAGCACCAGCAAACGTCTATACACCACAGCCTGTCCCATGCACAGACCCCTGAGATCACATGTCCAAGCACCAGCAAACGTCTATACACTGCAGCCCGTCCCATGCACAGACCCCTGAGATCACATACATGTCCCAGCACCAGCAAACGTCTATACACCACAGCCTGTCCCATGCACAGACCCCTGAGATCACATACATGTCCAAGCACTAGCAAACGTCTATATACTGCAGCCTGTCCCATGCAGAGACCCCTGAGATCACATGTCCAAGCACCAGCAAACGTCTATACACCACAGCCTGTCCCATGCACAGACCCCTGAGACCACACGTCCAAGCACCAGCAAACATCTATACACCGCAGCCTGTCACATGCAGAGACCCCTGTGATCACATGTCCAAACACCAGCAAACGTCTATACACCGCAGCCTGTCACTTTGAAATACACTAAGATCAAGGCTCCAAAAAACAACACTTTCCTGGACAAGTTGTCAGCAGGAATAATTCTACAGCACTGTGTCCATTGCACGATTTATCAGCCATTGAATACACACAACCTACCATCACACTGTTTTTCTGACATCTTTTTGTGCAGGGAGGGGGGGGGGGGGGGGGGGGGGCTGGTTGCCTACATGTAATGTTGGACTTTTTTTCATACCCACCTAAAATAGCAATCACACACACACACCCACACACATACACACACGCACACACACACACACACACGCACACACACAACAGGAGGAGGAAAAAGGAGAGGAGAGATGGGTGAAGGGAGAGTGAAAGATTACTAGAGAAGCAAGATTTTTCTACACTTGTCTATACTTGAACTGCCATGATATCCAAGTAATACACTCTAGAATAATATCTTCCGGATTTTCCGCAATCAGAGAACTGACAGAACAGTGACTATTGAACAGTACAAATAAAGCACTGACAAAACAGAGACTGAATAATACAACTTAAGTTTGACTGAACCCGATGAAACGATAATAAACAAGGAACGCAAATTCATGGATAAAGTGTTTCAGGCAGTTTTGATCTCACAAAATATCTGGTGAACAGCTGCTTAAGTGATATGACATGTGAGAATATGAAAGAAAGAAAGAGAAAGAAAGAGAGAGAGAGACAGAGAGACAGCAGACACACACACACACACAGAGACAGAGACAGAGAGAGAGGTGAATCAGGTTACCTCCTGTCTGACGATGTCCTCTCCACACTGTTGACACTGCACTTTTCCCTGGGGACAGGTCTGAACATGGCCCTGAAATGCACCAATATCAATCACTGTCATCTCCATATCACCTACACTGCTCTCTACGTAATAATAATAATAATGATAATTATAATAACAAAGTATCTTTAATGCGCCTTGCCAAATCTTCTAGGCGCTGACAATGCACACTCTCGTGTACACAACAGGCTGCCTAGCTGGGTAGTGGCGACTGAAGAGCTGCCTGCTGGCACTGCTTTCAGTTCTTTCCCATGTCATCCAGTTAGTATCGTTCACTCATTTTCCTTACTTCCTTCGTTCTTTCCATTTCTCATGCTGGGTGCATGCTATGTGTAACGTGTCATCCAGTCAGTATCGTTCACTCAGTTTCCTTCCTTCCTTCGTTCTTTCCATTTCTCATGCTGGGTACACGCTATGTGTAACGTGTCATCCATACCAACAGCCAAACTGGCCTTCTCTTCCGAAAGTTGGTGATGGGATTTTACATGTGTGCAAGATGTTACGCATGCGTTCACAAACGGAACCTCGGTTTATAGTCTCGTTTGAAGGACTTTATGGGAAATGGAGTCAGAACCAATATCAACTCCTAGGAAAAAATGCCCCTGTACCAAAACGGCCCGGCGGAGATTTGAACCTGCAACCCCAGGATCACCAAGATTACGAGTCTGGCGCTCTACCAATTGAGCAATTCCGGCCCATTCTCTATAATCATTGTTGCCTACATCAGTTTTATCACACAGGTGACAATGGATTTTTTTTTTTCTGAGGACAGCTTTGAACATGGTTCTGCAGCAGAGCAGTCAGTCATTGTCATTTCCATTGTAATTCCATCATTTTCTGCATCTTTATCCCCATCACATCACTCCACATTTTCATCATCACTGCCTTCACAGCTTCATCCACTACACTTTTCATAAGCTTCACCACTTCACTCACAAAGACCCCCAAAAAGGAAAAGCAAAACTCACCACTTCACTTACAAAGACCCCCAAAAAGGAAAAGCAAAACTCACCACTTCACTCACAAAGACCCCCAAAAAGGAAAAGCAAAACTCACCACTTCACTCACAAAGACCCCCAAAAAGGAAAAGCAAAACTCACCACTTCACTCACAAAGACCCCACAAAGGAAAAGCAAAACTCACCACTTCACTCACAAAGACCCCACAAAGGAAAAGCAAAACTCACCACTTCACTCACAAAGACCCCCAAAAAGGAAAAGCAAAACTCACCACTTCACTCACAAAGACCCCACAAAGGAAAAGTAAAACTCACCACTTCACTCACAAAGACCCCACATAGGAAAGCAAAACTCACCACTTCACTCACAAAGATCCCACAAAGGAAAAGTAAAACTAACCACTTCCCTCACAAAAACCCCACAAAGGAAAAGCAAAACTCACCACTTCACTCACAAAGACCCCACAAAGGAAAAGCAAATATAACTGAATTCTATAGGATTTGGGGGTGCAAAGCACCCTCCCCCTGAAAAAATCTTTGCTTCTGCTGGGCAAGGGGAGATTGAAATTTCTTTTACTAGCTAGCCGGGCTACTACTTGCATGCCAAAGTCTTTCACAAGCCTGAGATTTGAATGATGCTACAACTTTTTTTTCTCAACAGGTAGCAAACATCAAAATGGAAAACAAACCAAGTTCAAACGATCAATGGGAAATCCCAAACAAGCAGCTTCATTTTCACACTGCCCAGTGCTGTTGTTAGAATGATGGAATCATTTTATTTGATACAGACAACAACTCTGTGCTCAGTGTCTTGCCGATGAAATCTGCTTCATTCTTACTTCTCCATGTATTTGCTTACTGTTTTGAAATCTTCACTCCTTAAGACTGTGTAAATGTTTTCATACTTACCAAGAGTTCAGTGGCAAGGTGACATATATGGCAACAACGTATCAGCTGAGCCTCTGAGATATATGACAAGCTGACATATGCAAGAGGCTATAGTGTACATCTAAAGATGATTGCGTCTGCGGATCATTCTAACTGCATCAGCTTCCTTGACAGTGAGTGAGGATGAAAATAAAGTCCATGGCGATTTCAAAATAAAAATCAAACCTGTAAGTTTTTCAGAAATTCTTGAGAAATGATCAGTGTAGACAGCTAGGTTAATTCTGAGCCACACAATGGATTATTCTGTTTGTGTAAATCTGACTGCCCACTGACAACTGCACTCACCTTGGACTGAATTTGTTCAGGTCTGAACTTGCATTCAAAATAATGCAATCTGAGACCAATCTGAGCATCAAGTAGTCTGTATGCCACTTTTCAGTCCAAAAACGTGTTGAACTGTTCATGCAGCATTTGTTGATTCCTTTCACTTCTGTTGTGTCTTGCCCCCTTATCCCCTCATCCCCACATTTCTAGACAAAATTTTGATTTTTTTTTTTTTTGGTGATAAATTGCAGATTACAATTAAGGAAGTTCTAAAAAAATTCTGGAGGGTTGGCTGCTATGTCATTACCTTCATAAGTAACTACGAAATATTGCGACCGCCACCTGACAAGTCACGTTACTGAAAGTCCCTCTCTGTACTCACCTTGCCTCCACTGTGGTTTGTGGCCACACAGCAGGCATGCCACTCCACGAATAAAACACTGAGAGTGGAGGAAGGGGGGCAGGGGACACAGACCATGTACTGATGCATGGAAACACTACAAGGAAATCTAAACATCCGACAAACAGTAGTCACAAATTTGAAGAACATGGGGTATGGCTGGCTGGGTGGATGGGGTGGGATTGGGCTTGGGGGTAGACTGAATCTGTATGCGTGCTTTCAGAGGAGGCAGAAAGCTGGACGAGTTCTGTCAAGTGCATAATAATCCAGGAAGTTGTGGATAAAATAAAACTTGACACTCTTCCTGGTTGGTTTATGGGAGAGATTTTTTTTTAAAAAAAAAGGAAGAAGGAAAGAAGGAAAGCGAAAATCTTTAGCTTCAAACTACATTACATGCTAATCAACATGAGACAACGGAGATAGCGTTACATTTTAAAGCATAAGGACTAAAAATAACAATGTAAGAAAAGCTTGCACATAAATCATTTCTTCTAATTCATTTACTTATTTCCAAACCCTCACTACATATGTCCTTCAGTTAATGTTCCATTCCCTACCTTCTAATCACCAACCAAGAGAACTACTTTTACTACACTTCACACTTATTGGGAACCAACTTTCTTGATAGACGAACCCTCTCTTGTGTTCTTCTAATCTGATAGACGAACCCTCTCTTGTGTTCTTTTAATCTGATACACGAATGCTCTCTTTCGTTCTTTTAATCTCGTCTGTCTCATTTCCTTGTCTGGAGAAGGTTTTCTTAGTATGCAATTCGGGCAGGTCTTCCTGGACACAAACCATGCCCGCATTATGACAAACACCCTGCCCCCTCCCCCTGGTTTTTTTTTTTCTTTTTTTTCTGCCTGCATGTATTTCTATACTTATCAAGCAAGGGACACCACCCTTGTTGCCATACTTTTGCTGCAGCGACATCCGGGGCCTCCCTCCATCACCAGGTTGGAAAGAGAAGCACTCAGACCACCACCACGAGAAAGGGGGGGAGAAATCCCAACCTCTCTGCTCCGCTACACATCAAGACTGTCTCGTTTCCCTGGCAACAGCTTTATCCTTAAAAGTTCCAGTTTCCGCTGAAAGCTGCTTCTTCACGACAATGAGACTGAAAGTCACTGCTTTACAGTGATCTGTTTGACAGTCGCTTCTTTACAGTAATGAGTTCAACAGTTGGTTCTTTACAGTAATGAGTTTAACAGTTGGTTCTTAATAGTAATGAGTTTAGCAGTCGTTTCTTTACAGTCATGAGTTTAACAGTTGGTTCTTTACAGTCACAAGTTTAACAGTTGGTTCTTTATTGTCATGAGTTTAACAGTTGGTTCTTTACAGTAATGAGTTTAACAGTTGGCTCTTTACAGTAATGAGTTTAACAGTTAGTTCTTTACAGTAATGAGTCTGACTGTCGCTTCTTTACAGTAATGAGTTTAACCGTTGGTTTGTTACAGTAATGAGTTTAACAGTTGGTTCTGTACAGTTATGAGTTTAACAGTTTTTTTTTTTTTTTTACAGTAATGAGTCTGACAGACGGTTCTTCATAGTAATGAGTCTGACAAGTGGCTCTGTACAGTGATAAATTTAACAGGAGCTTCTCTACTATACTGTGTCGCCCTCTACAGTCAAGACTTTCACACTTGCTTGTTTACATCACACTTGAGTGTTCGAATGCTTTTCTTTTGTTTTTTTCCTTCGCGGCAGGATTCCCTGTCTATATCATTCTCAAGTCTAACACTTTCTGATCTGCCAGCTTTACTTAGCTAGCTTTTCAACATTTTACTCATTCTATACTAGCTATTGTCTGCCCTTACTTCCCCTAGAAACTGACCATTTCTATATATATTTTTGAAAAATTATTTTTAAAAAAATGAATACACACAGGACTTATGATTTTTTTTCAAGTTTATGTTTATAAATGATTGAGAGACCACAAACAATACAGCAGAGTTACTTTTCTATTTATTTGGTAAGACAGTACACAAAACAAAGAAAATGAGATTTTGCATGTCACGTAAAAATAGGGGTGGTACACACCCTATGAACAAAAAATTTACATCAACTGGTTTTATGCCCTGAAATTATTCAACTGTTTTCAACAATTCAAGGGCTTCAGCCACATTGTAACGGTGATTTGTAGTGTTTCTTTCACCTTGTTTAGCAGACGACGCCACGTCGCCACGTCAAGCCAAACCGAGCTGGTGACATGGTGTGAAAAGCGTCTGCTCGCGAGCATTCAGCTTGCAAAGCCTAAGTACCAGTCTGCCTGCACTCTTAATTAATATGCAGGAGCTGTCTGCAACAAGTAGTTTGCACAAAAGGTTCGCCCACTTCGGAGAACAATTCCAAAGCTTTGGACTGCATTCGTCACCTGTATTTGTTCTGTAATAAGGATCGCATATCCAGTCGTTATGTAAACATAAGGACTGGATATGCGATCCTTATTACAGAACGAGTTAATGTTGGTTCGGTTCAGTCTCTTCTACAGCCAGCCACTGACTGGGCATACGCGGTCTTTCAGTTACAACTTCCCATCTGCTTTCAGGTTTGTCAACCTGTTTAAAAAAAAAAAAAAAGTGCACCCATTTGTTCTTGGTTTATTCATTTTTCTCTGTAACACATGATCCTCATCTGTAAGGTTTAGAATGGTCGTTGATTTTCATAGGTTTCAGCAATAACTGGGTAGTGGCGATGTTTGTTGCAGTAATGTGCTCGAGAGTCGCTTCTTCAAACGTCCTTGATAATCATTTCTTTATAGTAACAAGTTTCAAGGACACTTCTTCGCAATGAAGGTGAACATTGTTGGGGGGGGGGGGGGGGGGGGGAGGAGAAAGAGATTATGAAATCTGGGTTGGGAACTAAACAACAGTTTACAGTTTCGATCCTGATTTTCCTTTTCTTTCTGCATTTTTGGCCTGAGCTCCTCTCAGTTTCTGTGGAGATAAACACATACATGTATTATAAAGCTTCACTCTCCTTCTTTTCTCTGTTCATTCCCTCTAATGCAACTCCCAAGTCCACCACAGGTGGAGATTTTTGCCAGTGCCTCAGATTACAATGCCACCATTAATGCAGCCACATCGTCATGTCTTCAGAACGACATCTAGACACAGCACTGGTGTGCATGGGTTTGATTTCCGTGTCATCCAGTCCACTGGCACCAACAGCCTTCTCTTCACAAAATGATGGAAAGAGATATCATGTGCTTGCAAGACTTTCTTTAATGCATGCATCAACACGCAGGGCCTCCGATCAAAGCATGATCTGAAAGGACTTGGATGGGACAGGAGTCTGCATAGATGTTCAATCCAAAGAGACTATCTTTTTCCATATTCACATGAGACTGAGTGCATGCACACACACTCAGACACACCCATGTGCATACACACAAACTTATGTACACACAAACACACACACACACACAGAGACAAACACACTGAGAGGAACAAACATGTGAGAGACAGATCTCATGCGCCTGTGAAGCTAGTGTAACTGGAGATTTGTACAAACCAGGAAGTTGCTTTTAGTTTATGCTATCAAAGTTGTGCCAACAGCCTTGACCTGCCCAGGACAGACACCAGTTTACCACTGATAGAGCTAGAGCCAACAAGTCACTGTGTGTGTGTGTGGGTGGGGGGGGGGGGGGGGGGAGAGGGCATGAAGAGGAGGGGAGGGAACTGGGGGAGAGAGTGAAAGAGACAGAGACAGAGAGTGCTTGAGTGAATGAGTGATAAAAAGCAAGTGCGTGCATGCAAGTGTGTGTGTGTGAAAGTGTGTGTGCATGAGTGTGAGAGAGAGAGAGAGTGTGTGTGTGTGCATGTACATGCGTGTGTTTGTTATGTGTGTGTGTGCTAGTGCACGCGCGTGTGCGTGCGTGCATGCGTGCGCACGTGCATGTGTGTGCATGCGTGTGTGTGTGTGTGCATGCCTAGAGAGGGAGAGCGAGTATATGTGCGAGTGTATGGGTGTGTGCGTGTGAGTGTGTTGTGAGCGTGTGTATGTGCATGTGTTTGCCCAGATAGGGAGAGAGAAATAGAGAGTGGGGGGGAGGGGGGGGGAGGATGTGTGTGTGTGTGTGTGTGTGTGTGTGTGTGTGTGTGTGTGTGTGTGTGTGTGTGTGTGTGCGCGCGTGTGTGTGTGCGCACACGCGCACGTGCACGCCAAGAGACAGAGAGAGAGAGAGAGAAAATGTGCGCACGCGCACGCATGTGTGTGTGTGTGTGTGTTGTGTGTGTGCGTGTCAGTGAGTGTGTACACATGCGCACATGAGTGTGTGCATGCTTGTATTGTGTGTGGTGGTGTGTGTGTGTGTGTGTGTGTGTGTGTGTGTGTGTGTGCACTTACGTGCCTGTGTGTGCATGTGCAGTGTGAACAGGGAAGGGAAAAGTGTGAGCGACAGAAGCCAGCACAATGACAGGTGAGACTGAAGCTGAAGGCAGAAGTGAATATTGCCGGGTATATGATTCTGAAGCAACAACAGAGCTGGCAAGTCTTCTCAAGTTTCCTACACAATATGTACTACATGCTGATAAAGATTGGCTTGTTACTGCATCTCTTTTTTTTTTCCCTTCTATTCCACTGACAAGATTTTTTTTTTTTTTTTAAGTCAAAACCATTCCCATTTTCACATACATTGATTTTTCTGTGTTTAAAAACAAGAATGCGCTGAAAAGAAAACTTCTGTTTCTTTTCACTGGATGAAACTGAGAGTAAAACTGGTTCCCAAGACAGTGGTGTTGTACAATCACCAACTCCAGATCTCATTAGAAGAAAGCATTTTGTCTTTATACAGGGATGGGTTCTTTACTTTTAGCTAAAAAAAAAAAAAAAATCAAACAAAGATAAAAATGTTTCAGAAAAAACAGAGACATGCTTTTTTTTTTCTTAACCTTACTGTGTATGTGTCTCTACCCTGGCAAACTTATTTCCTTGTGTATCTCTGTGTGTCTGTGCCCTGAAAACCTTTTTGCCTTTTGTCTGTGTCCCAACACCCTTCTTTCCCTGCATTTGCACGCACACAACCTTCTTTCCCTGCATTTGCACGCACACAACCTTCTTTCCCTGCATTTGCATGCAGACAACCTTCTTTCCCTGCATTTGCATGCAGGCAACCATCTTTCCCTGCATTTGCATGCAGACAACCTTATTTCCCTGCATTTGCACGCAGACAACCTTCTGTCCCTGCATTTGCATGCAGACAACCTTCTTTCCCTGCATCTGCATGCAACCTTCTTTCCCTGCATCTGCATGCAACCTTCTTTCGTTGCATTTGCATGCAGACAACCTTCTTTCCCTGCATCTGCATGCAACCTTCTTCCCCTACATTTGCACCCAGACAACCTTCTTTCCCTGCATTTGCACACAGACAACCTTCTTTCCCTGCATTTGCACGCAGACAACCTTCTTTCCCTGCATTTGCACGCAGACAACCTTCTTTCCCTGCATTTGCATGCAGACAACCTTCTTTCCCTGCATTTGCATGCAGACAACCTTCTTTCCCTGCATTTGCATGCAGACAACCTTTCCATGCATTTGCATGCAGACAACCTTCTTTCCCTGCATTTGCATGCAGACAACCTTTCCATGCATTTGCATGCAGACAACCTTCTTTCCCTGCATTTGCACGCAGACAACCTTTCCATGCATTTGCATGCAGACAACCTTCTTTCCCTGCATTTGCATGCAGACAACCTTCTTTCCCTGCATTTGCATGCAGACAACCTTTCCATGCATTTGCATGCAGACAACCTTCTTTCCCTGCATTTGCATGCAGACAACCTTTCCATGCATTTGCATGCAGACAACCTTCTTTCCCTGCATTTGCACGCAAACAACCTTGCTTTTCCTGTGTTTCTTCCCTGACAACTATATTCTCCCTGTGTCTGCACCCCAATAGCCTTACTTTTGCTGTTATGTCTACCCTGACAACCCTATTCCCCCTGTGTCTGTACCCTGCCAGCCTTATTTTCCTGTGCTTTTCCCCTGAAAACCAAATTCCCCTGTGAATAAATTCTGATAACCATACTTTCCCTGTGTATGTACCCTGACAATCTTTCTTTCCCTGAATGTACTCTGACAATCTTTTCTTTCCTTGTGTACCTACCCTGACGATCTTTCTTTCCCTGTATGTACTCTGACAATCTTTTCTTTCCATGTGTACCTACCCTGACAATCTTTCTTTCCCTGTCTGTACCCTGACAATCTTTCTTTCCCTGCATGTACCCTGACAATCTTTCTTTCTCTGCATGCACCCTGACAATCGTTCTTTCCTTGTGTACCTACCCTGTCAAACCTTCATTCCCTGTGTGTGTCCTTGGCAACATTTCTTCCTCTATGTCTGTCCCTGACAATATTTCCATGGGAGGGAGCAAGAAATGTTTGTAATACTGAAAAGTTTGCAACCGGGGTCCAGGGGCCGCTTAAGGCCTCTGGTGGGGTGCAGGGGCAACATCTTGCTGGAGGGGGTCGCCCCCCCAGATGCTGACGAAAACTTGACATTTAAGGACAGTTTACTGCATTCTCCTTTGACACAAACCCTGAATTTTATACTTCTCAGTACTATACAGTTAAAACTATTTCCGACAAAAACCAACAGAACAACTACAAACGTCCTACGGAGTCGTGGTGGCAGAGTTTAAACATATGGATCAGAGAACCAGCACATGCATCCATCAAAGTGCAAATGGAAAAAGAAAACGAAAATCGCCAAAACGCCAGTACAGAAATCCATATAATAGGGAACTACTCCTACCCATGAATTTCTTTCCGTGTCTGTCTCTAACAATATTTCTTTTCCAATATCTATACCCTGACAATCACTTCCCTATGCCTTTCACCTGGCAATGCTGCTTTCCCTGTACATGACAGTGTTTTTGTTTGTCACCCTGCCTGTGTCTTCTGTCAACATTTCTTTCCCTATGTCTGTCCCTAACATAATCTCTTCCCCTGTATCTGAACCCCGACATTTTTTCTTTCTGTGTGTCTGCATGCTGACATTTCTGTGTGTACCCCTGGGGATAATTTTTTTCCCAGCACCCGTCTCAAACAATATTTCTTTACCTGTGTCTGTCCTTGACAATATTTCTTTTCCTCCACCTGTCCCTTACAGTATTTTTTCCCCTTATATACCCCTGACAATATTTCTCTCCTTCTTTCTGTACGAGAACAAAATTCTTTCCCTGTGTCTACCCCGGACAATATTTCTCTCCTTCTTTCTGTACGAAAACAAAATTCTTTCCCTGTGTCTACCCTGGACAATATTTCTCTCCTTTCTGTACCAGAACAAAATTCTTTCCCTGTGTCTACCCCGGACAATATTTCTCTCCTTCTTTCTGTACCAGAACAAAATTCTTTCCCTGTGTCTATCCCTGACAATATTTCTCTCCTTCTTTCTGTACCAGAACAAAATTCTTTCCCTGTGTCTACCCGGACAATATTTCTCTCCTTCTTTCTGTACGAAAACAAAATTCTTTCCCTGTGTCTACCCCGGACAATATTTCTCTCCTTCTTTCTGTACCAGAACAAAATTCTTTCCCTGTGTCTACCCCTGACAATATTTCTCTCCTTCTTCTGTACCAGAACAAAATTCTTTCCCTGTGTCTATCCCTGACAATATTTCTCTCCTTCTTTCTGTACCAGAACAAAATTCTTTCCCTGTGTCTATCCCTGACAATATTTCTCTCCTTCTTTCTGTACCAGAACAAAATTCTTTCCCTGTATCTGGTCCCGACAATATTTCTGGTGTTCTAAAGGATAACAGATTAACCTTGCAAACAACACTTCAGCATAGCTCCTAAGTGGTTCTAGTTTTGCACAGGAAGGGTTGTTTCTTCACCTCTTCACAAAGTTAAAATGTTGTCCTGGTACACACCTTTCAGATGAGTTGACATATCAAGGCTATGTGTGCAGTATGCATTTCCTTTGTAGAATTACTTACAGCAACAAGAGAGTTATCTGACAGATAATTCTATGCAGTATTCCATTTTGAAAAAAAAATACAGACACTACGCATACACAACACACACAAGGTAAAGAATCTGAGTGACCTGATCTCACGAACAGAAATCTCCTATGCCAAAATAAGTGATACAACACCATACAATTTTCTGGAATCCGATGACTTACTGGTTTGTGGGGGGAGGAAAAGTTTACTATAAACTGACAAACCTTACTTTTCACATGACCCTTAACTTCTTTAAAAAAAAAAAAAAAAAAAAAAAAAAAAAATGAGCCCATGTGCGGATGCTGAGATCCAATGTTCTACAGCCTGAAGCTCTCAAGGACAAAGTAAATCTGTTTCACCACCAAAGTCTGCATGCAGTTGTGGGACAGTTTTGAACAGTTGTTCGTGACATTCATGCTTAGATCAATGAAGTGTTCTAAAAACAGACTTGTCATTACATCATGATATTATGTTCTGGCTGTAGTATGACACTACAGAGACTTACATAAAAATAACCAAGGTATACAAGCTGAAGCCCTTTTGAATTTTTATTACACATTGAAAAAGTTGACAGAACAGACAGGGACACCATCTCAGGGGATGTGGGGGGGAGAGGGGACCTATTTAATACCACACTGACACCACATGTAAGATAACACATACCGAGGGGAAGCGGAAATGGCAATGATTATTGTAGACAACTGGAGATTTCATACGTGAAACATATAACTGTGATCTGCAAAACTAATGTAAACAAGCGTATCGCAGACCGACTGCACTCACGAAATATTTCAGTGAAAGAAATATTAAATAATAACATATCTTACAAGTTTTTGCTTCATTACCTGATAATTGTCCATGAAGCAATAAATACTAGAACTCCTAGTTGCAAAGTATGGCGATAAAGCACTGCAAAAAAAAAAAACGTAGACAAGTGAATCACAAGACAAAACATGACGCGTTTCGACCTCTTAGGTCTTCTTCAGGCAAGATACACAACACTCAGGACAACAAAAATGAATGAGCAGTAACTTACCTTCATCCAATTCAGCGCAAGACTGGCATTGGATCAATGATAGAGTGATTGCTCGTTCATTTTCGTTGTCCTGAGTGTTGTTTATCTTGACTGAAGAAGACCTAAGAGGTCAAAACCCATCGTGTTTTGTCTTGTGATTCGTTTGTCTATGTTTTTTTGGCGGTGCTTTATCTTGAACTCCTAGCTAATACGCGCGTGGGAAAACACCTCTTTTAATACAGGCCTTACTACTGTTGCCGGAAGAAGTAATTCTATTTTCACTCATAAATTAACTTACACAGGTGTCACTCCCCTCCCCCCACGAAAGAAAAACAAACATACATAAACAAAACTCTACCGGTCAACTCTAATTCTGAACTCCCTATCTTTCGGTGCACACACATTTTGTTTCGCGCACACACATAAAATCACAAACACAGAGACCAACTCACCTTATAATCCACGGCTATGAAGCTGGCCGCGCAGTCTGGGCAGACCAACTCACCTCATAATCCGCGGCCATGAAGCTGGCCGTGCAGTCTGGGCCGACCAACTCACCTCATAATCCACGGCCATGAAGCTGGCCGCGCAGTCTGGGCAGACCAACTCACCTCATAATCCACGGCCATGAAGCTGGCCGCGCAGTCTGGGCAGACCAACTCACCTCATAATCCACGGCCATGAAGCTGGCCGAGCAGTCTGGGCAGACCAGGGAGCGTCGGTCACATGAATGGATGACATGTTGGTCCAGATCTCGTCGCAGAAGAACATGCGTGCACTGGTTTGGGCAGGGCACCAACGCCAGCGGACAACTGTTCTGATGGGCCTGTTTCCACACCAACCACCACACCAACATCTTTAGACAACAGTATCCTATAGTCTCTTCTGATGGTCCCGTTTCCACACCAACCACCACACCAACATAGACAACAGTATCTTATAGTCTGTTCTGAGGGTCCTGTTTCCACACCAACCACAACACCAACATAGACAACAGTATCTTATAGTCTGTTCTGAGGGTCCTGTTTCCACACCAACCATCACACCAACATAGACAACAGTATCTTATAGTCTGTTCTGAGGGTCCTGTTTCCACACCAACCATCACACCAACATAGACAACAGTATCTTATAGTCTGTTCTGAGGGTCCTGTTTCCACACCAACCATCACACCAACATTCTGATGGTCCTGTTTCCACACCAACCATCACACCAACATTCTGATGGTCCTGTTTCCACACCAACCATCACACCAACATTCTGATGGTCCTGTTTCCACACCAACCATACACCAACATTCTGATGGTCCTGTTTCCACACCAACCACCACACCAACATTCTGATGGTCCTGTTTCCACACCAACACCACCACATTCTGATGGTCCTGTTTCCACACCAACATTCTGATGGTCCTGTTTCACACAACCAACATCTGATGGTCCTGTTTCCACACCAACCATCACACCAACATTCTGATGGTCTTGTTTCCACACCAACCACCACACCAACATTCTGATGGTCCTGTTTCCACACCAACATTCTGATGGTCCTGTTTCCACACCAACATTCTGATGGTCCTGTTTCCACACCAACCACCACAACAACATTCTGATGGTCCTGTTTCCACACCAACCACCACACCAACATTCTGATGGTCCTGTTTCCACACCAACCATCACACCAACATTCTGATGGTCCTGTTTCCACACCAACATTCTGATGGTCCTGTTTCCACACCAACCATCACACCAACATTCTGATGGTCTTGTTTCCACACCAACATTCTGATGGTCCTGTTTCCACACCAACATTCTGATGGTCCTGTTTCCACACCAACATTCTGATGGTCCTGTTTCCACACCAACATTCTGATGGTCCTGTTTCCACACCAACATTCTGATGGTCCTGTTTCCACACCAACATTCTGATGGTCCTGTTTCCACACCAACATTCTGATGGTCCTGTTTCCACACCAACATTCTGATGGTCCTGTTTCCACACCAACATTCTGATGGTCCTGTTTCCACACCAACATTCTGATGGTCCTGTTTCCACACCAACCACCACACCAACATTCTGATGGTCCTGTTTCCACACCAACCATCACACCAACATTCTGATGGTCCTGTTTCCACACCAACATTCTGATGGTCCTGTTTCCACACCAACCATCACACCAACATAGACAACAATATCCTATAGTCTGTTGTGATGGTCCTGTTTCCACACCATCCACATTTATCGAGCATCGACCACCAACCATCTTACAAATACTGACAACACTCTCTCATACTCTGTACTGATGTGCTGGTTTCCACAACAACAATCTCACCAAAAGATACAACATCACCTTCTTATAGTCTTATCAAATCTTCCTGACAGTGAACATATATATCACATCACATCAGCATGTCAAAAATAAGGTTGAGATTTTCTAACAGACTGGAACTACTAACAAAACAAGAAATGTTGGTGAACTGAGTGATACTATTTCAACTGTTAATAAAACCCAAACCATTTTGTTGTGGTTTTAACAAACTGAAAATTTTTTTTAAAAATCATGCTGACATAGAGGCCACCATTTGTCGGCCTCCTGTCTTTCATTTGAATGCGTAACAGCCCCTCATATAGTTATCACTATGTGATGAATTAAACTATGAGATATCTCATACCACAGGTCATAGCCATACTCACAATTACTGGGCAGAAACTACAACGCCCATCCTGCACCGAACTGGATGAAGATAGGTGACTGATCGTTTATTTTCGATGTCCTGAGTGTTGTGTATCTCGCCTGGAGAAGACCTAAGAGATCGAAACGCATCGTGGTTTGTCTTGTGATTCGTTTGTCTATGTTTTTGGGCGGAGCCTTAAAAATACTTTAAAAAATCTATGACTTGCAGATTCAGAGCCATGGCGGCCTGCAGCTTACCGGTAACTGTTTGACAGTGGTCAGGACCTCACAGCCTTGTTTGTGGTTCGGACACCTGACGGTGAAGTTCTGAATTTCCCGCTTGGCAAAGTTGTCCGGAAAGAGGTCCTTCTCCAAGATCTCTTCGTTGTCTGCTGGGCACCGTGTGTGAGACTCCCTGCAGACAAACAACACACCTCAGCCACATCAACTGCCAGTTTGGAAAAAGACCATTTTGAGATTGGGGAGAGAGAGAGAGAGAGAGAGAGAGAGAGAGAGAGAGAGAGAGAGAGAGAGAGAGAGAGAGGAGCGAGAGAGAGGGAGGGAGGGAGGGAGGGAGAGGGAGACAGAGACAGCGGCAGGGAGAGAAAGAGAGGGAGGGAGGGAAGGAAGGACAGAAAGAAAGAGAGAGAGAGAGAGCTTAGAGAGAGATTGAGAGAAACAGAGAGAGACAGACCGACACAGATGGACAGGGACAGACAAATGGACAAAGAAAGAAAGAGAGAGAAAGAGAGAGAGAGAGAGAATGAGAGACAGAGACAGAAAGAAACGGGGGGGGGGGGGGGGGGGGGGGGGGGGGAGGGAGGGGGGGGGAAGGAAAGGAGGGAGGGAGAGAAGGAAAACAGACACACATACAGATCAACCATGTAGCTATTACATGGAGGACTAAGGGTAAAGACCCATGAAGATAAACTTTAAGGTCAAAGATATTTATAATTATACTCATGTGTAACACACACACACACACACACACACACACACACACACACACACACACACACAGATTCACACACATGCACGCACCACACACACACACACACACACACACACACACACACACACACACACACACACACTACATCAATCTGTACAGCCATCCCATTCTAATAAACATGACAGTGTCAGACACATGTGGCACATGTGCACATCTGTATCACTACCCAGGAACAAAACCAGTTCCAATAGTTTAGCACCAGATATCCATAAAGAATGGATGTATTTCATACTGATTGTCCCCCTCACCTATGGAATTCACTCGAAATCTAGCCGACTAACCGCATAACTGTGCCCAAGTTTTTTTACCCATAAAATCTCCTGATAAGGTAGTTGTCTTTTTTTCAAAACAAGACACTTCAAATGACCGATTTTGGGAAAGACTGTTTACCTTGACATTGAAGACAGTAAGAGACTGTTCATGGTTTTTTTTTTCTTTCTTTCTTGGTCTTATTTCATGCAAAATAATGAAATGTCAACTCAAAACATGCAAAAACTTTACAGCCCAAATCAAAGGCAAGATAATAATTTACTTTAAAAAAAAAAAAAAAAGTAGTTTAACCGAATGTCTGGCATGATACTTTCAGGTTTTGAATGGTTATGGAAGCATGTTCATTCTTTGGTCATAGCTGTTCCAAATAATTTTGGCTTTTTTTTTTTTTTTTTTACCTGAATTTCTGGGTCTGGAAGGAAGACACAGACAGGTAATTGTACACATTTACACATGTCAATGTACACACAGATACACTTCAATACTCACAGACATGGAAATTCATGTACATATAAGTTATAAGTACATGAATTTCCATGTCCGTGAGTATTGATGTGCATCTGTGTGTGCAATGATGTGTGTACTTGTGTACAATTACCTGTCTGTGTATAAATTGCATATCTGTATGTTGTAGCATACATGTATCCAACATACACATCTAACACAGATATGGAAATGCATGCACATAGGTCAATATAAACACAGATAACAAATGCATGGACATGCGCGTATCAACCTACACAAAGACGTGCAAATGAAAGCACAAAAACATAAACCATACACAAATGTGGAAATGCAAGTTAACAAAACCCAACAACAATACATACAAAAATGTGCAAGTACAAGCACAAATTCACACCTACACAGATGTGGAAACACACACACACACACGCACACACACGCACGCACACACACACACACACACACACACACACACACACACAAAACAAACAAAAAACCATCAAAACACTAAATGCATAACTGTGGAATCGTAGGCTATTGATCTAGATGAATTAAATAAAAAAAAAGGCTAATTCTAAGGATTTAACAAACAGATAAAAGATAAGCTTGTCAGAAAATCAAAACTGCTATCCGTTTTGATAACTGATACTATTCTAAACTCAGAGAGAGAGACAGAGAGAGAGAGAGAGGAGAGGGAGGGGGAGGAGAGTAGGAAGGTCAAGTGCCAGGAGCTATGATAACAAGCAAATGTTGGGCATTCCGTGTCAATGACAGCCACATCTAGATAGGCAACCAATAACAATGAAGCTCTCCGGGGGAAATGTAAACGATGCCATGAGCAGTTACTGCATTCAACTGAAACATGATATTATGTCCTATGATACATCATGAGTCTGCAACTTTTTACTGTAGTTCTAGTGGAAAGGAAAGCAGAAACACATCACAATCCCGACACCCAAATCACTTGGCTACTTCACACACTAAAAGGTCTTCCCCATCGTGGTATTGCTCAGGCCTCTTGTTGTTTGTACAGTCGCCTGCTGTGATTGCCAAGCACTGCACTTGGCTGTTTCATGCAAAGTAAGTAATGCAAAAAGCATCCGGCCAGTGATGGCCGGGTAAAACCCTGCCAGGATGGGAATTTTTCAATGCTGTCTGTTTTGTTGCCAAGTAACACTAAAGCTACAGGAACCCTGCATATATCATCAATCCACACACAAACAAGGAAACGTAAAATGTACATACATCAATACACAGACATGGAAACCTAAGATCTACACATATCAATACACACACAAACATGGTAACATAAAACATATATACACATCAATGCATGCACATACAAGAAAACATAACACACACACACACACACACACACACACACACACACACACATACACACACACACACACACACACACACATACACACACACACACACACACACACACACACACACACACATGAAAACGGGAGCAGATACGAAAAACGTAAAATACATCAAGTCCACAGCCACCATCACCTCAGCGGTTAACATCATGGATTACAGGCTGGGAGGTCTTGGGTTCAATTTCCACAGAACTGAATTGCTGGATTTGTCAGCCTGTGACTGGATGCGTCGCTGACAATGTAGCTCAAATTTTCTGACCAGCACTGCAGGTATCTGTATCTCTCGGGCCTGGATGACACCAGGGAGTACAGCGCTGTCTTGCAGTCTTAGACCAGAATACAAATCTGTAGCACCATCTTCATCATCCTCACCCATATCAATCTGCATAAGAAAATTTTTTTTAAAAGTCTCAAATTCAGTGGCCCTTTATGCCCTGCCGCCAGGGTGGTCAGTTTTAATGTCCTCTCCCTGTCTATGCTCCAGGTGAGTTTGTGCGGAGGTTGCCATTATCACAGCACGTGGGGACAGTTGGACAGACATCGTGGCACCCTCCACAGTGATACCCACTCAAGCTGGCTCCATAACAAAGCAATAGTTAACGTCAGTTGGGGGAATCGTAGGTGATGTCCTACATATGTTGAATCAGTGCAGGCACCCCTGAACACTGCCAAAGAGACTCAGCAGCAGTGCAGTGTTTCCTATGGTGGGGCTGCCTCATAGTGAATTGATGCCGACTCTCTCTGTGCACTGCTGTTGCTGGGGCTGCAACAGTACAGACTGGGTGCGGCTGTGGACATCAAAAGCCGGAACGAGCAGTGTTGGGCTAGTGGCATTGGAATAGCATGGAAGTTGAGAGAGCAAAAACAACAACCACCACCAAAGAAGTCCATTCCAACATAGAGACGGAAAACAAAACATGGACATGCACACATGTGTATATCTATGCAGTATGCAACCTATACATACAATCACAAACACACCTCATTCATTAACACCCCCATATCTTCCACTCACCGGAGCCATTTCAAGATGCAGTCTCGACAAAAGCGATGTCCACATGGGGTCTGTCGGGGTTCACGCAAGACCAAGAGACAAATGGCGCACTCATAGCGACTGTCTGGTGGCGGCACAAAGTCATAGTCATAGCCCTCCACCTTAGGGCTGAAGGGATGGCTGCCCTCGCTTCCCCCTGAAGAAAAATCGTATGTTCCTGTGCCACAATATGAGTCCATGGATGGAGGCTCTGCCATAATGCACTCACTACCGATGCGACCAAAAAAAAAAAAAACCTCACAGGTGAAAAAAAAAACGAAAAAAAAACAACACGGTTTTGTCTGTCCTGCTCAATAAGCTTGACTTTACAAAAAAAAAAGAAGTAAAGCACCTCTCTTCTTTCAGATTACTGCCTGCTGTAATAAAATGACGCTGCTTCCTTAACTTTTCCTATCTGAAGAGAGATCTGTACATGGGTACAATCCCAGGGCTTCTTGGATAAGCAGTCTCACAGGTCAAGCCACCATGTCATACATATTTGGCTAAACTCTGGCACCTGCATGTATAGATCCTTTCAATGAGGCAGTGAATTTCAGTCTGAGATGTCTGCAGTCTATGGATAGTCATTCAGAGGTGGTGGTCCAAAACAGTACATAGAAGGTGCTGAACACCAGTGCCCACTGCTCCAAGTCCCACAGGTCTGTGTCTCCATACTGAGTCTTCACATGGCACACTGGCGGCACCGGTTTCTCCTACAGCTGATTCTCATGGAGTGGAGAAGTCATGCAGAATCTGAAAAACCTTGCGGAAGCTCATCCTCTTCTGCCCGAAGCATTTAATGAAAAGCATCTGTAACAGAGAACCAGAGTCTCCATGAAATGAAAGATAACCACTAACCATTCGATTTGCACAGCTAGAAAGGTAGTTAAAAAAAAAATCAGTGTCTCAATGCAAAGTTAAAGAAGAATCACACATCACATGACTTCTACTTAAAAAGAGAGTTACAGTAACAGAAAACACGAATCTCAATAAACTGAAAGACAATCACAATTCAAATGATTTGTGCTGCTATGGTTAAGAAGAGGGTTAGAAACACAGAATCTCAATAAACTGAACGACAATCACAATTCAAATGATTTGTGCTGCTACGGTAAAAAAAGAGAGTTACAGTAACAGAAAACCAGAGTCTCAATAAACTGACGGACAATCACAAAACAAGACGACCATCCGTCAAAAAGAATCAATATCCTAGATGACCTGAAGAGCAATCACAAAACCAGGAGGATCTTCTGTAACAGAGAACCAGTGTCCTCAATGAACTGAATGACAATCACAAACCACATGACTTGCCAGCTGACATGATCCAAAATGGATCTTGAGCCATACTGTATGCCGATGACCCATCGATATTCATTATGAATTATCAACATGGCAGCCTTGTGGGTCAACGGTTGCATGGACAGTTACTCCAAGTCCACCTGCCAACCACCAAAACTAAGTTTGTCCACCACAAACATAGGCCGGCAAGAGGAAAGATCAAATGAAGTGGCGAACAAAGGTCAGGCCATCTCATGGACTTGACAACCAAACCATTTCACCTCATTTACCTATCATGATGTGTCACCCTGGCCTGGCCACTCACATCCTGCTAAGCCTTCCACTGAAATTAAGTTCTCAGTCCCAGTACGTACACTGGTCAAGTTCCGTCTACTTCGTTAAGGGTTTCGACAACATTTTTTTTTTTTCTGCAGTGGTTAGAAAGAAGCCGAGTAAAAGAAACAGGTGGCTTGGAGTGCAGTGGTGTGGAAGCTAAGGGGAGTTGGAGCGGTTTCTGGGAATGTTCTGACCTAACTCTTCTTACTGGACATCTCCACCTGCAGAGGAAAGCCAACATCAGATGTTGATACAGCTGGCAAAGATTCAAGCGGACTTGAACATGATAGTTGATCATTTGATGAGCTGTGTCATAAAAAAAAGCATACAGCAACTCTGGAGATACATAAAATTTCATTTCCGATAAAAAAAAAAAAAAATCAAATAGTTATAAGTTATCTCCAACAAAGAACTGGCTATGACAAGACATTAATAATACCACACAAAAAAATCTTTGTCATACACCCAAGTTATGCTCCCCTGTGGTAGTAGGAATGACAATCTTGGAACTGTTTTTGATTCTTGTTGCCAACCGCCACGAACGAAACTTTCCATCATGCCTTTAACTTACATCAATGTGACTGTCAGAACACATCACTCAACTCCAGTCACACTTTTTTTCTTGGACAGTCCCACAAGAAAGACAAGGCCCATCTCTGATGTGGCACAGAAAGAAACTGGCAAACACTTCAGGCCACAAGACAGCTCCTGCGTGTAGCACATGCATCAACCTCAGCCTCGTTTTTCCAGGCATCTCTCTCTTTCTCTCTGTGGGTGGGATAGGTGACACCGGAAATATGGGTCCATCTGAAAGGCTGAAACGCTGCAGCATTAGCAAACACACAAACATGTTCTCATCCGGTTGAAATGAAAACATCCCATGATCAGCTCTGCATCACAGCTTCTAAGAAAACGCTCTCACTCACCTGAAGAGGACAGGCACCTGCAAGAACATGTCATGTTGCTTGTTTCTGACTGTGATGGATCGTGTTTCTGGTGAACAACGTTACTGTTAAGTCACAGATGATTCTAGGCCGTCTTACAATGTCATTCCCATGGTAACCATGAAACTACAAGCCAACTTGGAGCTTACACTTGGCGCACTGAACAGAGGTGCATGGAAAATATACATTCATTCAGGCTTTGAAATAACATACATGCAATTCAAGATGTTACTTCTTTTTCTTTTTTTTCTTTTCTTTTTACAGGATTAATGAAGTAGAAGCAAAATGCTGTTATCTCCAAAATGCTGTTATCTCCAAAATGTTGTTATCTCGGCACAGCAAACTGCGGTTTAACATAAATCTTCTTCAAGCTAAAAAGCTATCAAACATTTTTTTTTTTTTCACTGGAATGATCTAGAACTGCTAATACCGAAAGCAAAATGAAATGTTCCTGATCAAATCAAATATTTTGATCACTCTTTTCTGATGTCCAAAAGTGACACTGTGGCACTAACTATGACTCCCCTAAAACAGAAAAAGGTCTTGGTTATCAAGACTGACCGACAGTGACAACAGTGACCCCAACTCATGGCCTTATAAGACCTTTTATCACAGTCCACAAAGGGTCAACCTACACCTCGTATGGAGGACACAACACTCCAGCCTTCATCTCTCCCCCCATATACACAACAGAAAGGACCAAATCTGCATCACTTTCTTTGTTAAGCTCTCTCCTCACAATCTGACCACTCTCTCTCTCTCTCTCTCTCTCTCTTTAGTCTTATAGTTGCTGTGACTGAGGATTTATGTACAAAATGTTGACATGAACAACTTAGTTCTCTCCAGTGCTCTAATGCGCGCTAAGTGCATTATGTGGCTGGGAACAAAAATAACACAGGCTTAACCCTTTTAACCCTAACATGACAGTCTGGGCGAGTAACCTTCCCAGCCCAGCATGTTTTGAATGCTCAGTTACAACACCAGGGATGCTTTACTCAAATAACTCTGGATGCTTTACTCAAATAACTCTGGATGAGCATATCAGAAAGGTGCACAGCTATACAAATATGATTTGTCTACAATGTAGGACATTTTCATTATGTTTGAATCGTCTAGAGATGCACTGTTCCTTAATAAATGGGGGCTAAACAGATCGTTCATCGCTTTATCAACACCTCTTCTTCTGACAGGTTCTCTTACTACATTTGCCATCAACTGCAAATCAAATTTGACTGCATCACATCAAAAACAATTTCAGCAAGAAAGTAAATGTATGTGGCTTTTGTATTTATAGTTTTGAAGTTATTTGCAAAGATCACCCTGTATGTTTTTGTCTAACACATGTCTCATAACAACATTACTTCACTGGCTCATAACGTTGGGAAAAAAAATGGGCAAAAAAAAGCTTGTCAAATCATTTGACGTCCATCATCCAAACCACAGTCTAAGGCACATGATACAGCTGAACAGCATGCAGAGATCAAGTATCGGATGAGCACAATCAAGAAAAAAAAGAAAACATCATGAAAAATGTGAAAACAGGGTATTACAAGATTAGGGTGTTTAAACTTAAAGGAACTCATACCTTGTGTCACTGTCTCATCATTAAACATGCTGTGTGTGTGTGTGTGTGTGTGTGTGTGTGTGTGTGTGTGTGTGTGTGTGTGTGTGTGTGTGTGTGTGTGTTGTGTGTGCGTGCGCGGGTGCCATGCGTGTGTGCACGAGTGTCTGCATGCATGGTTATGTATATGCATTTCCTTCCCTTCCCTTACCCTCAAGCTAAGCTCCCACCAGTAATATAAGTGGTTTGTGCACAGCCACACAAGAATGACCATAGGTCTTTGATTCCATTTACATAATCTTCACAGAGGCTATGGAGGTGGGCCTGAAGTTTTTGAAATACTGCTTCCTCTTCCTTTGAGATACTGCCATGCTCTTCTTACGAGATCATGACGGACATTGTCGCCCTTCGGGATTCAAATTACCCCCCTCCTCTGAAAGAGCACCACCACCATCACCACACACACACACACAAAGCTTTCAGTATACTGATCGATCACAACAAATGAGGAACAGTCAACCAGTTAACTGGAAGTGTACAAAACTGAAGGGGCCGGAATAGCTTAGTTGGTAGAGCATCGGACTTGTAATCTTTGGGGTTGCAGGTTCGCATCTCTGCCGAGTACAGGGGGATTTTTTTTCCTCAGAGTTAACACTGGTTCTGACTCCATTCCCCACACAGTCCTTCGAATGAGACTATAAACCGAGGTTCCATGTGTGAACGCACACACAACATCTTGCACACACGTAAAATCCCATCACCAACTTTCGGAAGAGAAGGCCAGTTTGGCCGTTGGTACGGTTAACACATTACACATAGCATGCACCTTCCCCGAAGTTGGAGTATAGCTGCCTTAATGGCAGGATAGAAAACGGTCATACACACGCAAGTGTCAGAATAATCAACTTGATGATTGTGGACACTCTACGGAAAGAAGAAGTAAAACCTTACACCTTATTTTTTGTATCTTAGTTGATGCTGTCATTGTGGTATCTTAATCAGAACGTGCCATTTTGATCCAACTGTTAATGGCGCCACTTTTGTCTGTGCTCTTTCCATCTCAGCCACTTCAGCTCATGCCATTTTCATCCACAGCCTGTTAACACAGAATGCCAGTTTGCTGTTTCAGCCAAACAGTTGGCACTTAAACCACCACTCTAGGCCTACTGGAGAGGGAAATGTAGGCTGCATCGCAGACCGAGTCTCTCCACGACGCAACCACTCCATTCTCAGCTAACAGATGACTGGTCCTACAGTAAATGAGACTACCAACTGTCCTGAAACAGAGTCAATGAATTCAAAGTTTTACCTGCTTTTGAATGCTGCTTCAACTTCAAGGACAGAGTTAAGAAAGAAAAGAAAAGAGACAGAGAGAGACAGAGACAAAAAGAGACAGAGACAGAGAGAGAGAGAGAGAGCGAGAGAGAAAGCCTGCTGTTTAAAATCAGGGTGACGATTTTAACTCCTGCTGCACTGCTGTCCTCAGCGAAAAAGCTTCTGAAACAACTTCCTCCTGCCAACAAGGCCTATCTCTTTCTCTCTCTTGAATGGGGTGAACAAAGAAGATTGCACAGTCTAAAACCTGCACACACACACACACACACACACACACACACACACACACACACACAAAGCACACACCCTCCCCCCCCCCCCCAACCCTCCCACTATGTATACCCCACTCCCCTCCTGACAGAACAGGGAGAGACAGAACGACTGCTTTTTAATGGCAGGTAAAGAGGAATAAGTGCTAGTTGCCTTTCTTTTTTGTTTTTTGGGTACATCTGGCCATTCAAAGTGCAAAACACATGTCTGCATGCAGGAAGTTCACCAATACAAAGGAACAAGTACCAGCACAGAGGTCATTTAGGAAAAACTAGATGGTGATAAAAAAAAAAGAAGCCATGTATCATATGACAGAGAGAGAGAGAGAGAGAGAGAGAGAGAGAGAGAGAGAGAGAGAGAGAGATAGACAGACAGACAGACAGTCAGACAGAGACAGTGAGATAGAGAGAGATGGAGAGAAAGAGAGAAAATGTTATTTAGAGAGAGACACAGAGAGAGAGAGAGAAAGAACAGAAAAAAAGGAGAAGAAAAAATAACAGTGACTGATGACAACCTACCCAAATAAACAAATAATTTCAAACACAATCTAGATTGGAGAGAGAGAGAGAGAGAGAAGAGAGAGAGAGAGAGAGAGAGAGAGGAGAGAGAGAAAGAGAGAGAGAGACAGACAGAGACAGAGAGAGAGAGAGAGCAAGAAAAGACGTGCATGCATGCCCACACGTGTGCACACGCACACACACACACACACACACACACACACACACAATAAATAAATAGGCTAGTTAACAACACTGAGGTGGTTGTCACCGCAGACAGTACCACAATTTTGCCAGTGTCCGATCCATGGACATGCCTTTTTGTTGGGCCCGAGCCGGTCAAGACAAAAATGCTGAGAAGTGGTCGATGACTGCTTTACTCGGTAAGAAACCGAAACCACTCCTTGGAAGACAAGCTGAAGGTGCATTTGAGCCGAGTTTAGTCTTCAGGTCAACAGTCGAAGTGCATGTTGTTGTTTTTTTTCGGCTGTTGTGTAAGGCAGTTGTTCAAAATTCTGTATTTGGCAAAACATATCTTCTGAAAAGAAGGAACAGTTTTCAACATCTGTGTAGTAAGGCTAGGGTGCTGGCTGACCTGCAGAAGTTCTCGCACTTGCCTCGAGTCTAGCTTGGTGAGTTTCCATGTGTGTGCCTCCTATGGCAGTGTCCTTTCCAGTTTGATCCGTAACACCTTGTACAAGTGTCTCTGTAAATTATCATACAAAAGGCTCAGTAGTTGTACAGTATCTGTTATAACAGTGTCTGATAAAATTCTTACTTTTGATAAATCTACCTGTGATATTTTCATGGTGTACAACCTCTGGGTTAGGGAGAGGTTTCAAACTGAATGGTGAAAAAGGGGGAAAGAGAGAAATGTTTGGTGGAAGCTTCTAGCATCCGCATCAACCTCTACTTTGTTCTGTTGCAACTCCGCTAAGAATAAATCAGTGTCAGCAGCCTGGTAATTCATGAACTGAAAAACGATTTAAAAGGTTGGCAGAAACTTCATTACATTTCACCAGAGTAATGTGCCACACACAGCAGTGCCGGAAACATTTCTTCCTAGGACACCGCTAGCAGTTGAAGTCAGAGTGCATGTTGCTTTTGGTTATATACATGAGTCAGAGTGCTGTTGCTTTTGGTTATATAATGACTCTTGTGCTGGTGTTCCCCTAACCTTCTGTACTATATCTGTTACTTGTCATGGCAGTTGTGGAGACAGATTGTTTTCATTAATACATGTGAAACGGGTTCATAGAGTTGTATACAGATTTCAATTATGGTTCTGAACAAAGAACAGAATGGCTGTAATGTGATAAAAAAAAAAAAAAAAAAAAAACACGATCATTATCATTGACAAAAGAGTTTCATTAAAACCCTCCATACTAAATATAATGCATAGGGCGATGTTTTTGAGTTAACACTGGATAGATGGCATCTGCAATTGTTCATCTGCTCTGTTGTCATCTGTTAAGGGCTATTTTGATTTAAATCTTCCCAGCTAGAAGCTTTTCTATTTTCTTTTTTCCTCTCTCTCTGTCTCTAATCCTCTTATTTCTCTTCTTTTTCTCACCCTCTGTCTCTTTCTGTCTCACTTACACATCCTTCCTGTTTTCTCCCTCTTTTTATTGTATTACAGTACATTACAGTGTATACATGTGTGTGTGTGTGTGTGTGTGTGTGTGTGTGTGTGTGTGTGTGTGTGTGTGTGTGTAGAGAGAGAGAAAAGAGAGAGAGAGAGAGGAGAAGAGAGAGAGAGAGAGAGAGAGAGAGAGAGAACAAAGCACAAAAAAAGAGCAAGCTGGCTTTTTGTTATCCCAAAATTTTTGGCAAGCACACCTCACCTTCCTCAGGGGACTTTATCATTATCAGTCTTATGTCCACACAGGTATTACAAATTATTCTGACATTTACTCAACGAAACAAGAAGGAAGAAGTAGGAAAGTGGAAAGCATGGAAAACAATCCGTAAAATCGGAACACACATTTCACAGGCATGTGCATATGCTACACATGTGAATGGTGTGCATTTGCACTGGTGATTAAATATGCAAAAGCGGTGGGGGGTGGGGGGTGGGGAAGAGGGTGGTTGCAAATGTATGCGTGGGTGTGAATGTGCCTGTGCTTCTGCATAATGGAATGTGGTTAGTAGTAGTTGTATTAGTTGTAACAACAGTAGTCTTATAATAGCAGCAGCCACAGCGGCAGTAGCAGAGCAGCAGTAGTAGTAGACAAAATTACGGTAGTAGTAGTATATATATGCATGTGCATGTAGTTTTCCTCTTATAATTTTCTAATAATGCTTTCAATTCTCAATTCCAGGATTTATTCCTTCCTACTTCTTCACCTATTATATATATATATATAGAGAATCAAGCTGAATGCCGTTTCAAATGGTCCTTCACAAACAAAACAAAACAAACAAGCAACAACAAAAAACTGGTGGCAATGCAGTGAAGTCATGCACTTCAAGGGAAGGAAAGGGAGGTGAATACTGTGATCACAGCATGCTGGAAAGGATTATGTCATTAAGGATCAAGACAACATCATCACCAATGATGTATCTCAGTGCAAGGGCACAGGTACCTTTGGAGCTGCAAAACCCAAAGTTGTGTCCACATAGAGCTGGTGACTACCTGTCACTTTAAAGTGAACTGGGGGAGGTCAAGGAAAAGTGGGGGAAGGGATGGCTTGGTGAGGGGAAGGGGGTGGGTGGCTGCGAAGGGGGAGGAAAGAGTAAGTACAGGGAAAGTAACCCTACTCTGGATCCCCCCCCCCCCCCCCCCTCACGCCCATGGATCTTCAAGTGGTAATCTTCTCTACCAGGTTAAACAGAGTGAAGAAAGAAAGACAGTGTTCTGCATGCAACTGTGAATGAATGTTCCAAGTTTAGCCACCTCTAATCTTAATGTCATCAGGGATCAAGACAACATCATCACCAATCATTCAACGCCTGCCTTCCTTGCACTGAAGAGATCTAAGCCAAGTGAAAAATTCGTTCATTTTCATTGTCCTATTTGTTTGTGTCTTGCCTGAAGAAGACCTAAGAGGTCGAAACACGTTCGCGTTTTGTCTTGTGACTCGTTTGTCCACGTTTCTCTTGGCGGTTCGCTAACATTTATTTAAGATTCACCTCAAAATCGTTTAATTCCATAGTCAGCGTTTGCAAAATGTCTGTCACCCACGGAATCAAGACACTGCTCATTTCCTTTGTCATTGTTGTCTAAAAGGATGCAGTTGTTTTTTTTTAATTAAAAAGTAGACCAAAGCCTGACCTTGATGTCTAATATGGACATGAAATGAGCTTTTGTTTTGGCATGTGACTGTATTTTGCTCACTCCTGAAACTGACACTGTGCAAGGTTTCCAGTGATGTGACTGTTGGTTTACCAATGAATATTGACATGAATGTTATGAGATGTTCAGTATGCAAATTTAAGTGCTCCATGAATAATACTTTTTGGAAAGTCTGTTATGATGATGTTTTTCCATTGACACTGTGTCTTTGTCAGCAGCTAGTCACAGTTAATGCTGATGTTGCTTGGGAAAGTGAACAAAATCAAATGTTTACAAGAATGTTTTTTATCCTACTTTTGTACCATAACAGTACTAGTCTTACTATGGCTCCATTTTCCTTGTTTCTGATGTGTTACAACTAGTCATCATTTTTTGTCATAAAAGATGAACCTTGTCTCAGACTGCTTGATATTATACTTGTGGCATGACAATTTGACTAAATGTTTACGTCTTTGTCTTTGTACATTCAGATGAATAAATAGAAAGAACAACAAACCAACCAACCAAACAAAAAATTTTGCCACGTTTTCTTGTGAAATCACATTTGTTAACCAGTGACCTGTTTTAAAGAATTTTGAAAACATATTTGTCATCAAGTGTCAAAATGACATTTAATGCTGCAACATTCTCTTGGTTTTACATTTCATTTTCCATTTTCTGTCCGCCATGCACAGTCTTCACTTAAAACTCACCTCTTCCATAACTTACAATAACTGAATTAGGCATGTGTACATGCACATAGAGTTTTGAGGTTATGCACTATGTATATCTTCTTTTCACATCATCATCATCACCATCATCATGATCATCCTTTCGTTTGTGTGGTTATATCACATGGGTGTATGCATTTTGCTTGTTTTCTGTTTCCATCTTGTAATTATGTTGTTTAACCATAAAATGTATTTTTATACGATTTGTAAGTGCTCTGAGCTTATCAGAGAGAGCAGGCGCCCTAAATGTACATGTTATTATTATTATCATTATTGTTATCTTTATCATTACTGTTACTGTCAAACTGTTTCTATTCATTTTGATCATAGATAATCTGTAATTCCTATCAGCACATGAACAGTTTGTTGAGTATGTCCAACAGTGAGGCCACAACCACCATCAGATGGATTCTGTTTAAGGTGTCTACATGATCACTGTGACTTACTTAGCTTGATTTATAGGCCTTTATGTGTAAAATATAACAATAACAATACAACTGTACTCAAAGGAAAAGTATGTCCATTTTTTTAAATGACTGGTTGTTATTTCTGCATTGTTGGGAAGTACTTGGGTATGTCCAGTGCAACATCATACCAACTTTCAGACAAAAATGCCATATCATGGTAACAAGGCTAATGTGGGTCCTATTTGGTATCACTACATGAAATGCACCCTCAGCAACACAGAAAATTATCAGAGGATGCAGTTACTGTCTTTTTTCCAGATGAGCAATAAAGAACAAATCAATATGTCCGATGGTTGTTATGTTAGACATACCATCCCATGTGAAACTTGATCTTAAACTGCACAGATGCCATTTCTTTTGGAATGAAATTTAACTGTAATATCCAGTCTTATTTCCAGTGACACAATTATGCTGTATAAGAGACATTTAAATAGGAATATTGATAAAGTTGAATGTCCAGCATAACAACCGTCGGATGCTTGTTACGATGCCCTATCGCATTACTAGCAGAACATCGGTGCATGAGTTATCTTTGTATGCATAGTTTAATGACCCTTAAACATCAGTCTTCCTTTGGACAAAATTGCTGTTAATGAAAACTATTTTGAAAAATCCACTTTTTCTTGGCTTTTTTGGATGACCTTTTGTCACTTGCTCACATCACAGCGTTAAAATTACTTCAAACTGAAGGTTTGTACATTGAGGAAGACTTCAAAGATAGTAATGAGGATTTTATTGATAGTGGAGGTGAGAGACGTTCAGATTCTGAACTCGAAGTGGCTGCAGTGTTAGCTGAAGCAAGTAACAGGGAGAGGTGGTGGTGATAATAATGATGACACAGCACAGGCCAGCAGAGAGGAGAGCATGTGCTGGACATTACAGGGGCAGAGTTTTTGTGGTTCACGATGCAAGACTGGCATCAAGATTTTTCATTTGTTCCTGCTGTGCCACTTCCACTGGTGAACACAGCTTACTCACATCATAATAATGCCACGCCCCCTTCCAGTTTTTTCAGCTGAAAACGCATCGTCTGCCACCACATGGTCAAGTTCTGACTTTCCGGCAAGATGTGTATATTTCATAACATCATCATCTAATTATTGTGTCTTTTTTCCATCTCATCCACACACACTATGTGTACACACACACACACACACACACACACACACACACACACACACACACACACACACACTTGTGAAAGTAATGACAATGATGATTATGACAAATTACTATATTTTCAGGAAAAAGCAAGTTTCAGTAAAAGAAAAGAAAAAAAAACATCTTTTAGATAAATAATGATTTATTATGCTGTTGTGTCAGGTGCTGTTGCTGTTCTGTGATGGATGGATAGAAAGCCGGCCCATGTCATCACTACAAAGGTCAACCACCACACCATGACAGATGTGACCACATGCTCTGGGCATTTCAGGAAACCCCTAGCTGTCTAAGACTACCTTCAGAACATGGCTGGGGTGGACAAAAGTGACTAGCTGATCTAAATTCCACTAAACCACAAAACCATGAAGTGGTGGGAAAAGCTTTTCTTCTACCTCTTCACCCTGACCCACATCCTGTGACAAACAGTCCAATCATCCCATTTATATCATTCTGTACAAAACTATGTTGATTACTAGTATAGCAAGCAAGTCAGTATATTGTGTCAATATTAATGGATCTTACAGTGCCCTATAGGCTATAATATGAATCAAGAATCATATTTGGACATTTTTGGATTATTTTGTGAGTGAATCGACTGTTTCAAAGACATTGTAATTCCCTGGATACTAGACATCTGAATACATGTATCAATTTGGATGAGAAACAATATATTTTTTTTACCTGGCACAAGAAAGATGAACAAAGGAAATTTGATATTTTACCCCGACTAACTCAATATGTTTCTAACCAGTTCTCAAAATTTTATGTCTTCACTTATACATTTTTTTCAACCCTTACAAATGGCCTACCCCGTGGGAAAGTAAAAGGGAAAAACTGCCAGTACCGAGTGACCTAACACACGTTCTCTACAGATTGTGACAAATGTTAAACGCAAAAACTTTTTGCCAACAGGTTCTTGTTTTTTAACATAGAAATTTCTGTGGGACTATCTTCAACAGTTAAACTTGAAGAATAACAAGTCTGTTTGTTTCAAGGGAATAATTTCTCTTGGCAAAAATTATCCAATAAAAAGAAATAACTATGAAGGTGTCATCTTCTTCCCTCACTTACTCACCACACCCAACAGAATGACGATAAAACAGACGCGGTAACTGTGAATTTGTAAAGGTCCGTTCTGCGTTCAATAATGTAAATGTCACTCTGACTGCGATTTTCGCTCACTAGCACTCAGAATGTGTGACTGTGTCAAGTTAACAATCCCCGTCAGAAATCCATGTTACGATGTTTGATGGTCATTAAAAGGTCATTTCACCAGAAACTATTAATTCATCATCAACCTATACTTACCAGCTACATATAAGAGGATTAAAAATTGCGACAAAGTCTTTTTTTGTACTTGCCTTTCAGAACGTTTCGTTGTCTGCTTCCTGCTATAGCTGTACAACTGACCGGAATGAAAAGATGATTCCTGTCTAGCCAAGGGACATTACTCTATTTTGCGAAGTCATCATACATAAAAATTATTCTAAAAATAAACGAACAGGAAGAACATAAACAATCTGGTAAACAATTGGATATTGACAGCAAATTCTGATTCAAGATCGTATTACATGCACGCACGCACACACACACACACACACACACACACACACACACACACACACACACACACACACACACACACACACAGCGCGTGCAAATACAGAGTTATCAGGTAACTGCAAATACAGAGATATAACTGTGACATGTATTTTTCTTTTCCAAAGTTGGTTTTGGAATTTTCTACAAAACGAACATTTCCTGTTATTTTTAAGTGGATCATCCTGGCTTTCTTTTTTTGTTTTGTTTAGTTTTTGTTTTTGTTTGTTTTTGTTTTGCGGGAGTGAATCAGTATTACATTTATAAAGCAGAGGCTTAGAATGAAACTTACATAATCACACCCATTTCAGTATTAAGCCTTATGTAAGGCTTATTATTATCATTTATTATAATGAATACTTATATAGCGCCTATCTTCGGTTGGAGATTTGGATGTGACTAATTAATGCATGATAATGAAAAATACATATGACAGTTTCCTGATGTCTCTGTGTTGGCATTTAATTAGGTTTAGATTTAGTTGTCATAAGCTTGAAATGGAATTGGAAAGATACGGGGAAATTTCAAAGGAAGAATGAAAACGCGAGTCATGTGATATGAATGCACTTGCTGATGAGCTTCCATCATAATATTTTTGAATGTACAAAATATATACACTATACTAAGATTCCCCCTCTCCCCTCCCCGCCAAAATATCTTCCTGTAAAGTCAGTGTTTTGAGAATGCAACCTTCAGAGTACAAACTAATCTATTCTGTTACAACAGAATCGGGAAAAATTGTCTAATTATATGGATAACAAAACAACGGAGGAAAAAAAAAAACTTCGAACCCACTGGAGAGATGAAGAACTGAGTACTTCGACTCGTTGAGTCTTCAAAGCAATGACGTAAAGATCAGAATTTCATTATCACTGCATTATGGCGTAATGCATGTGAACGTAAATAGTGTGAGAGGGAAGGGGGGTGGGGGAAGAGCAAAACGAGGGGGAGGGGAGGGAAAGGGGAAAGGTGGGGACGGGGGAAGCTGTGATTTGGTTTAGTCTTTGATGTTGAGGCCATCTGGTGTTGTAGTACCGAGGTGGTGGATGATCTGTTTCTCCATGTTCTTTCTCTTGAAGGAGTCGCCAGTGCTGTTGCGCCAGACCACTGATTTGGAGAAGTGGGTTATGCTGTGGGGATCGGTGTTGAAGTGTATAGCCACAGTGGTTTGCTTTTTCTGGAGGATGCTGTCCCAGTGCACTTTGCAGCGTTCTTCCAGTGTGCGGTATGTCTCACCAACGTAGATGCGACCGCACAGGCTGCAGTGGACTACATATACCAAATCACTAGTTTGGCAGGTGAAACTGCTCCTCATGGTGAAACATGGTAGTGTTGAGGAAGGGACAGCATTTGCACTTTTGTCTGTCACAGCAGCTGTTGCCCAGGGAGTAGTGGTTCTGGGGGGCTGTGGGTCGGAATGACGGCCTAACCAGATGATCGCCCGGGTTTCGGTCTCGTTTGAAGGCCATCAGAGGAAGTTCTTTGAATATATTGCCAACAGAGTCACCGTCCTAAACGTTTATAATATGGTGTCTATATTATATGGTATTTAGGCCAACAGCGTCACCATCCTGTGCTGTTTATGTGGTGTCTATATGTATATATTGCCAACAGCGTCACTGTCCTATGCGGTTTTTATAGTATTTATATATGTATATATTGCCAACAGCGTCATCGTCCTAGCTTTTGTATGTGTCTAGTTTTTGCCAAGCGTCACCGTCTTGTGTTATATGGTATTTATGTATATATTGCCAACAGCGTCACCGTCCTATGCCGTTTATATGGTATTTATATGTACATATTGCCAACAGTGTCACCGTCCCATGCTGTTTTATGGCGTCTATATTTGTATCTTGCCAACAGCGTCACCGTCCTATGCTAATTATATGGTGTCTGTGTGTATATAATGTCAACAGCGTTACTTTCCTATGCTGTTTATATGGTATTTATACGTATATAGTCTATTGTCCAACGGCGTCACTGTCCTGTGCTAATTAATGGTATCTATGTGTATATATTGTTAACAGCGTTACTTTCCTATGCTATTTATTGGTGTCTATATGTATATTGTCAACAACGTCACCGTCCAATGCAATTATTGGTGTCTATGTTTATATTGTCGAACATCGCCACTGTCCTATGCTATTCATTGGTGTCCATGGAAAAAAAAAAAAAATAGTGGCGTTTTTTGCCGGTGGGCTCTGCAGTCTTGAAATATGGGCTGGTACACCCATGGGAACGCTCTCGTGGAGGTTCTGTCGTGTCACATCCAGTGGCCATTACACAGTGGCATCTGCCAGGGAGCAGTTATGTCCCTTCACGTGTTAATGGAACGCCCTGTGCGTGCCTGCACCTAATGTGAACACAGGGCAGGCTTCCGAGGGTGGTACAGGATTGCTCCCAGCTGGTTTCTTCGGCGGTTGTGAACAGTACTTCTCTGGGTCCTACCTGCACCTTCGGATGTATATCGTTGTCTTCTTTCTGTCCCATGCTATTCATTGGTGTCCATGTGTATATTTTATCTTAGTTCTGTTTTCTGACTATGACTTTCTCCCGATTCCTGCAGGCAGCCATAAAAGACCCATTGGATCGGCTGGCTTACCATAACACTGAAAACAGACAGCCCTTAAAACGTTGGATCGGCTGGGCTACCATAACACTGAAGACAGACAGCCCTTAAAACGTTGGATCGGCTGGGCTTACCATAACACTGAAAACAGACAGCCCTTAAAACGTTGGATCGGCTGGGCTACCATAACACTGAAGACAGACAGCCCTTAAAACGTTGGATCGGCTGGGCTTACCATAACACTGAAAACAGACAGCCCTTAAAACGTTGGATCGGCTGGGCTTACCATAACACTGAAAACAGACAGCCCTTAAAACGTTGGATCGGCTGGCTTACCATAACACTGAAGACAGACAGCCCTTAAAACGTTGGATCGGCTGGCTTACCATAACACTGAAAACAGTCAGCCCTTAAAACGTTGGATCGGCTGGCTTACCATAACACTGAAGACAGACAGCCCTTAAAACGTTGGATCGGCTGGCTTACCATAACACTGAAAACAGACAGCCCTTAAAACGTTGGATCGGCTGGCTTACCATAACACTGAAGACAGACAGCCCTTAAAACGTTGGATCGGCTGGCTTACCATAACACTGAAGACAGACAGCCCTTAAAACGTTGGATCGGCTGGGCTACCATAACACTGAAAACAGACAGCCCTTAAAACGTTGGATCGGCTGGCTTACCATAACACTGAAGACAGACAGCCCTTAAAACGTTGGATCGGCTGGCTTACCATAACACTGAAGACAGACAGCCCTTAAAACGTTGGATCGGCTGGCTTACCATAACACTGAAGACAGACAGCCCTTAAAACGTTGGATCGGCTGGCTTACCATAACACTGAAGACAGATAGCCCTTAAAACGTTGGATCGGCTGGCTTACCATAACGCTGAAAACAGACAGCCCTTAAAACGTTGGATCGGCTGGCTTACCATAACGCTGAAAATAGACAGCCCTTAAAACGTTGGATCGGCTGGCTTACCATAACACTGAAGACAGACAGCCCTTAAAACGTTGGATCGGTTGGGCTACCATAACACTGAAGACAGAGAGCCCTTAAGAGGCCTGTTGGATAAGCTGGGCTACCATCATAACACTGAAGACAGCTCATAAAAGGCCTGTTGGACTGGATTGGGCTACCATAACACTGAAGACGGAGAGCCCTTAAAAGGCTTATTGGATAAGCTGGGCTACCATCATAACACTGAAGACAGCTCATAAAAGGCCTGTTGGACTGGCTGGGCTACCATAACACTGAAGACGGAGAGCCCTTAAGAGGCCTGTTGGATAAGCTGGGCTACCATCATAACACTGAAGACAGCTCATAAAAGGCCTGTTGGACTGGCTGGGCTACCATAACACTGAAGACAGTCCTTAAAGGCCTTTTGGATCGGCTGGTTTACCATAACACTGAAGACAGAGAGCCCTTAAAAGGCTGATTGGATAAGCTGGACTACCATCATAACACTGAAGACAGCTCATAAAAGGCCTGTTGGACTGGCTGGGCTACCATAACACTGAAGACAGTCCTTAAAGGCCTTTTGGATCGGCTGGTTTACCATAACACTGAAGACAGACAGCCCTTAAAGACCTGTAGGATCGGCTGGGCTACCATCATGACACAGAAGACAGACAGCCCTTTTAAGGTTGGATCAGCTGGGCTACCATAACATTGAAGACAGCTCATAAAAGGCCTGTTGGATCGGCTGGGCTACCATAACACTGAAGACAGACAGCCCTTAAAAGGCCCGTTGGATCGGCTGGGCTGCCATAACACTGAAGACAGACTGCCCTTAAAAGGCCCGTTGGATCGGCTGGGCTATTGTCATAACACTGAAGATAGACAGCCCACCATATAAGGTATGTTGGATCGGCTGGGCTACCATAACACTGAAGACAGACAGGACATAAAAGCTCTGTTGGATCGCTGGGTTACCGTCATAGCGCTTAAAGACAGACAGCTCATTAAAGGCCTGTTCGTTCGGTTGGGTTACCGTCATAACACGAAAGACAGACAAACACGCTTTACAATCACAATGATTGTACACTCTAGCTTTTGTATTCTGGAATTATTTTGGTTATATTATTCCAGTCAATGCGATTTTGTTACTTTCTTTGTTTCTTGCTATTTTTTGTCAAAGAAGAGAAAGAAAATGAGTTCACCACTGGGCTATCGCGTTCCCCTGTTTGTAGGTGTGACCTCTTCCCATCTACATTGACATCATATACTCTGTCTGTCTGTCTGTCTGTCTGTCTGTCTCTCTCTCACACACACACACACAGCGAGGATGGTGTTCAGATAGAGAATGTGTTATGAAAAGATTTTTGAATGTAGACAATCAAACACTAAATGGTTTAGTTTATGGTGAACTTGGAAGGTACGCAGTTCATATTAATCCATTTTCTAAATGTACGAAGTATCGGCTGAAAATAACCAGAATGGAGGAAACCAAGATTTCATTTAAAGCTTACAAGATGTTGGATTGTAAAGGCAAAAAGACATGGGCCTCCAATTCTCGACAGTCGCTTGTTCAGTCAATCAAAGGAAGATGAAATACATTATTTATTTTAATAAAACAGACTTTTGACCGCAGATCTTCAAAGTAAAAATTAATAATAAATGTCTTCGATCCTCGAAGACATTTATTATTCATTATTTACTTTGCTGTCCTGCTGTCAGTGACCTTATCATTTTGACCTTGTAGCTTTAGAGTCAACCTATACGGTTAGAAGCAAGAAATGAAAATGTTCTCTTCAGTCTTGTTACGTACACTTACGAAGCTCAAAAGCGGGAACGAATAGTGTGTTTAAAATTGTTTGCATGCTGTATAAGTTACATGTTCCATTTTTGTTTATTTATTCATTTCATTTTCCGAGAATCCTTTTTATATGGTGCATTGCGGGTGTCACCCCTTCAGTATGGGCTGTGGCTTTAATCTGGATGAATTATTCGTATTCGTTTTCTTTTTATAGCGTCCGCTTTCCCACCTTTTCACAATATATAAGGAACAGGTAGAGGGGCGGTAAGTACTGCCTTCAACTGATACTGTCTGTTCTATAGTGTCTGTATTTTCTTCAGATTGTGTGTGTGTGTGTGTGTGTGTGTGTGTGTGTGTGTGTGTGTGTGTTGTGTATGTGTGTGTGTGTGTGTGTGTGTGTGTGTGTGTGTGTGTGTGTGTGTGTGTACGTGCGTGTGCGTGCGTGCGTGCGTGCGTGCGCGTGAACTGGGGATGAATGTGAAGCGAACTGGCTGAGGCACTCATTTCTTTCTTTCTTTCTTTCTTTTATAAATTCAGACATTTACAATATACTTAAGTATTGTGACACATTTGTGAGTGCAATAATGTACGGTTTTTATACAGTAAACAGTGTTGCGTTGGTTTTCATAGAATAAATAGAGCGCTGCGTTGTAGAGCATAATCTCATCAGAACAGCGCGCAGACCCGTTTGTGAGGGGAAAATGGTTTTACGGAGTAGGCTTATCTGTCGTCGTGTATTATATTGTAGTGTATCACTTTAGTATTAAAGTGTGTAGGCGTATTTGTGAGGGCAGAAATACCTTTTTTTTTTTTTTTTTTTTTTTTTGGGGGGGGGGGGGGGGGTTGTTTTTCACAGTGAAGAGTCTACTGTATTGTATTGTAATGTATCACTTCATCACCAGAGGGTGGCGTAGACCTGTTTGTTAAGGCAGTAATACCGCTGTGTGTGTGTGTGTGTGTGTGTGTGTGTGTGTGTGTGTCTGTGTGTCTGTGTGTCTGTGTGTGAATGAAGTGTCTGCTATATTGTGTTGTAGTGCATTACTTCATCATCATCAAAGCGTCATAATTGTGATGGTTTTCAAGGAGTGCCTCTTGTACCTTATTATGTAGTGGTGTATGACGTCATCATTAAATGTGTGACCAGTTTGTGAGGGCAGTGATGTATTGTTTCCAGGAAGTGCCTTTTGTATAGTATTGTGTTGCTGTGTATGACGTCATCATTAGAGTGTGTGATCAATTTGTGAGGGCAGTAATGTATTGTTTCCAAGAAGTGCCTATTGTTTAGTATTCTGTTGTTGTGTATGACGTCATCATCGCGGTGATTTTTTTTTTTTTTCTGCAGAATTTTGACAGAAACACCTTCCACGTTGCTGTGAGATCTTTCACCTGTGCTAACACACACACACACACACACACACACACACACACACACACACACACACACACACACACACACACACACCTTATGCCACTCCGCTATTTCTATATTGCATCTGTTTTCGCGTCATTTTACGATTCACAACGAACAGATAACATCGGTGTCAACACTGTCCATAGTGAAAGCTAACGATCTAGGCTGCGCTGTCTTTCTTGCCTTTTGAGTTTGTTGTTGTGGCACGACTATGATACTTCTTTTCTTTGTTGTTACTAGCCATGTGTAGAGTAGATTTTCTAATACTCGATGGCATGAAACGCATGCATTGTCCTTAAAAAAAATATGAAGTCATGAACAAAAGGTATGAATTAGCGGGCTTCTCTCTCTCTCTCTCTCTCTCTCTCTCTCTCTCTCTCTCTCTCTCTCCCTCTCCCCCCTCTCTCTCTCCCCCCCTCTCTCTCTCTCCCCCCCCCTCTCTCTCAAGATAAGCAACAAATAACTGACACAAGTTAACAGCAGTTTCAGACACTAACTTTACACGAGCAAATACACAAGATATAATATATAAGAGGTCGAAATATTGGGGGAAAATTCAACTTGATTGTTTAGTTCTTTCTTTGGATGGTCATATCTCTCTGTTGTCTCTCTCTCTCTCTCTCTCTCTCTCTCTCTCTCTCTATATATATATATATATATATATATATATATATATATATGTATGTATATATATATGACAGATAGATAGATATCTCAGCAACGATGGTTAGAGAAGAACAATAATACTCACAGCATGGCTACAAATCAACGATCATGGCCGAACAACAAAATTGTAGCAGAACAACCACAGTTACAGCCGAACAACCATAGTTGTACAGAACAGCCATGGTTACAGTCGAACAACTAAATGTATAGCTCAACAACCATAGATATAGCTGAGCGACCGCACTTATAGCTGAACAACCAAAGTTACCGCGGAGAACTACACTTATTCCTGTCAGCCTAAGTGATAGCAGAACATCCATTGTTGCAGCCGAACAGCAGCTTGTTCTGAAACCTACCGCAAAGACACTATTGACAGTCAACATCCTCTACAAGGGAACACACTGAACTACGAAAAAGCGAGAGACAACACAGTGGGGGAAGTGGTAAGGGATTAGGCGTGAGGACGGGATATGAATGCGTGCGTGCGTGCGTGCTTGTGTGTCTGTGCGTGCGTGCGTGCGTGCGTGTGCGTGTGCATGTGTGTGTGTGTGTGTGCTGTGTGTGTGTGTGTGTGTGTGTGTGTGTGTGTGTGTGCGTGCGTGCGTGCGTGCGTGCGTGCGTGCGTGCGTGTGTGTGTGTGTGTGTGTGTGTGTGTGTGTGTGTGTGTGTGTGTGTGTGTGTGTGTGTGTGCTTTGGCTGTGAGGACGTTCAACTCGATCACCATCACCGTACCGCCACCATCCACCCCGAACTGAAGAACTGCACATGATCGCTTCGCTAGCTAATTGATCTGACAGCTCAGGACCATGACTAACAAGGAGAAGAGTGGAGACCATGACGGGCAATGTCCATGGCCTGAGAGGCGCTTCGTGTCATCCAGCAGATTCTCACTGGACCCACACACCGAAGGGATCCCGTCTTTCAGCTGGTCTGGCGTGTGTTTGTGCCGGACTTGACGCAGGCACACCTCCACCCTCCCACAGAACCCGGCTTTCTGCACCAGACCCATGAACACCGAAACAACGTTGTCAATGTCTGTGGTTAGGTCCGGGTCTTCCAGGCGGTCCTGCAGACGAAGCGGGGACCAGAAAGCCAGGAGGATTTTCTCGCGCAGGATCGGGACACTAGCCTGAACGTCCGTGACTCGGAGTCCACGAAAGGCGGGACTGGCGATGAGTAGAGCGTCCAGAGCGAGGCTCTGAAGAATAGTCAAGGAGTGGTTCGGGTCACTGTTCAGCCGTGACCACCCCGAACTGCACGCTGAGCGGTTTGAAGAGGACGGCAGACAGACAGCCAGCACAGTGGTGAGGGCCACGGTGTCGGGAACACACTCTCCACCATGCTCCCAGATGTAGGGAGCACAGGCCAGAGGTTTGCAGGAGAAGGTATCGCACTGCAGTGTCGTCCACGATATCTGACCGACGGTTGGCTCTGGAACATGATGGCTCTCTGCACCGGCAGCTGTGTTCCTGTCAAAGATCCAGGCCATGGCGCCTTTATCCCATTGCACGGTGAAGACGTCTGCGGACTGGTGCATCTCTGGGACCAGCGCGGCGTGGTCAGGCTGTGGTTCTGAACACTGGAGGTTCCTCAAAAGACTTGACGCCGTGTCACCAGAAACGTCTTCGCCGCTTGGTTTCCTCTGTGAATGACCACGTGTGTCTGTCTCTTCACACAGGACGCAGTACTTGTTGTTGTAGACTCTATCTCCTAGTTGAACGAAAGAGGAGGATTGTGCGCACAGTTCTGACAGTCCTCTGACAGCTCCACTGGCGTTCACTCCACACGTCGGACACTGGTAAGTAACCGTGTGTGGGTTGCATGGATGATGGGGAAATCCCTCAGGCGGTTCCCATTTAACGGCTGTCGGGTTGTTCACCATGAAGGCCACAAGATCCTTCAAGGAAGCGTCGTTTTCGGGTCTGACCTCGGACGACATAAAGAGCTGGGCTTTCCACCAGACAAAAGGATAGACCGTCCCTAACTCAACGTATATTCCTTTACATTTCTTATGATCCCTGTCCACCTTGCCTAAAAAACGTGACCAACACAGCAAACAGCCATAATTTCTGAAATGAAGACTTAGATTAGGGTCAGTCACTGGAATGATGTCGGTCAGATCTTGGGGACTGCTGGCAGCGCATTGTTCCATTCTCACGCCTACTTCCCAGTAGCTCGGACAGTAGTCAACGACCCTGGCTTGCACGGCGGGATTGCAGCGGGCTTGAGGAACCTCTTCATAACCAGCGTACCAATCAACAGTAGGAGACGCAGACGGAGACGAAGTTTCGGAGATAACGTCTGAAAATCCACGACCCAACTGGTCTGCAGCAGCAATTGTTGCTGGAGCAGCAGAAGTAGATGTCAGAGTTGAAGTATTGCTGCCAGGGAGTCTTTGACCATTCAGTTCAGGAGAGGACGACCCGGGGCTGTCCTTACTTGTAGTATTAACAAATTCAGTAGCGCTATGAGTCTGCAAATCCGTTCTCAGTGCAGACACTGTAGTATTTCCCTCAGACATAATATGAATTCCAAAGAAGCCAAAGCTGAATCGCTTGACGTCCGAGCTTTGTTCCGAGATATTTTCAGCGAGCTGTGTTTGTAAGCTGACGTCGGTTGGAACAGAAGTGTCACCAGACGTTACATCTGACTCGTCAGACTGATGCTCGCTGTTAGAGTGCTTTGCTTTGAGTCCTCCGCCGTAGACACCAAATGCCGTACCAGGAAAATCTGATGCCGTTGTAATAATACCACAGTCGCGGTTTGAACATAATCTGGTATGGTCCAAGCAGCACGTTCTGTAAATGATGCAGTTGGAATGACAAGAACAAGGGGAGTTCCTGAATTCGCCACATCTCCCTTCACATGACCAAACATCTCCCTGGCAAAAGGTTTCTAGTTCTGGCACGTGATCACCGAAACAGGTCGAGAGATTTGCCTTGTCAGGCTCTGCCGTAGACGGCGTTCTCTCAGTCATGTTTGAGGCGGAGAAACTGGTTCTTTGTAGTGAGCTACTGGAGTCATCGGTGTCCCGCCAGCTTCCTTCATGGTGAACGCCTGTGGCACTGGCCCTCTGGGACTCATCACCTGGAGATGAAGGAGGGGTCAAGGCGAAGGCTGATGCTGAGGCTTTGATTTTGGCAGTGGGGTCATTCACCAACAGGAGGGCGGATATCACGAACAGAACCCACACCGCCAACATGGCGGGCGTTGAAGCGAGAAAAGCCGGTCCTCCTCCGAGCGGTCTGCGTGAAAGCCAGCCAGGATCAGCACACGCCAAATATTACCTGTCGATCAATCATCACACAACACCAAAGATTACCTGTCAATCAAACATCACACAAGACCAAAGATTACCTGTCGATCAATCATCACACAACACCAAAGATTGCATGTCAATCAATCATCACACAACACCAAAGATTACCTGTCAATCAATCATCACATAACACCAAAGATTACCTGTCAATCAATCATCACACAACACCAAAGATTACCTGTCAATCAATCATCACACACCACCAAAGATTACCTGTCAATCAATCATCACACAACACCAAAGATTACCTGTCAATCAATCATCACATAACACCAAAGATTACCTGTCAATCAATCATCACACAACACCAAAGATTACCTGTCAATCAATCATCACACAACATCAAAGACTGCATGTAAGTCAGTTATATAAAATCAGTCAATTATGCATTTGACCCTTTAAATCTAAATTCTTCTGGGCATGAAAAAAACAACAACCCCAGAGCAGCCAGGCGAATTGCAAACTAGTCAAGAAAAACACGATGTAAATGCAATAAGAGAGCAAAAAATTAGTCTCAACGCTATATTTTGACTACCTTAAAAAAACTAAAAATGATATGTGTGATTCATAATTTTTCAAATGTCCATGCATTGTAACGGTTTTACATGTCACAGTTCTGGAAGCCTGATCTGCAAATAACAGTCGACGTTCCATGACTTCCCATCACAGAAGGGAACCCATCACTTAAATTAAGCGTTCGTTTGACGCTTAGTAAAACCACTTCCAGTCACGGCCTAAAGTGATGTCTTTTCCGAAAACGTGACCCAGACCACATCACGGTTATGGTACTGAATGTCGGACTGCCAATATACTTGGCCTTCCTCACGTTAAACACTGCAATCAATAATGTCACTGGCCATGATATGATATTCAGGACAGGGTTTCTCTCTCTCTCTCTCTCTCTCTCTCTCTCTCTGTGTGTGTGTGTGTGTGTGTGGGGTGTGTGTGTGTGTGTGTGTGTGTGTGTGTGTGTGTTTGTTTGCTTTTGTCTTTATTTTATTGTATGTTATTTTGTTTTAGCGAAAAGGCAAGAATTTTCATCGCACTTACTTTAAACGCTGAATTATTTTGTAAACCCCATTCTGTGACTGGAGATGAAGCCGTCTAATTTCATGAGCAACATTTTACAGTAACAGAAAGATAAATCAAGGAAAGGGAAAATGTAAAAAGAGAAAGAAAAAAGGAAGAAAAAAAAAAAGAAAAAGGAGAATGAATTTTTTTTCCCATCGTAATGGTTGTTTTCTCATTGAAGGTAAGGACGACAAATACAATTCAACGACGTACAACATTCATACATTTTCAAAATCATTCCAACAAGTTCAGTTTCAATACACGAATCAACATAAGTCATTGCTGTACAAGATAGCAAGATTTTGCAGGCGTATTTTATAATCAGCAAATAACGATATAGTGATGACGATGACCATAATGATAGTAATAATGATAATAATGATATCAATAACAATGACAACAGCAGTTGTAATAACAACAATGGTTATAAATTAATAATGATAATGACGATAACAATAATTATAATGTATGGTAGAAATAACAACAACAGCTCTCCAACACACAAAAGAATAGGTAACGATAAATGTACTTTTGGGGTTATTCCACAGGGTATTTAAGTAAGATCTTTTTCCAGAATCTGAATGCCATGATTACATCATTTTGTGTGGCCTGTACCGTATGCAGACATGCTTCGTGCTCTGCTTAAAGCCGACAGTTTGCTTGGCTTGCTAAGTATGTGTGCTTTCTGTTTCTGTGGCACACTTACACTGCGGCAAAGAAGGCTGCTGGGTGTGCGCTTTGCGCTGTGAAAGCCCTGACCAGTCAAAGCCGAGGGCGTTGTTCCAACAGGCCACACGCCACAATTAGGATTTTGGACAGAAACACTGAATAATCCATGTAAGCGTTTTGACGCCTACCGTAAATTTGGTAATTGATCAAAAGAAAAACTGCTCACCAGTTATCTCCCTTGTTTTAGGAGATCTTCATTGATGAAATTGCAAACAGTCTTCAAATACATGCTCTTCCCCTTAGTTGACGTCACATTTCCGGTCTTTGCTCTCACCTGTGACCCTATCTTTGCGCCAGCTGGAACCCCTCAAATAGTCCCATGTCTTTGATTTTAATCTGTCTGCTTGGAACCACCTGGCTTGTATCTTGATGGCTATTTGAAAGAAAATGAGGAAAATCAACTTTCAGACACACTAGACATTCTCAAAACAACCTAATTGCTCCAGTCTATAAATAGTCGACTCTCTAATCAAGATTTGGAAAGAAAGGGGGTTAGTTACCGCCAAGGACATAGACAAACAAAGTACAGGACAAGACTCATCAAGCAAAGTCTTGGCGCCTTGGTTTTTAGTGTGCAGCCAGTCAGCCATCGCCATTTTGCTTTTTGAGAATTAAAGCTCCGTGAGGGACTATCCAGCACATGAAGCAGCTCGAGACAAGCAGCCTGTGCCAGAGACCAAGCGCTCAAACTGCTGACAGCAGCTTTGCCTGTGGGACACACAGCAGCTGTTCAACTTGGTTAGTACTTGCCAGGAGCTCGTGGTTCTTGTCTACATAGTTCTGGGGGTCACCTTGACACGTATATTAAGACCTATGTTATACATACGCTTTAAGTTAAAACTAAGCTACGAAAATTAACGCCTTTGTCATACGGGTGTCAAACTAACGCACAGAGGTTTAAGAACTTCATAAGAGAGTCAGAGTAAGCTATATAGGCTGAGGCTTGAGGCTCACAGGAGTCAAAGTAAGTTACACAGGTTAGGTCTGTGTCTCACAGGAGTCAAACTAAGTTACACAGGATATAAAAAAAAGGTAGAGAAAACACTTGAACCCACTTGGGAGGAGAAAAGTTGAGTACTTCGGTTCGTAGAACCTTCAAAGCAATCAGTGAGTGAACACAATTCAACAACCACAGAAGCTGCACCCGCTCTCTTCAGTTGCTTTGAAGGTTCTACGAACCGAAGTACTCACCTTTTCTCCTCCCAAGTGGGTTCAAGTGTTTTCTCTACCTTTTTTTTTTATATCCTTTGTGAAAGAACCCAGGCAGTCAAAACTTGTTATATCCTGTAAGTTACACAGGTTAAGTTTGTGTCACACGGTGGTCAAAAGAAGCTACATAGGTTCAGCGAATGTCACACACAGGAGTCAGACTAAGCGTCATAGGTTAAGGCCTGCATCACACGGGAGTCAAGATAAGCAACATAGGTTAAGTCTTTGTCACACAGGAGGAACATCGAGCTATATAGGTTTAAGTATATGCCACACGGAAGTCATATTAAGCACTCAGGTTAAGATGTAGGTCAATCTAAGCTAAATTCTAAGGCCTGTGTTACATGAGATCCAAAATAAACTGATACGTAAAAATCTGTATGACTTGAGTCACACTAAACTACATAGGTGAATGCCTGTGTCACAGGGGAATAAAATGAAGCTAGAAAGGTTAAAAGGACTATGTCACACTGGATTCAATTATCAATGTCACACACGGGGAGTAAAAAAAAACATGCTGCGTAGGTTAAGGCCTCTTTAAGCTAAGACAGATGTCATAACGGTTCCAAGATTGCGTTTTCTGTTTGACATGGTTTTGTCTTTTCTGTTTGACATAGTTTTGCCTGAATTTTCACAAAGCTGTCCCCATTCTCCGTGCTTCAGAAGAAGCGGGAAAGAGTGAACGCCATTGGAATCATGAGCCAAGGCACAGCTCTCCTGACTGGCACGTGACTCATGAGGTTCCGATGAAAATCAAACAGCGGGCAAGAACTGCATGGACTAGCTCGCTTCCAGCATGACCAAAGTTTTGCCTGTTTTCTGACTTACAGCCAGGCCAGGTGACCTTCTGCACATGAGAATCATTTAAAAAAAAAAAAAAAAAAAAAAAGCGGGAGAAACAGGGGGATAAAAGCTCGAACAGTGTAGGTAGTGACCATTGAAAATACGTTTGGTGTGCAGTGGACCTCGCTACAACTTGCTGCTTTGCCGTTTCATCACATAACTTGTCTTACTTTAAAAATCGCTGAAAAGAGGTAGTACCACAAATCTGTTCTGCTTCTTTGGAAAGCGTGTTCTATGCGAAAGCACTGTCGCCTACCTAAAGATCAATAGGAGTTCAAATTATCAATGCCGCACACGACATATAGAAGAATAGCCCGACATCAACATATGACAAAATGTTGATTTTAAAGTAATAGGTTTATGTAATATTGCTGTCACTTATTTGTAGTTCTAAAGCTAAGTATAAACTGTAGTTCAATAGCTGGGCACTATTCTGATTTCAGATTGTTAACAAACGCATATTTCTTTTTTAGACATAGTTTTAAAGACACTATTTTCTCATGTACCCCTTCTTTCAAAAGTCTTTCACAGTCACAAAACGGTGTCGAAAACTTTTCTGTGGTCAACAAGTATACAATATTTTGAGAGAGAGAGAGAGAGAGAGAGAGAGAGAGAGTTACACCCTAACGCTAACATTGACACTAAAAAACATTCCAGTCACACTAACAGAAAACAAATCTATAATACGTACGGCACAAACGCAGGTTTGAAGGCAACAAAACCGGGAACGGTGCAGCGACGTTTTCTACCCTTCCCTCCAACTGCACGACGGAAGACCAGATCCTCACCGACCAACAGCACCAAGTCAGAATGCCAGTCCCTGCCATCTACAACATTTTTCACTGGAAGACGTCACCGCGTCAATCTGACTCTGTCATCTCCAGTGATTGAAAACTCAGGTGCTCAAACACCACCTGCGGCTTGATGATGAGCTGTGCCTGAGAACGTATAAGGTTCCCAGTCTTTTCGTTAATACAAAAAAAAAAAAAAAAAAAAAAGCTGTAAATTGGGCGGCACCGTTATCTTGCTCTGTCATGACACATTTACGTAAATGGAATTTCTAAGGTTTCACGCTACGCACGGAAAACAAACTCCAGAATTTTAAGATGAACTGAGAACCACCGGAAGAAAATTATCTCGTCCGGTTTTCCTGAAGAACATGCGGATCAGATTCCCTTAATCAGCAGAGCCTGTATATGGCATCAGGTTTCCCTGAACAAAAATACTGCATGCTGAGGATATTATGTGTACAAAATGAACATATCAGCCATTACATAGTTTTCTGCCCCCCCCCCCCCCCCCCCCCCCCCCCCCATAGTTTTCTGGCACTGGCCCCCTCAGCCATTACATAGTTTTCTGGCCCTGGCCTTGCCCCCCCCCCAAAAAAAAAACAACAAAAAATCTGTACAGGCTCAGCAGAAACGTATACTAATAATCCCATTATCCATCACTATATATATATATATATATAATACAACACAAATACTGCACCCTGCGTGAGAAATTGAAAGAATGGAGGAAGCGAGGATATTGAGTGAACGATATTGGACGATATTGACTGCATGACACGGGAAACGACTGAATGAAGCGCCAGCTGGCAGCTCTTCAGTCGGCACTACCCAGGTAGGCAGCCCGTTGTGTAAACGAGCGTGGATTGTAATGCGCTTAGCGCTGGGTCTATAGCCGAGAATAGGCGCTATATAAGTATTCATTATTATTATTATTATTAAAATAAAAAGAAACAGACAGATTTCGGATGACATCAAGGCTAAAAGATATGGAAGTGGAGTTTTATTTTTTGTCTGTTTTTTTGTTTATTTGTTTGCTTACAAAGTCACTCCACTCAGTAGGTCACGTAGCAGAATGAATAATTGTCGCCAGCATCTACGGGATATAACTTTTCTCTGGCGTCTCACATTTTTCAGATATTTCATTCTCTGGGAGTTTCGTCCCTTTCCATTGAGTCCGTGATTAGATGTGGCCACACGCCACAGTCAGGATTTTGCTCTAAAACACTACATCATCCATGTACGTGTTTTGAAGCCTGCCAGACATTTGAGCCAGCATTTAATGTTAAACTGTTAATTGGTCAGAAGAACAACTCACCACCAATTATTTCTCTTTTTTTTAATTTTTATTTTTGGGAGGCAGGGTGAGGGTAGGGGTGGGGGTGGGGTGGGTGGTGGGTGGGTGGGGATTCGCCGATGAAATCACAATCTTCAAATACATGACCATCCCCTCAGTTTATATTTGCTAAATTGGATAATAATTTCTTTTTGGTGTGTGTGTGTCCAGATGAGGCGTAGTATATGGAGAACTTTTTACAAGTACACCCCCAATGACAAACAAAATTACAACTTCTTACATCAATTCACTGTCAAACATGATGAATCATAGCATATTTTCATCTCTCTCTCTCTCTCTCTCTCTCTCTCTCTCTCTCTCTCTCTCTCTCTCAGATATGATGAATTATAGCACATCCCCCCCCCCTCTCTCTCTCTCTCTCCCCCTCTCTCTCAGGAGAGAAAAAGTGTAAAATGTACGTTGCTTTTATTGATTATACGAAAGCCTTCGACTCTGTCGATAGAGATCGTCTTTGGCTAGTTCTTATAAAGATAAAAACATCCACTGAAATGCTACGCATGCTCCAAGGCATACATAAGTCAGTCCAGTCGTGCGTACGTTGTGGAAGTGAAATGTCTGACTGCTTTGACTGTTCAGCCGGCGTGAAACAGGGATGTATGTTATCTCCCCAGATTTTTTCTTTGTTGATAACCGAGGTTGCTGAACAAGTTACACAGCATGGCAAACACGGATTCCAGTTTTTGCCTGGCTTACAAGAAACCTTTTTATTGTTATTTGCTGATGACATATGTTTGATTTCGACAACTCCTTCAGGGCTACAAAATCAATTAAATAACTTTGATAAAGCATCAACGTCTCTAGGACTTAAAGTGAACTTAAAGAAAACAAAAGTTATGGTCTTTAGAAAAGGGGGACATTTATCAAAAGCAGACAAATGGTTCTATCAGGGAAAACAGATTGCGGTTGTTAACAGTTATAAATATTTGGGATTTACTTTAACCACAAAGCTATCATACGACATTGCACTCGAAGAATATGCAGGCAGGGCTAAAGCCAAAATTGTAGAAATTATGAAAACAATGTGGAGTTTGGGAACAATGGATAGAAGTCTGTTTAAAAGAAAAACTTTTTGATGCGCAAGTGAAACCTATGCTTTTATATGCAACAGAAGTCTGGGGACAGTCTCATCTACATGTAACTGAATTACCTCACTTGTTTGCATGCAAACGCTTTGTAAGTGTACGCCCGAATACCCCAAATACAATGGTATATCGGTGAGCTAGGAAGGTATCCTTTGTATATAGATGGTGTAATAAAATCAATGCTTTACTGATTCAAATTGTAAAAGCTGTCACTAGCTAGACTACCAGAACAAGCATATGAAATGGATAAATCAAAATTATTTCGATGTACTAGAAATCGGAGTGTACAAACAAATCGGGTATCTTCGATAAAACATTGTTTGGATACTTACGGCTTTTCTTTTGTTTGGTTGGTTTAAACAAATTTTATTTGTTCGAGAACAATTTTGCAGCAATATTCATCAAATCATGGAGTACAACAAGCATAGGCTTATAAACCGTACTCTTACAAAGAAAATGTACATTAGAGTGGCTGCGTCAAAAAGTTATCAAAATGGAATTGGAAAGGAGGAAAATCAACAGACACAAACAAAAACAAAACAACAACAAAGACAAGCGAACAAACGAAAAGTCGTTTAACACACAAGAGTACACTCAAACTACAGCACAATAATAAAATAACCCACACCACGCCTGAACCACGCCATGCCATTTCAATCAACAGTATTCCATACCAGGTAGAAGACCGGGAAGGTAAATGTGGTAAGCTGAATAAGTTTAGTTAAGTGCAAACCTATTAGAAAGCTTAATAAAATTTCCAACCATAGTAAGTATCTCTGTATTTGCGTCCACATCCAGGTCAAGGTTACCAGTCAATAATGTTGAGATATCGCGTTTTGCTGTGTCGTGAAGAGTTTCTATTGTCAGAGCACGGGCCTGTTGATGGAGTGGACAATTAATCAAGAAGTGGGCTGCATCTTCAACTGCCGTGCCACAGACACATGAAGGGTTGTTTCTAAGATGTCGTTTGAAAAGATCGTGGTTTAAGTCACTCATTTCCAGTCCCAACTTACACAAAATTATTTCTGACGTCCTATCAGGTAAGTAGTAACATCTAGGCACGATACTATCGGTACTGCTGAGGAAACGCTTGAGAAAACTAAGAGAATAGATACTTTAATATTGTCAGGGAGGTCATTCCAAAGAGCAGTAGATGAAGGAAAGAAGGAAGATTTGTACATATCTAATCTACATTTGGCATCTGCCTCTCCAGGGGGCGCCTGAGGTGATAAGGGTTTACAGAGGATATAAGATGGGGAAGTCGATTAGACAGATAAATCGGAACAACACCGTTGACAATTTTGTAGTACAGAATAATTGTATGACGTCGTGGTCTCTCTTTTAATGATGTAAAACCGGATTCCTTGTATAATTTTGGTGGCTAGTCCCTCGGACTGAGCCGACTATAGTTCTAATCGCATCCAGATGGACATTTTCTAAATCTTCAGCTTGTTTGTTTGTACAATTATCCCACACGACATCCGAAAAATCGAAATGGGGCAAAATAAATGACTTATACATTATTTCGAGTGATTTCCGACTAAGACGGTATTTAAATGAGCGGAGGCAGGCAACAAGAACACTTTGACAACATGGATTTGATGTGGCGATCCCATTTACAATTATTTTGAATGATAACTCCTAGGTGTTTGTGGAATTCTGTATCATGTAATGTCACGTTATTAAACCTTAGAGGTTCAATTTGTTCGGTTAAATGGTGGACTGAATTATGAGAAACTGTTTTCGCGTGAACTTGAACAACGCATGATTGACTGTTATAGACAAAATTGGGACAGTAAATATTTAACTGATATCACAATTCCTAAATTTCGCAAAGTGTTCGTGAGATTTCGACTTGGTATTAGTGATTTGAATGTCCATCAAAGATATACACTAAGCTCCAAAAACTGTCCATTCTGTGATCAAATTGAGGACGAAATAGATTTTTTGATTGTTTGTCCATCCTATAAAGATTTAAGAGATAAATACATTTTGCCTCATATTAGAAATGTTCATCAAGTGTCATTGTTTCTTTTACTGCAGAATGAAAAGAGAATTGTAACTCGCTCTGTGGCTTTGTTCATTTTTAAAGCACGAAAACGAAGAGAGGAACTGTTATCAGTTAACACAAAAATGCCAGAGTAATTTCAGGAAGAACATTTTGTGATGCAAATATTTTCTTTCATAATTTTCAGTATATGCGCCGAGCGCATGTGTGTTCTACTTTTGTTCTTGACCTCATTGCAGATAGGTCGGTGGCCTTTGCAATTAAACTATTTGAGTTTGAGTTTTTGAGTTCTCTCTCTCTCTCTCTCTCTCTCTCTCTCTCTCTCTCTCTCTCTCTCTCTCTCTTCTCTCTCTTACAGGAAACGGAACAAGGTCGAACATAGATGCTGTGTATAAGTTTGATATCTTGTGAGACAGACCTGTCAAGAGACGGAGAGGACAAAGAGCTAAGAGTGATGCATGTAGACCTGATGAGTCCTCCGCGACACGAAACAAGTGTCAGATGCTGATGCCATCAATGGCTGAACTGCTCTTCAGAGAGAGAGAGAGAGAGAGAGAGAGAGAGAGAGAGAGAGAGAGAGAGAGAGAGAGAGAGACAGACAGACAGACAGACAGACAGACAGACAGACAGAGACAGAGAAGTCAGAGCTCAGGCCACATGCTGATGTCACGGGAGTGATATGACATCAATACAAAGAAAACATGCACAGAAAACTAGAGCAAGTAGGGCACACAATATCAGTACAAATACGTAGATATGTACAACAAAGAAAACACACCATCTGGATAACGCATCCACAGGTATTTATTTGTGCCTGCAAAGCAACATACACACATGACCCCTCGCGCGCGCGCGCGCACACACACACACCCAACGATAAAACCCAACTCCAATCTGACCGTCAATCATGTCCGTCTTTTATTTGCCATCAACGTTACCGTTCTGCCCATCCTCGCATCGCCAGCCAGCCCTTGGCCTAAGACTCCGTGTCCAGCCAGCCCTTGGCCTAAGACTCCGTGTCCAGCCAGCCCTTGGCCTAAGACTCCGTGTCCAGCCAGCCCTTGGCCTAAGACTCCGTGTCCAGCCAGCCCTTGGCCTAAGACTCCGTGTCCAGCCAGCCCTTGGCCTAAGACTCCGTGTCCAGCCAGCCCTTGGCCTAAGACTCCGTGTCCAGCCAGCCCTTGGCCTAAGACTCCGTGTCTAGCCAGCCCTTGGCCTAAGACTCCGTGTCCAGCCAGCCCTTGGCCTAAGACTCCGTGTCCAGCCAGCCCTTGGCCTAAGACTCCGTGTCCAGCCAGCCCTTGGCCTAAGACTCCGTGTCCAGCCTAGCCCTCTTCACGTTCCCCCCGTCGCTGATGCCCCACACGTAGCAGTCCCAGGTGTCCACCTCTCTCATGTGCTCCGCCACCTGATCCCACCTGCCCCCGTCATTGTTCTCGGGGGAGACCCTCCCTCGTTTCCACACCGTTCCCTCCTCGTTGACGGCCAGCGCGAAGCCGTCTCCTGCAGAGATGTGCTTCACCTTCCCTATGGCTCCCAAGTTAGGTACCTGTTCCCAGGGCGAGAGCACACTGGTGATGGACAGTGCCACTACTGCTGATACTACTACTGCTGCTGCTGCAGCTGCTACTGCTGCGGCTGTTGCTACTACTGCTACTACTACTACTACTTACAATATTACTACCACTACTATTACTACTACAACTGATGATGATGATGATGATGATGATGATAATGAGGAGGAGGAGGAGGAGATTAATAACAATGATAAAATGATGATGATAATAATCATAATAATAATGATAATAACAACAGTAATAATAATTTCAATGATACTGATCACTAAAAAGAATAATGATAATAATAAAGATAACAACAACAACAACAACAATCCTCCTCCTCCTCCTCCTCATCTTAATGCGGCCGAGTTCCAGACGACAAACACGACAGACCAAGGAGATGTACAGCTGCAATGATGGCGTCTTCACCAGTGGCACACCAAGGTTATACACAATGATGGGCGAAGAAGGCAATGGTACACCAAGGTTATACACAATGATGGACGAAGAAGGCAATGGTACACCAAGGTTATACACAATGATGGGTGAAGAAGGCAATGGCACACACCAAAGTTATACACAATGATGGACGAAGAAGGCAATGGTACACACCAAGGTTATACACAATGATGGGTGAAGAAGGCAATGGTACACCAAGGTTATACACAATGATGGGTGAAGAAGGCAATGGCACACACCAAAGTTATACACAATGATGGACGAAGAAGGCAATGGTACACACCAAGGTTATACACAATGATGGACGAAGAAGGCAGTGGCACACCAAGGTTATACACAATGATGGGTGAAGAAGGCAATGGTACACCAAGGTTATACACAATGATAGGTGAAGAAGGCAATGGTACACCAAGGTAATACACAATGATGGGTGAAGAAGGCAATGGCACACCAAGGTTATACACAATGATGGACGAAGAAGGCAATGGCACACCAAGGTTATACACAATGATGGGTGAAGAAGGCAATGGCACACCAAAATTATACACAATGATGGACGAAGAAGGCAATGGCACACCAAGGTTATACACAATGATGGACGAAGAAGGCAATGGCACACCAAGGTTATACACAATGATGGGTGAAGAAGGCAATGGCACACCAAGGTTATACACAATGATGGACGAAGAAGGCAATGGCACACCAAAGTTATACACAATGATGGACGAAGAAGGCAATGGCACACCAAAATTATACACAATGATGGACGAAGAAGGCAATGGCACACACCAAGGTTATACACAATGATGGACGAAGAAGGCAATGGCACACCAAAGTTATACACAATGATGGACGAAGAAGGCAATGGCACACCAAGGTTATACACAATGATGGGTGAAGAAGGCAATGGCACACCAAGGTTATACACAATGATGGGTGAAGAAGGCAATGGCACACCAAGGTTATACACAATGATGGGTGAAAAGGCAATGGCACACCAAAATTATACACAATGATGGACGAAGAAGGCAATGGCACAACAAAATTATACACAATGATGGACGAAGAAGGCAATGGCACACCAAAGTTATACACAATGATGGACGAAGAAGGCAATGGCACACCAAGGTTATACACAATGATGGGTGAAGAAGGCAATGGTACACCAAGGTTGTACACAATGATGGACGAAGAAGGCAATGGTACACACCAAGGTTATACACAATGATGGATGAAGAAGGCAATGGTACACCAAGGTTGTACACAATGATGGACGAAGAAGGCAATGGCACACACCAAGGTTATACACAATGATGGGTGAAGAAGGCAATGGCACACCAAGGTTATACACAATGATGGACGAAGAAGGCAATGGCACACCAAAATTATACACAATGATGGACGAAGAAGGCAATGGCACACCAAAGTTATACACAATAATGGACGAAGAAGGCAATGGCACACCAAGGTTGTACACAATGATGGGTGAAGAAGGCAATGGTACACCAAGGTTGTACACAATGATGAACGAAGAAGGCAATGGTACACCAAAGTTATACACAATGATGGGTGAAGAAGGCAATGGTACACCAATGTTATACACAATGATGGACGAAGAAGGCAACAGTACACCAAGGTTATACACAATGATGGACGAAGAAGGCAATGGCACACACCAAGGTTATACACAATGATGGACGAAGAAGGCAATGGTACACACCAAGGTTATACACAATGATGGACGAAGAAGGCAATGGCACACCCAGGTTATACACAATGATGGACGAAGAAGGCAGTGGCACACCAAGGTTATACACAATGATGAACTAAGAAGGCAGTGGCACACCAAGGTTATACACAATGATGGACGAAGAAGGCAATGGCACACCCAGGTTATACACAATGATGGACGAAGAAGGCAATGGCACACCCAGGTTATACACAATGATGAACTAAGAAGGCAGTGGCACACCAAGGTTATACACAATGATGGACGAAGAAGGCAGTGGCACACCAAGGTTATACACAATGATGGACGAAGAAGGCAGTGGCACACCAAGGTTATACACAATGATGGACGAAGAAGGCAATGGCACACCAAGGTTATACACAATGATGGACGAAGAAGGCAGTGGCACACCAAGGTTATACACAATGATGGACGAAGAAGGCAGTGGTACACCAAGGTTATACACAATGATGGACGAAGAAGGCAATGGCACACCAAAATTATACACAATGATGGACGAAGAAGGCAGTGGTACACCAAGGTTGTACACAATGATGGACGAAGAAGGCAATGGTACACACCAAGGTTATACACAATGATGGGTGAAGAAGGCAACGGCACACACCAAGGTTATACACAATGATGGACGAAGAAGGCAATGGCACACCAAGGTTATACACAATGATGGACGAAGAAGGCAGTGGCACACCAAGGTTATACACAATGATGGACGAAGAAGGCAATGGCACACCAAGGTTATACACAATGATGGACGAAGAAGGCAATGGCACACCAAGGTTATACACAATGATGGACGAAGAAGGCAGTGGCACACCAAGGTTATACACAATGATGGATGAAGAAGGCAATGGCACACCAAGGTTATACACAATGATGGACGAAGAAGGCAATAGTACACCAAGGTTATACACAATGATGGACGAAGAAGGCAGTGGCACACCAAGGTTATACACAATGATGGATGAAGAAGGCAATAGTACACCATGGTTATACACAATGATGGGTGAAGAAGGCAATGGCACACACCAAGGTTATACACAATGATGGGTGAAGAAGACAATGGTACACCAAGGTTATACACAATGATGGACGAACAAGGTAAAAGGTCTCGCTGCACAGCTGGCGGAAGAAATGCAAGAGGAGAGAACCTTTTCATCTGCAATTAAAAAGAATAGAAACAAAGTTAAAAGAAAAAACACTATTCCACAGGGATGAACAAATAACAAGACAAAACACGACGCGTTTCGACCTCTTTGGTCTTCTTCAGGCAACAAAAAAGAAACAAAATAATATTCCGTCGGACGAAAGGAATAAACAAATTACAAGACAAACCACGACGCGTTTCGTCCTCTTTGGTCTTCTTCAGGCAACAAAAAAGAAAAAAAATAATATTCCGTCGGATGAAAGGAATAAACAAATTACAAGACAAAACACGACGCGTTTCGTCCTCTTTGGTCTTCTTCAGGCAAGACAAATGTTGTTTGTAGTGCTGTTTATCTCTGAAGAAGACCAAAGGTGTCGAAACGCGTCGTGTTTTGTCTTGTAGTTTGTTTATCCCTTTCGTTCGGCGGAATAGTATTTTTTTTCTTTCATGTTTGTTTCAGTTTTCGTGTGCGGTTACCTCACTTTGAAAGTAAAAGGAAAAGAAGATGTTCAGAAATACTTGCTGGGGGGGGGGGGGGGGGGGGGGGGGGGAGAAGTTGCACTGATGAACTGCACAAGCTGCACGTGCAACCCGTGTGAACTTTACTCAAGTTTCACGGATCGTCTGTTATGGTCTTCTTTGTCTGTCAGACCTTAACGGAATTGAGACAGACGTTGAGAACGTACACCACGGGATCATCATTTGGTTTAATGACATCATATCACTCGCTCGCTCTTTTACCAGCTAAAACGAGTTTTCTATGTTTAGGCCATAGTTCTGATAAGACCATGAACTGCCGGGCAGCAACGCAGTGGTCAAGACATCTTCGTACACACACAACCACCCAGTGATGGTAGAAGTCGTGGTCATCTTCGCCCGTGAAGGACAAACAACATTGGTAAAAAAAGTAGTTAGACTCAGAATCAAAAACTTACTTGGAGAATATTTCGACAGGGTCGCCCTGTCTTCTTCAGCTCACTGTTGCTGTTTTGGCAGCGAGGCCTGGTGGGGCGACTGTTATGTGGAGTGTACGGTTGTCAGGATCTGATTGTAGATGGGGGAAAGTTCAAAGCCTTGATTTCTGTTCAGGCTGGGGCGTCTGGTCTTGATTTCGATGGCTTCTTTAACTTCTCTTTTTGTGAGGAAGGGCTCTGTAGATAAGATCTTGGTTTCTTGGGGGCTGAAACTGTGGCCTGTGGTGTAGTGTACCAGGTAGGTTGTCAAGACTGCCCATACCTACATTGGCGAGACAGCAAGACCACTCACCACCCGTCTACAGGAACACCCAAACCGATCTACTTCTGCCATACACGAACACATACAAGCCACAGGCCACAGTTTCAGCCCCCAAGAAACCAAGATCTTATCTACAGAGCCCTTCCTCACAAAAAGAAAAGTTAAAGAAGCCATCGAAATCAAGACCAGACGCCCCAGCCTGAACAGAGATCAAGGCTTTGAACTTCCCCCCATCTACAATCAGATCCTGACAACCGTTCACCCCACACAATAGTCGCCCCACCAAGCCTCGCTGCCGCAACAGCAACAGTGAGCTGATGAAGACAGGGCGATCGTGTCGAAATATTCTCCAAGTAAGTATTTGATTCTGAGTCTAACTACTTCTCTAATGTCGAATCCAGAATCCAGAAACCTATATTCTTACTTAAATATTGGTAAAGACATTCTGCACTGCTTGAGCGACGTTCCTAGCACTAAAGAAACAGCAGTTGGTTTGTCCCTACCCCCCACCTCCCTATCGAGGTGTGTTGTTGTTGTTGTTGTTTTTTCTTGTTGTGTTTAGGCCAAGCATGTCTATTGCACACAATTATGATAGAAATGCACACATGGTATATACGTCTCTTTAGAGGCCACAGTTTCGTGACCTAATTACTAATGATCAGATTCCACAACAACCAAGAAAACATTTGGTGCACAGGTACAATTTCTTGTAGGAACATGTATGCAAACGTGTGTGACAACAAGATAACTTATCATTTACTTCTTAAACGAAAGCAATAGAATTACGATTATTAAGGGAAATGGGTATGCTCCACATAGAGAAACACAATAACAAGCTCATTAACTGCATAAATAGCAAAAATAACATTATAAGACTTCGGTAAGCAAGTATGTTGTAATTTAACATTTATAATATGCGTAAAAGAAACCTTTTTTTTTTCTTGAGTTGATAGCGATGAAATTGTGGTAGTTGTCATAAATTGATAGGCCTACACTAAACACTCACAGCGTGTTTAAAATTTTTCATTGCCTGATTTGTTAAAAAAAAAAAAAGGAATAAAAGACAAACTGTATTTTAACAAATCTTAAATAAATGTTAGCGAACCGCCCAGAGAAACGTGGACAAACGAGTCACAAGACTCTTGTGACTCGTTTGTCCACGTTTCTCTGGGCGGTTCGCTAACATTTATTTAAGATTTTGTTTAGATTTCCGCCTGCAGTCGTCTCACTTTGCAACTAAACTGTATTTTGCATGACAAGTATGTACTGTGAGGTAAGAGCAAAACAATTTTTCTTTTAATCTGTGGCACAATTGTCGGATTTTGTGATATGTACAAGTTGGGTTGAACGGGAAGAGGTCTGCCAGCTGGGAATAATTTCTTTATTCATTAGTGAGTTAGCCTCACAATACTTGATAATGGCCGTCATGGAGTAACTTTTGACCTTCTAGATTTGTTCATGCTACCTTTTGCTGAAGACATTATTTCACTATTAATATCAGTGGTTGGTCTCCAGAGACAACAAATTAATTGGTACTCTGCAGATAATGGACTAGAATTAAACAGTTAGTAAGAAAAAGACAAAAAAAATGTCAGGTTTTGTAAAGGGAAATATATGGCACGTACTGAAAACATGGACTTACGAAAGTGAGAGAGTTGATGCGGTTAATGTTGACGAATATCTTGGTATTTGCCACACAACCAAACTTAGTATTGATTTTGCTTGTCAGGATATGAAAAACAGAGCAAACAGGCTTCCAGGGCTATTCTTCATCTTTTGTACAGCTTGGATTGCAGTTCGTTCAGTATTTTCACAAGGTAATTTCATTCACAAGTTCAGCCAATTTTACAACTGGGGAGCAGAAAGATGGGCTTTTGAGAAAGATTCTTTGACTGAAAATATTCATTTGTAAGCACTGACGAGCTTGCTTATTTGTTTGTTCCTGTGCTTTGGTTTGTTTTTAATGTAGATACTACATCATCTAAAACATCCAACGATCTGGTTTATGGTGAATTTGCAAGATATCCAATTTAACTGAATTCTTATGTAAACTGTATATAAAATACTGACTCATGTTAACAAGAATGGACGACGACAGGATACCCTTTAAAGCATCCTAAATGCCGCTAACATGAGATAATACTGGTGGTACAAGGACACGGGCTTCCAGTGTGCCACAGTGTTGACATTCATACGGATCTAGACGTGTTTGGGATAACCAAGGCGTTGAAAATGTAACAGGATTTCGTAACTGTTTCAGAGTATCATTGATTTCAAGTAGCAAGACTGACATGACCATGTTATATATGATAGTGATAAATTTCCTCAACAAAAATATGAGCTCTTTAAATCGACACATGTATTACAACCGTATATTGAGGAAACTATTAACAGATGTATTAATTGCGCACCCACAAGATGAAGATTTGGTGTGTCTGATGACATTGCATGCCACAGACTCGGGCATAGTAAGCAATGTTGTTGAAAATGAATCGGCTTGTCGACTGTGTGGTACAGAAAGCGAACATGAGATTTGTTTTGTTTTGTTTTGTTTTTTGTTTTGATCTCTCTCTCTCTCTCTCTCTCTCTCTCTCTCTCTCTCTCTCTCTCTCTCTCTCTCTCTCTCTCACACACACACACACACACAGATAGATAGATAGATAGATAGATAGATAGATAGATGACAGACAGACTGACAGACACTACACACACACACACACACACACACACACACACACACACACACACACACACACACACACACACACACTTCTCCCCTTCCTGCCCCAGCACACCTGTAGTCAGCAGCCTACCTTCACCCAGCTTGCTCCGGAGGCCCCGGTGTCGCCGTAGGTACCGACCAGGTACAGACCTGTCCAGTCTCATCCACTCCCACAGCCCCGAGGCCCCGGCAGACAGCCGCTTCATGCCGTCCCCCGCTCTTTTCCATCCAGTTCCTCCCTTTGTTGTGTTGGTGATTCCTGAAAGACATGTACGCTGGCCTGCTGAGCAACACACACACACACACACACATACATACATACATACATACACACAAACACACGAGCTCGCAAAGAGAGAGAGAGAGAGAGAGAGAGAGAGAGAGAGAGAGAGAAAAGACAGAGACAGACAGACAGAGACAGAGACAGAGAGACAGAAATAAAAGATAGGCAGACAGACAGACAGACAGACACAGCGAGGGGGAGGACTGGGAAAGTCATGGCATTATCATCACAGGTACACGGATGAGCGACAGAGAACTGTCATCACACACTGTCTGGTTATGACGAAGACTCACACTCCTCTCCTCAGCCCACTTTCAATGAACAGTGGAACGTTGACTAGAATGATCGCTAAGGGGGTCACAAAGAAAACGTTGAGCAGATTGTCTATCCTCACACTGATCTGAAACCCAAAGCCCAGGCTTACGTCAAAGACCTCTGGCAAGAGGAATGGAACTCGCAGACAGATAACAAACTGTTCAAATCCGTCCAAACCTGAGTTTTTATGCCAACCATGTTCCCGAGGCGGCCATAACGAAGAAATATTCTTGTACCGTTTGCATACAGGCCACTCTTTTTACACTCATTCTTATCTTTTAAAAGGTGAAAAAAAAACTCCATGGTGCATTCCATGTCATGTACCACTCACATTGAAACATATTCTTTTAGAGTGTTGGGACTTGCATGATGTGAGACATAAGCATTTTACAGCAGAGTCCATTTAAACCTTGTTCAGAGATGTGCCACCTGATGTGATCTTTGAATATCTGAAAAAGATCAACTTTTTTCATCTGATCTAAGATTTTACATAAGAAAGATAAAAAAAAAAAATTGCAGTGTGTTTTGAGAAAGTGTTTTCTAAAGGGTAGTGTGAATGATTTTTTTTTTCAATGACTTATGAGCGACTTCAACGTGGTGACAGCCCTGATATGGCCTTTTACGGTTGGCTGGGCTATAAGCATCATCACCTTACCTGACTAGAATGAATCGTAAAATCAGGTTCTTTTTCTCTGGTTCAAACCATACACAGAGAGAGGAAAACTCGACCCCAATAGCATGTAGGAAATCTGTACTCCCAGCAGATAGGTCACAAATCAATCTCCACATGGCCATCTAATCACAAATCAATCTCCACATGGCCATCTAATCACAAATCAATCTCCACAGGGCCATCTAATCACAAATCAATCTCCACGTGGCCATCTAATCACAAATCAATCTCCACATGGCCATCTAATCACAAATCAATCTCCACGTGGCCATCTAATCACAAAATAATCTCCACATGGCCATCTAATCACAAATCAATCTCCACGTGGCCATCTAATCACAAAATAATCTCCACATGGCCATCTAATCACAAATCAATCTCCACGTGGCCATCTAATCACAAAATAATCTCCACATGGCCATCTAATCACAAATCAATCTCCACATGGCCATCTAATCACAAATCAATCTCCACATGACTACTTCAACCGTCCCCTGTTCGATCCCTATCTCATTCCCATTCTAATCGCTTTCTTCAACCCCTGTGATGCGTGATGGGTGAGATGTACGTCGTATTTGCCGGAGGCCCCTAAGAACAGGAGTTACTCGCTGCCTGAAGTCTACATACTCTGTGGCAGCTGCTGTCGCTGTCAATAGTGGGTGAGTTCCGAGTGGGGGCCGTCGTCTGTCGCTTTCTAAGCTCTGATTCCTTGTGAACTATAGTTCACATTTGGGTGTTGGTCGGCCGACGATGGGTATCGGTGTACCTCATCTCTTTCCTCCCACCAAAGGCTGTAGCTCCTAACACCTCTTATTAATAGTCATGACATCTTTCCTCCCACCAAAAGGCTGTAACCCCTAACACCTCTTATTTACAGTTATGACATCTTTCCTCCACAAAAGCTGTAACCCTAACACTCTTATTTACAGTCATGACATCTTTCCTCCCACCAAAAGGCTGTAATTCCCTAACCCCTCTTTATTAATAGTCATGACATCTTTCCTCCCACCAAAAGGCTGCAACTCCCTAACCCCTCTTTATTATAGTTATGACATCTTTCCTCCCCAAAAGACTGTATCCTAACCCTCTTTATTAATAGTCATGACATCTTTCCTCCCACCAAAAGGCTGCAACTCCCTAACCCCTCTTTATTAATAGTCATGACATCTTTCCTCCCACCAAAAGGCTGCAACTCCCTAACCCCTCTTTATTATAGTCATGACATCTTTCCTCCCACCAAAAGGCTGTTAACTCCCTAACCCCCCTTTATTTATAGTCATGACATTGAAAGTTTAACAAGCATGGCGTAACACAACTAATTGTCGAGAAATTTCAGGACCTGTGACGTACTTTGACCGAGCAGAATCTTCGGAACATGTGAGAAACAATTTTTGGTAGCTTCATCAGTTTTCCAGACGATTGTGGATCGGATCTATATCTTTAAAAAAAAAAAAAAAAAAAAAAAAAATTAAAGGAAAAAAAGAGAGAATAAAGAAAAAAGGAAAAAAAAAAGAAGAAAATCTTCCTGAATTATTATGCCTTTGAGTCTAGTGGGCTTAAACTAACAATCACATGAAACCTAACGTACGTAGAGGAAACCAGACAGGTAGATCTGAATGAACGAATGATGACAAGTGAAGTCGATCTGATGGCAACATACACTGACCTGTTCGGAAATAGACTCTCTTATTGGTGCGAACTGCCCACACATACCCGTTGGGACTGACAGTCACGTCTTCGTAACCCGCATTCTCGAAGCCATCAAACCACGCCAGGCCATATGGACTGCGAAACCAAGTGTGAAGCTGCACTCTCTCTCTCTCTCTCTCTCTCTCTCTCTCATGGCTGGATTGTTCACAACATTTAATTGCTTAGCTATTCAGTTTACCTATTCCATTCCAGAATTTCCCCCCCCCCCCCCCCCCTTTCCTAGAGCTGCAAATATGATCTTGTTACCCCTTAACACAAAGACTGAACAGGTCAATGTCAATACAAATATATCTGAAGCGTCTGTCTGTCTGTCTGTCTCTGTCTGTCTGTCTGTCTGTCTGTCTGTCTGTCTGTCTGTCTGTCTCTCTCTCTCTCTCTCTCTCTCTCTCTCTCTCTCTCTCTCTCTCTCTCTTCAATTTCAGGTCTACGCTATTTCATTTCATTTATATTTATGATTATAAAGAAGCTGCCTTCTTTTTTGTGTGCACAACTCAATACTTACTGTTGCAACTAAACACACACACACACACACACACACACACACACACACACACACACACACACACACACCACATTCTACTGAAAGGGACTAAGTATCCTGAAATGAACGAATGGTTGGCTCCGTAACTACTGTAAGAACTGAGGCAATGGAACAACGTCAAGTCAAAAACAAAAGTTGACAATACAAGTGATTGCTTGTTCTTCTTTTTCGTTGTTCTGGGTGTTGTTTATCTTGCCTGAAGGAGATCAAAGAGGTCGAAACGCGTCGTGTTTGTCTTGTGATTCGTTTGTCCATGTCGTTAAGCCGAGTTATTTTAAACACTTTCTAAGATTTGTTCGAAAACAAAAGTTTGTTCTATGCATAGAGAGAACTTAAAAATGTTGGATCAAATAAAGTTGTTTTTCTTAACCCCTAAAGAATAAATCAGTAAACGATAAAAGATACCAGAAGGGCAGCAGTCTTTTGACAATGACTTCATTACTAAAAAAAAAAAAAAAAAAAAAAGAAAAAGAAAAGAAAAACAAGAACAAACAATGCAAGTCCACAATTTTCTTTTTTTCTTTTTCTTCTTTCTTTCTTTCTTTCTTTCTTCTTTCTTTCTTTCTTCTTCTTCTTCTTTTTAAGTTGTTGTTGTTGTTGTTGTTGTTGTTGTTGTTGTTGTTGTTGTACCCTGGCTAAAAGACTCCAGGGATCATCCAAACAACCAAAATACTTGAACACTATGGTACAAATGCATCAGCTGGGGATGAGAACATTACGTGTGTGACCGTTTTTGATTACCCCGCCACACTCCGACTTCGGGGGGATTTTGGAGACTGATAATGTTATGCTAGGAGCTTGTCACAACTGAAACCAATCCCCATATAACTATGCAGAGCATAACAACATTTTGATGTAGCCTTGGTGTTCTAGCCTATGTCAGTTGGCCTGACACAGCCTTAAGCCAAGGCGCTTTTTTTTTTTTTTTTTTTTTTTTAATACATCCCTGATCCCCGATCCATTTTGAGGCAGATTTCTCGTCAACAGACATTTTGATTCGAAATTTACAGACAAAACAGAGCTCCTGACGACTTTTGTTTCACTGGACTCTGAGTTGTTTTACGAACAACAGTAGAGATCTTACAGCTCAGTTCCTATTCCTCTGCTCGCTGTAAATGGTTTGTAATGTGTTCGTTCATTTGCTCTGCGGACCATCAATTAACAAAAAGTCTTTATTTTGCTCTTTTGTTTCAGTTTCCGCCTGTAGTCTCCTACCTTTGAAACCTGTCTCTGATAATGATAATGAATCTGCCGACAAAGGGGAGAAAGACATTTACAAAAAGGCATTTATTTGTGCTCTTTGATTGATGGGTTGATCATAATATTTCCTAAAAAAAAAAAAGACTGATAAATCAGCAGGGTTATGCCAGCTGTACCAGCTTCATGCGCCGAAGGTTAGGGTGAGGAAGTCAGAGAACATTTCAGATTAAAAGTGAACGATGGAGTGTTCCAAACTTTTCAGAGAAATGATCAGGGCCGACAACTTGTTTTCGAATCTTCAGAAGGGTTGTTCAGTTTTAGGATCCATTCGCCCGCCTGCGTTTTGCACTCTGCCCGGGCAATGGGACGACTGAATTTGTTTAGCCCTGCGCTAGCGGTTGCGCAGGCGCGTGCGCACACACACACACACACACACACACACGCACGCGCACTCTTGCACGCATGTATACAAATACACTCACACTCACACATACCACACACACATACCCACACACATACACAGACGCACGCACACACACATACACTGTGCAGAGTTTGCGCGCACACGCACGTGTACACACACCACACACACACACACACACACACACACACCACACACACACACACACTGTCACTTCCATATGATTATTCACAGACCTTTCTTTCTACCCAGCCTCCGCCCCCCCCCCTCCCACCCCTCATCCCTTCCCTCTCCTCTCTCCCTTCTTTCACGTCCCCACCCCTCACACAAAGCATTGACATACTTACTTCCCAGCTTCGATGCTGTTACGGTAATACAGGGCGTTGTCCAGACCAATGGCCCACGCCACGTCCTTGCCCACGTCCAACGATCTCAGCTTGGACTTGCCTGCACCATGCCATGTTCTGTGAATGCTATCACTTCTCTCGTAAACTTTCAGACATCACTCTCTCGTAAACTTTCAGATATCACTTCTCTCGTAAACTTTCGGACATCACTTCTCTCGTAAACTTTCAGACATCACCTCTCTCGTAAACTTTCAGATATCACTTCTCTCGTAAACTTTCAGACATCACGTCTCTCGTAAACTTTCAGCTATCACTTCTCTCGTAAACTTTCAGATATCACTTCTCTCGTAAACTTTCAGACATCACTTCTCTCGTAAACTTTCGGACATCACTTCTCTCGTAAACTTTCAGATATTGCTTTTCATTTACACTTTGGATCTCACCTTCTCACTCATGCTTTCTGGTGTCACTTTCATCCTACAGTTTCAGATGTCACTTCTCACTCACGCTTTCAGACGTCACTTCTCACTCACACATTTGGAGGTCACTTCTCACTCATACTACTAACACTGAACCATGTCACATCTCACTCACACCTACAGAAGTCACTTCTCACTCACACCTTCAGATGTCACTTCTCACTCACACCTACAGAAGTCACTTCTCACTCACACCTTCAGAAGTCACTTCTCACTCACACCTTCCGATGTCACTTCTAACACTACTTACTTTAATAGACGTCACTTCTCACTCACATCTTCAGAAGCCACTTCTCACTCACACCTAAGATTGTCACTTCTCACTCACACCTTCCGATGTCACTTCTAACACTACTTACTCTAATAGACGTCACTTGTCACTCACATCTTCGGAAGGCACTTCTCACTAACACTTCTTACTCTGGAGAATGTCACTTCTCACTTACACTACTTACACTAAAAGACGTTACTTCTCACTTGCACCTTCGGATGTCACTTCTCATTAATGATGATGATGATGTTGGTGTTGTAGTTGATGACGATGATGATGTTGACGATAATGATGATAATGATGATGATGATATGATGATGATGATGATGATGATGATGATGAAGTTGTATGTGATGATGATGATGATGGTAGTAATGGTGATGATGATAGTAATGGTAATGATGATTATTTATGTTGGTGCTGCTGCTGCTGATGGTGATGATGATGATGATGATGGTGATGATGATGATGGGGGGGGGGGGGGGGGGGGAGGATGGAGAAACTGGGAACATGAAATTAAGAAAATATATTGCAGATACGAAAACTCTTCACTAGCTGCATAAGGGAACCATCGTAATCCCTTTTGAAGGCAGATATATTTGTATTGCCTGCTCCGACCCAGCGAACGAAAGGCCTCGGAGCAGGCAATACAAATATATCTGCCTTCAAAAGGGATTACGATGGTTCCCTTATGCAGTTAGTGAAGAATTTTCGTATCTGCAATATATTTTCTTAATTTCATGTTCCCAGTTTCTCCATCCCCCCCCCCCCCCCCCCCCGCTTAAGTCCAAATCTTTGCCAAGTCATTACTATGAAGACAGTTCAGTTGTTGGCCTGCGCTTGTTTTTTCCCCCACTATTAGATTGTTCGTCTATGTATTTGTCTGACTTTATTCAAGTTTAAAAGGCTGTGCCAGTCTTGAATAAAAGTTACTCTGTGTTAGGTTTTCTTATGGGAGCAAAAGTTACCCCACTTCTTTACTGTTTATTGTGTACTGTTCCCTACCTCATTTCATTTCCAATCATGTCATTCTCACTTACACTACTTACACTGGAGAACGTCACTTCTCACTTACACTTTCGGATGTCATTCCTCACTTACACTACTTACACTAAAAGATGCCACTTCTCACTTACACCTTCGGATGTCATTTCTAACTCACACTTTCAGACGTCCCTTCTCACTTACACTACTCACACCAAAAGACGTCACTTCTCACTTACACTACTTACACCAAAAGACGTCACTTCTCACTTACACTACTTACACCAAAAGACGTCGTCGTCATCATCATCACCATCATCGTCACAGTTATCTTCTTTTTCTTCTTCTTCATTATCATTATTATCAACATCATCATCATCACCATCATCATCATATCATCATCACCATCAGCAGCAGCAGCACCAACATAAATAATCATCATTACCATTACTATCATCATCACCATTACTACCATCATCATCATCATCATCAACATTACAACTTCATATCATCATCATCATCATCATATCATCATCATCATTATCATCATTATCGTCAACATCATCATCGTCATCAACTACAACACCAACATCATCATCATCATTGTCGTCGTTCGTCGTCATCATCATCATCATCAGGATCGTTATCATCAAGAAGATGAAGAACATAGAGTATGACTTTGAAGAACTAAGACCTTGGAGAGCTGCACAAATGGAGATTACAATTACAATAAAATCGACAGAGTTAAATGTTAAATGTACCTAAGCAGCAATCCTGATTACTTGCATAAACGTTGACGGTGAGTATAATCAGATGCTAAATCCAAAGACGTGCACAGATGCTTTATGGTATGTATATTCAAAGATCGAATCTGAAGAGTTTAAGAAAGTGCTCCCTGGTAAAGGTCCTAACTTATTACATCTGAAGATCTGAACAAATGTCCTACTTAAAAGCTTCCTAAGTCTGTCACATGTGAGGATCTGCAAAGATGCTCGGCGGCCTACATAATCAAATATTACTCATGAAGATCTACAAAGGTGCTGTATGATAAAGCCTGCAGACCTGCAAACGTGTTGTATGATCACACACACACACACACACACACACACACACACACACACACACACCCGCCGCGCGCGCGCGCGCGCGCGCGCGGCCAATATAAAAACAATACTAATAATACAGACACACTCACCAGAACAAGGCAAAATCCGAACTCCCAAGAGCAACAGCGAGACGGTGACTAGTGCCAGCATGTTGGTGTAGTAGTTGAAACTGTTCAAACAGATTGGAAGTGTTCGTCGCTAGTATTCAATAAATAACGTATTGTTTACAGTATCATTTAACCTGTCATCCACCCGATTAAAATCAGAAACACAACTGGCCACTTTAGCACTGTGGTTATTGTCACAGACTGAGGACCGTAAAGGCGTGGGTTCGCTTCCCATCTGAGTTATTTAGATGTGGGATTTTTTTTTTCATCAGGACAAGCTCCTACGCACAGCTGAGGTTGTGACGAGCACGGATGGGCGACTGGAACCACACAGCGAGCTTCAACGACTCGTGAACCGATACGCTCGAGCTCTTTCACATTTTTTTTATAGTGGTCGACAGGTTAGTTCCGAAAAGGTGTTCCGCGATTGGGCCGCTTTCGGTGTCATCGCACATTCGGCGCAAACCGGGATTCAGAAATGACACCAAAGCCATTCATCTGCGAAGCAAAAGTATGGGTGAGACGCCATGTCTGAACGTGTGAAGCAAAAGTCCCTAGCATTGACATCTGTGCAACACTTGAGCCGTTCGTTGCGCGAGAGAGGCTCGCGAACAGACGTGTCGTCTGCTCGTCCTTGCGAGCTGCTGATTGGCTGAGAGAGCAAATGATGGTTTAGACTAGCAATGGCTGTAGCAGACGTCACAATCGCACGCTGTTCGCTCGCCAGACTCAGGTCAGCTTTTTGTGCAGAGTTTGGTAATTGTTTCCAAATCACCTTGTTTAAAGTTGAAACAATCAAACCCTGACAGTTTTCTGGTCTACAATGCATTTCGAACCTTTTCTTCAGTAACTTGTCCTCCAGTTTGTTTTGGAAACGGCCATTGGCTACATCAGCAAGATTCTCTCTTACTTTCGTTCCCAGTTTTTCTTCAGCCCGGTATTCTCTCTCCCACTGGCTCGTAAGATCAGAATCAGTTGTGGGATCATTGGTTGAAGTGCCTTCTGAGATAAGCTTTTCTTCTTCTTTGTCCAATATTTCTCCTTCTTCTTCAACATCGAGCACATCAGCCTCAGAAGCGGTGCTCTGTGCCCCAGTCGTGGCTCTTTTTGTTTTGTTTGTTTTGTTTTTTGTTTTTTTGAGGGGGGGGGGGGGGGGGGGGTCATATTCTTCATCGGAATCTGAGTCAAGGTCACTGCTCGCGGGAACGATTTTTTTTTTGTTGTTGTTGCCAGTATGTCAACTAAGGACTGGAATTTTTCGTTCCATTTCTGCCCAAGCTTTTCAACGACCTGATTGATATCAAGGGAAGTCGGGGTCTCACATTCCAAAGCGCTTCGTGCCTGTTCATCCGAGTCGGTCATTATTTCGGCGGACCAAGCCACCACGCTTCGGCTAGGCCAAATTCCTTTGTCGACCAAGCGACTTTAGGTCAAATATGTACCACCAAGGGCACCAACGAGTCTCTGCTATCGACGATCAATGATGAATCAACAATTTATCCCTTGTTTTGGAAGCAACTCTGTCTCCCGACTAAGTATTTTACGCCAGACAGTGATGTCTGGCACCGTCTTACCGGCAAGGGTTCCAACGCATCAACTGGCGGGTTTGCGCGCGCACATCACATCTCGTGTGATTTCCTCGACCAGTCGGCAGGCGAGAAATAACACTATTTTGTTGTATATTTTTTAAGCTTGTCTTTTAAATGACAGTCAAAGGAAAAGCTTCAGAATATGACTGCCAGAACCCAGTATCTCTTTTCTAAATGTATATGAGATACTGGGTTCTGGCAGTCAACCCTCGTTCATGGTATTTTTCTACGTTCAAATTAAACTGACCTTGATAAAGGACAAGGGTAGGTGAAAGAAGGTGAAGAGGTAGGATTTCATTTAGCAAAATGCAAATTCCGTCAAATACGGTCATTTAGGTAAATCCTTAAGATTAATATATCAATATTGTAATGACACAATCTTCCTCCTTTTTAAAAGAAAAAAAGACTATTGGGTACAGAAGAACTTACTTGGACTTCCTTGGCAGTTGTCTGTGGTCGACTTTCGTCACAATTCTAGCGGTGTTCTGCTTCTCATTTCGTTTTGCGGAGTTTATATAGAAGCAGTCTGAAAAACAGGCATCACTTGGCGGCTATAACCAGCAGCATAAAACACTGCCAACGTTCATAACCAATCGTTTCATTCAGATCTTGTGTCAGGTGTTTATTGCAGCGCGCTGTCAAACCCTTGAAATTACAATAGTTGTAAAAATCGACGACATTCATTTTCTTCCCTTAAGATAGACGACGCATTAGAATTTGGATTGTGTGTGAACAGGCGAACAGTGTGTGCATACACATCGACACATGCGCGCGCGCACCCACGCTCTCTCTCTCATTCTCACTCACTCACCACAACACACACACACACACACACACACCACACACATACTCACACACACGAGAGTCTCTCTCTCTCTCTCTCTCTCTCTCTCCACACACACACACACACGAGTTTCTCTCTGTCACACACACATACACACACGCGCACGCACGCACGCACTCACACACACACACACACACACGCAAGCACACAAGTGTGCGTGCGTGGTGCGTGCGTGCGTGCGTGTGTGTGTGTGTGTGTGTGTGTGTGTGTGTGTGTGTGTGTGTGTGTGTGTGATACAACATATCAATGTTCGTATATATCATACTCGGTACAATGCCTTTTTTTTTTTTTTAATATTTCATGAGTATGAGAGCCGCAGTAATCATATTTGATTTACCATGTCACACATATCGGTACCTTTCAAGAATCCCAATAAAAGTGAATGCCTGTCCATTTTTCTACAAATTGATACAGAGATATAGTGTATGTCTTCAGCGGTACCACTATCATATCAGGTGGTGATCAAATGCTTTTATGAATTCTATTTGGCGTGAACATTTTCCCCAAACATTGTGTGTGTGTGTGTGTGTTGTGGTGCGCGCGTGTATGTGTGTGCATGTAGTGTATGTATGTGTGTGTGCTTTCGAGTGTGCTTACCTGCGTGCGTGGGTGCGGGTGCGGGGGAGGGGGGGGAGGGGGAAGGGGGAGTGCATGTTTGTGTATCTAAGGTGTGTGTGTGTATGTGTGTGCGTGTGTGTGTGTGTGTGTGTGTGTGTGTGTGTGTGTGTGTGTGTGTTGTGTGTGTGCGCGCGCGCGCGCGCGCGCGCCCCGTAAATGTATCTGTTGCTTTTTTCTTTTGCTACGGTCATGTGTCCAGGCGATCTCTGGTATATTGAAAGATGACTAAATGATTTCTCTGTTCTTTCTCTTACGCACACACACACACACACACACACACACACACACACACACACACACACACACACGCACACACACACACATACACACACACCCACACACACACACACTCACAAATTAATGAGTTTATTTTGAAGCAGACAGACTAAACAATAGATTTGGACAAAATCAACATCATAGTTTTCCCTCAAGGAGGACACGATGCAGCGAATGAAATCTGGTGGTAAAGGAATGAAGAGGCAGGGGTAACAAACAGATAGCAATATCTAAATGTGGTTTTCACAAAAAGACTAAGGTTAACCGCAGGCCGGTCAGAAGTCGCTGGAAAGGTCAGAAAGTGAGTGACCGGAATGGTACGATGAGGAGATTAAACTCTGTTGTGCCTTCTTTGTTCTGAAAGTTACTTGACACTCAGTCCTAAGTCATTTGTGACTTACGGTGCCAAAGTTTGGGGACTCTGTGAAGACAGATACATGAAAACTGTACATACTTTTGCAATCAAGAGATTTCTAAATGTACCCCTTCATTCTTCATATAATGAAAGCTAGGGATAATCAGGCAAGTACCCTTTTTCATGCTGCGCTAAATACAACAGGTACAGGTTAAAGCTAATTAGACAATCTGAAAGAAGTCTATGTAGACGGGCATCTAAAATGCTCTTCAAATGAAATGAAATCAAACATTGCAGCTGGGTATCTTACACAAAGAACATTTGATAGATTCTGGGTTATCCAGGCAGGGTAGATAATGAGAAATATTTGGGGAGGGAGGGGGGGGGGGGCATGATAAGTTAAATAATTTCTGGAGAGATGTATTCAAAGCATGTAAAGAAATAGATGAGATCGTTGGTGTCAAAAGGAGTGGTGGGGTAGACAAATATTACAAATAGATGGTTCTGATGGGAATCGAACGCACGACTTTCCAGCCCGTAATCTAGGACCACTGCGCCACGGCGGCTGATCCATTTGAAGTTTACGTTTAAGTTTAATGTATGCTCAGAGGGCGTGGTCCCTATCTTGTAAAACACAGATAGTATTTTGCTTTGTTGAAAATTTTTAGATATTAATCCAGTCTGGGGTCAAAATAAGTTTCGTATGAAAGGTAGGTAGAATATTGCTTTTTCTTCAAATAATGGATGACATTTCTGATCGATTTATGTAATAACTACCGTATCCTTGACAGCTGAAAGAAATGCTGTTTTGTGCTTCCTTTTTTTTCAAAATTTGGTTTTATGCGTATATTTATTTATGAATGTATTTCGTTAATCTACTTATCATGGTGATAACGATAGAAACGATGACGATGATGGTAATGAAGATGGCAATGACCGATTATCATTATTGTTGATATTATTATTATAATTGTTATTATCATCATAATCATCATCATCATCATCATCATCAATATTATTATCATAATACTGTCGTCGTTGTTGTTGTTGTTATCATTATAGTCGTCGCTGTTGTTGTTATAAGTGTTGTTTATTTGTTTTATTTTTTAATATAAAGAAATACTTTCCTGCTTCGTTTCACATATATTTACCTAACGAGACTGCTGTGCTTATATTTTCGTGCACTGGGCTTAACGGTTAACGTGTCTATCATCTCATATTGGTTCGTGTTACAAACTGTTGTCACTGCAATGATATTTATGTATCCGAGCTTCAGATAGCAGTAATCAAATTTCACCCTCCTCACGCCATTTAATACAGCCACACATATAAACATCACGAACATCATGGGTACAAACAAGGGAGGTGAAGTTGGGTGGGGGGGGGGGGGGGCGGGGTGTGTGTGTGTGTGTGTGTGTGTGTGTGTGTGTGTGTGTGTGTGTGGGTGTGTGTGTGTGACATGTCAATAAAAATCAGTAGAAGAACAATTGAACGGTAACAGATCATCGCAAGAGCAAAAGAGAACAAGAAAAAAAAAAGGACTAAAGAAAAAAAAAAAAACATGGAAAAAGTCAAGCATGACTTTAGTGTATAAAAGTGTCTCCATAATTCCATCCAGAACAGCCTGTCGCAGTCAGGGATACAATAGAGGGCTGTTGTGCTTCATGAACCAATGAAAATGAAGATATGATGATTATTAAGGGCAACAATGGGTCTTGATAAAAAAAAAAAGACTCATAGATGGGGTAGGGATATGTGTATGCGTGCGCGTGTTCATATATGGGTGCATGCTTGTACACGCGTGAATGATGCATGTGTGTGTGTGTGTGTGTGTGTGTGTGTGTGTGTGTGTGTGTGTGTGTGTGTGTGAATGCGTGCGTGCTTGCGCGACCACGCATGTGTGTATGTTTGTGTGTGTGTGTGTGTGTGAGTGTGTGCATGCACGCGTACGTGTGTGTGCATGTGTGTGTGTGTGTGTGTGTGTGTGTGTGTGTGTGTGTGTGTGTGTTACTGGAGGAATGATCGAATTTTGTCCATGTAAACTGCTAAACACTCTTGTGATCACCTGAACATCTTGTGTACCACTGATACACAAATCCTATGAATGTAAACTGCTAAACACTATTGTGATCACCCGAACATCTCCACTGATACAAAATCATATGAATGTAAATTGCTAAACACTTTTGTGATCACCTGAACATCTTATGTACCACTGATACACAAATCATATGAATGTAAACTGCTAAACACTTTTGTGATCACTGAACATCTTGACACTGATACATAATCATTGATGTAATGCTAAACACTATGTGATACCTGAACATCTTATGTACATGATACAAATATGAATGTAAACTGCTAAAATTGTGATCACTGAATTTATGTACTGATCACTACGATGTAACAGCTAAACCTATGTGATCACACATCTATGTACACTGTTACACTAATCTCTGATGTAAACTGCTAACATTGTGATACCTGAATCTATACCACTGTACAATCATATATGTAAACTGCTAAACACTATTGTGATCACTGAATCATGTCATGATACATAACATAAAGTCAGCTGTCACTGACCAGAAATCATAAGAGAGAAAAAAAATGAACAACTGAAGAAAAATAAACAAGCTAGATCAGTCAGACATATATCCAATGAGTCAAGTTCACACAAGGAAAAAAAAACACGTATCAACTATTTATCATTTAGTGAATCACATATGCTATTGCTCTGTGCAGCAAGCACTGACGCTCTGATGTGAAAAGCCGCCGTATCTTTGTCCATGATTCACCTTTAGAGAAGGCGTCATATTCACACATAATATTCAAATATATCAAGAAATAAAAAAAGGATAAAGAATGAATTGCGAGTCGTAAAAAATTATCTTCCAAGGGTAATTGGAGACCGTAGACCACTGCAAGGGTACAGCGAATCATAAAAAAAAATTATAGTCAGCTAAGGGAAGTAATTGTAGGTATGGACTGAAAGAGTTCTTTCTATGCACCATTGTTTCGGTCTTGGTTTTATTAAGCTATAGGAAAAATAAAATGTCATTGTTTATCTCACTAGAAATATTAAAATTCCATTCCGGACACTAGATAAAAAAAAGGTTATCACTGCTTGCTGGATCCTCACAAGAAATGTGGACAGGCCAGGATGAAATCATCTCTAAAACCCGTGTTCTGATATTTTTTTTTTCAAAAACGTATTTCATTCAGTGCTATTCGTCTTAAGATATTTTCCAACATTAACACACTTGTAAATTGGCAGAAAGGAAACGGGGGGGGGGGGGGGGGGGGGGGGGGGGGGATCAACCGTGCACTTTTTTTTAAAGATTTTTTTTTTTTTTTTTTTTAGCGAATAGATGACAATATCTTTGAATTTTGTCAGTATAACAAATTGTTGGTCTTTTAATTCCTACTTCTGGGCATATCTGTACAATTCCTAAGCCATGTCCAGATAGCAGTGTTGTTTTCTTTACAAGCTCAGTTTTGTTCGTCAAATTCAAGTTGTATAATCATCATATTAGTAGCTTTTTCTTGCACAAACGAGGCTATTGGAAGCTAACAAATTTCAGCCAATGTTTCTTTGCATTTCACGAATGATCTCATATACTGAAGATATCTGCATGTTGCCCCACGTAAGAGAGTGCTACATGAGTGTATCGGCATCTGCAAAAAATGTTTTATGAGATATTTATGTATGTGTATTATAATACATACATACATATACATTCCACACAACCATCATTCCATAGAGGTATATATATATATATATATATATATATATATTATTTGTGTGTGTGTGTGTGTGTGTGTGTGTGTGTGTGTGTGTGTGTGTGTGTGAACTGTTTCATTTCGTAAAATCTTCTACCATCTACAAATTTCAGCTTCTAGTGTAAGCAAGGTTTCATTTTGTGCATCGAACATTTTTCAAAATTGGCAAGAAGCAAAATTGTTATGGGAAACACTTAGCATCGTTCAACTTTCTAAATCATTTTTTTTAAAATCAACAACGCCTTTCTTCCCTTTTTATATTACTCCATCATTCAAACTTTATTTTGTTGAAAACATCATCCTCAATACTTATATAAATCAAATGTCTTAACATCCATCGAATCATAAAACCATCTTTCCATACAACCATCATTCCATAGAGGTATGCGCTCAGTCTTAAAGTAATTGAATTCGGTTTACCTTCTTTAATCGCTACGTCAGGCAGAATTCTTCTTTGAAGACATCGAATGACTGTGGAAGCCGACAGCTGTTGCCACAGATGCCCCTAACAACACGGGGTTCAGTAATCACCCTGGTGGAGCCGTCCATCGACAACACTGGAGCAAGAAGGTGGATGCCCACCACCACAAGTGAAATCGATTCAGAACACATGACATCAACTGAAACGATAGCAACTGACCATCTCCAGTTTGAATGAAATCCCCAGGGTTCTTTCAGCTTATCAAACTTGCCATCTGTATTCCATTTCGTCGGGGTGTTTCTCTGGCAAAGTATATCTTATTAAAAGTTGTATCATGCATAGCTTTTTTCTGCCTCTGTTAAGAACATACCAGTTATTTTATAAACTATCAGTAAGCCGCTGTTTGAATTCTGAAAAACAAAAATTCTCATTACCAACCCTACCTGGATAACCCAAACTATACCAAATGTTATTTGTATAAGATGACCAGCGGCAATGTATGATTTCTTTTTGTTTGAAGAGCATTTTAAATGCTCGTCTACAAAAACTTGTTTCAGACTGTCAAATTAGTTTTAACCTGTACCTACTGTATTAGGCGCACATGAAAAAGGGTACTTGCCTGATTATCCCTAGCTTTCATTATATGAAGAATGAAGGGGTACATTTAGAAATCTCTTGATTGCAAAAGTATGTACAGTTTTCATGTATCTGTCTTCACAGAGTCCCCAAACTTTGGCACCGTAAGTCACAAATGACTTAGGACTGAGTGTCAAGTAACTTTCAAAACAAAGAAGGCACAACAGAGTTTAATCTCCTCATCGTACGAAAAATTCCGGTCACTCACTTTCTGACCTTTCCAGCGACTTCTGACCAGACTGCGGTTAACCTTAGTTTTGTTGTGAAAACCACACCTAGATATTGCTATCTGTTTGTTACCCCTACCTCTTCATTCCTATACCACCAGATTTCATTCGCTGCATCGTGTCCTCCTTGACGGAAAAGTATGATGTTGATTTTGTCCAAATCTGCTTAGACAGCCTGCTTCAAACTTTAACTTCTTAAGTTGTGTGTGTGTGTGTGTGTGTGTGTGTGTGTGTGTGTGTGTGTGTGTGTGTGTGTGTGTAAGAGAAAGAACAGAGAAATCATTCAGTCATCTTTCAACATACCAGAGATCGCCTTGACACAGAACTGTAGCAAAAGAAAAAAGCCAACACATTTACACGCGCGCGCGCTCGCGCGCGCACACACACACACATGCGTGCATGCTCGCGCGCGCTCGCACACACACGCACCACACACGCTCGCATGCATGAACAGGTACACACTCATATGCGTAATCCCCCCTCCTCCCACACACATGTAAGCACGCACGCACGCACACACACACATATACTCACGCGCGCACACACACACACACACACTCACACACACACACGCGCGCGCGCGCGCGCACACACACACACACAACACATACACACACACTCACACACACACGCACTCACACACAAAATGTTCGGGAAAAAATGTTCCCACCAAACAGAATTAATAGAGAAATTTAATCACCAACTGATATGATAGTGGTACCGCTGAAGACATACACTATATCTCTGTATCTAATTGTAGAAAAATGGACAGGCATTCACTTTTATTGGGATTCTTGAAAGGTACCGATATGTGTGACAAGGTAAATCAAATATGATTACTGTGGCTTTTCATACTCACGAAATATTAAACAAGGCAGTCCGAGTATGATATATACGAACATTGATATGTTATATCACACACACAACACACAAAACACAGAGAGAGAGGGGGTAGAGAGACAGAGAGAGAGAGAGAGAGAGAAGAGAGAGAAAGAAAGAGGACATAGAGAGTCTGTGTGCACGCGCGCGCGCGCACGCGCGTGCGTGCGTGTCTGTGTGTGTGCGTGCGTGCGTGCGTGCATGTGAGAGAGAGACTCTGTGTGTGTGTGTGTGTGTGTGTGTGTGTGTGTGTGTGTGAGAGAGAGGAGAGAGAGAGAGAGAGAGAGAGAAGGAGAGAATCTGCGTGTGTGTACATGTGTGTGTGTATGTGTATGTGTGTGTGTGTGTGTGTGTGAGAGAGAGAGAGAGAGAGAGAGAGAGAGAGAGAGAGAGAGAGAAGAGAGAGAGAGAGCACGCGTGCCCGCGCGTGTGTGTCAATGTGTATGTGCACACTGTTCACACACGATCCAGTTTCTTATTCGTCGCCTATATTGAGGGAACAAAATGAATGTTGTCGGTGTTTACGACCATTGTATTTTCACCGGTTTTACAGCGCGCTGCAATAAACACCAAACACAAGATCTGAATGAAACGATTGGTTATGAACGTTGGCAGTGTTTTATGCTGCTGGTTATAGCCGCCAAGTGATGCCTGTTTTTCAGACTGCTTCTATATAAACTCCGCAAAATGAAATGAGGAGCAGAACACGCTAGAATTGCGACGAAAGTCGACCAGAGACAACTGCCAAGGAAGTCCAAGTAAGTTCTTCTGTACCCAATAGTCTTTTTTTCTTTTAAAAAGGAGGAAGATTGTGTCATTACTATATCGATATATTAATCTTAAGGATTTACCTAAATGACCGTATTTGACGGAATTTGCATTTTGCTAAATGAAATCCTACCTCTTCACCTTCTCTCACCTGACCACATCTTTTATCAAGGCCGATTTATTAGTTTAATCTGAATATAGAAAAAAGTACCATAAAAATATTTGTATTCTGAAGCTTTCCCTCTGACTGTAATTTAAAACACGAGCTTAAAAACATAACAAAATAGTATTAACCCAGGGCACGCCTGTAACATGAGTTTGGGTAGTTTAACAGGCTTTTTTTTTTTTAGTTCTTATTGCGGGACAATGAAGACTCATTGTTGAATAACTACTTAACGCTGATCGATGACAATGAGGATGATGAAGATTTTGCTGCGGATTTCCATTTCGGTCTGAGACTGCATGGCAGGGCTGTACTCTACGCTTCCTTTCATAACATATCCCGGCGTCACCAGGCCCGAGAGATACAGACACCTGCAGTGTTGGTCAGGAAATTTGAGCAACACTCTCAGAGACGCATCCATTAAGCAGATGAAACTCGATTGTGTGGTCCCAGCCTTCCCAACTGAGCCCATAGCAAACTCAACTCTGGGTAGGAGCCGGTCGGGGCAGAAAAATCCCACATGACTCTGATGGGAATCGAACCCACGACCTCCCAGCCGGGAGACCGCGACGCTAACCACTTCGCCACGGCGGCTGATCACAATACAGAATACATAGACCTGTTACACGAACGGGCATTCCATGGTGACCCCTATCAATGTTGTCTAGATCAGGCAAAATCGACGGAAACTGGAAACTTCGCACATTGTCCACTCTCTCAGGTCGGATTTTGCTCATTTTCTTTTCCCTTTTTTTTTTTTTTTTTTGGACATTTTTTTTTCTTGTTTTCCATGGTAACAGGCTCAAATCAAGTCGAGTCTGTTAGTTCTTCGCAACCATCCCATTAGTCGCCGCGAGTATACACACCATGGGAATTGTCTCCCTTGATTTGGTCACTGCACATGTCTGCTATGACGTACTTATCCTGCTGCAATTGCTGACTGCATTGCTGTCTTTTTCAGCACTCGTCTTCGGAAAGTGTCGGAACCAAAAGAGTATGACGCAGGCTTAATATGACGTAAACTGCTTATCAAAAACTGCCACCTTGCACGATGTTGTCAAACTTAGATGTGACCATGATGCATACAATATTTAAAAATGTGCAAACAATTCTCATCTTCACGCACCTTCTGTTAACATTTAACTTCGGGTCCTAGCAAAGTAAGAATGATCCCTGGGACCTCAGGAAGGAAATCAGTATTCTACTTTCGCAGACGGTATTTTACCGGCAACCAGACAACTGGCTTTAGGAATGTTACAGTCGCTGAGGTCTGACATTTCACAAAACAAATTTGAATTGAAGAGGGAAGGGGAGTGAGGGGGGAGGGAGGGTGGTAAGGGAAGGTGAGGTAGGGCGGATTTCTTAAAATATCTGAAAATGTTAGCCATTCCTGGAAAATAACCGAATACTTGGAGGGGGGGGGGGGGGGGGGGGGGGGGGAGAGAAATCGTCATCATCATCATCAGTCATTGTGGAAAATATGAGTCAGCAATGAAAGTAACGTTTTGTGTTTATTACGACATTGATGTTACTGGAATTTCTTGTTGTTGCTGTTGTTGCGTTCTGAGGTTTGCATGGAGTAATGGTTTCCTTCATGGCACCGTCAACATTGACATGGCGGTGGTGGTGGTGGTGGTGGTAGTGGTGATGCATGCGCGCGTGTGTGTGTATGTGTGCGTGCAGACTGGATGTCAGCTTGTCACACTTTGAGACAAATGAAATAAAAGAGTACTGTCACGACCTCTCAGCAAGACTAATTAAATTAGCATGCTAACAGGTAGAGACAGGCAAGAAAATGGCCGTAACTTTTCTTACACACACACACACACACACACACACACACACACTCGCGTGCACAAACACACAAACCACAATGAGTTAAAAGCAGATCTTGTCTGTATATATTTCAATATAAATAACTGGTTGTCCAAAAAGGAAAAAAAAAAAAGAAGAAAAAAAAAACAAATCACCGATGCTGTATGAACATTCCCGCTTAAAACATACGTAAAGCTGAAAACAGACAGAAATGGAAGAGTTTGGTCCCTTTATCTTTGGCGTTGGGCAAAACCACATCTCCGAATGCAAATCCTTTTCCCCATGGGTTGTCGTCTTCATCTTCTTTCTCATTAGGTAACTTTGGATATGCAGTGAATTGACCTAAATTTCAGTTTCAGTTTCATCAAGGAGGTGTCACTGCGTACGGACTAGTCTGTATATGCTACACCACATCCGCTAAATTTAGAGACCACATTGCGCATGAAAATTGGCCTAACAATTTGTAACGCATTTCTTGCAACACGAACTTGCAAACCTAGGAGAAAGAAATCTTAGATTCTAATTATATGCCTGATCAATGGTTTTCAAAAGAAACAACTAAAGTTAAGAAGGCAATGTGTTAGAGCCTTTTTTAACACACGTTTGAGTCAAAGATAAAGGGGAATTTGTCTTTGGTGTTGTGCAGTTACTTCCATGTACCATAAAAAACTAGCAGTGAACATAGTCAATATATAACGTTTTTACCACAAGAAATGATATCAGTGAAACTTTTTTCTCTCTCTTTTTGTTGTTGTTGTTGTTATGTGGAATGGTTTTTATGCTTTTTGTTTGGAGAGGAAGTTTCGTTTCTAAGTTCAGTTCATGATTTCTGGAATTACTCAAAAAAAAAACACACCAATATATGGAACTGTTCAGACATCAGAAAACGTTGGGCCACAATCTGAAGCCAAACATAACTGCACGAAACAGGCAGAACATCTTACCGGTCTCCTGATATGTGCTTCCCATAAAATGGAGTTATACGCGGACCTGACAACAGATTTTTGTTCAGGAAATAAATAACTTTCAACAGGAATGGCGTTTATGAAAAAATACGACGATGTGAAAATACCAGTGTAAAAACTACCCCCACCTCCCACACAAAACAGACAAAGGTAAATGTAAAGATTTGTTCTGATGTGAGAGATTCACTGGGGGAAAAAAGCTGAAATCAACAAAGAAATGACAGAAGTTTTGTTCTCAAAAGTCATGGATTGTAACTGCTGTCTACATACAACAGATCTACCCTTGTTTCAACGCCACCCTCCAGCACAGCTCACACCTCCACAGAGCTTTACAAGGATCTATCCAAGGGGCGACACCTAACAGCAAAATGTGTGTCATCACTAAAACACCACCGAAGTTGACTCGGCGGCAGTGCAGTGTCTCCTCCGGTGGGTTGCCTCTTGACGACTTAACACTGAATGCCCCCTGTGGATTGACGGTGCCAGGGCTGCGGCGGGACTGAGCGGGCTGTGGCTGTAGCTGTGGACAGGGGGTGTTGGAATGAGCGGCGTGGGTGCACTGCCACTGTGGTGGTGCAGAAGATGGGACAGAAAAAAAAGAAAAGAAAAAAGAAGAAAAAAATGTGTGTCAAACAGAAGACGACCAAACACGGTGGAGCTGATAAACAAACGGCGGTGTGCTATGTATAACACGAAGACGGCCACACCCGATGGAAAACTCTGCCGGTTGTAATAACCATCGTCACTTAGAAGTTAGTATCGAACAACTGAGAGAGGAAACGATTCAACGCAAAGTAGTGTGCGTAATGCCTTTAAAGAGACCGAATTAGCTTTTCAATTCACGATGGATGGGTGTCTATTTCGGTCTCAGTTTTGCTTCTATGATCATGCAACCTTCTGACAAACATTCTGAAGAGCGTAGCAGATGTGTTGACTGCTTTTTTTTCTGAAGTGTGTGTGTGTGTGTTCTTTTTCTTTGTTAAAAATAAAACATTCTCAGAGGGTTTTTTTTCCCTTTCCGAACAGCCCCAAGTTCTCTGCCAGTGAAGAGTTCTCAGAGAAAACGGAAGAAAAGGACACCGACAGAAGCAGACGATCAGATCATCAACACTGTCTATCTTGCAGCGACTTTCCCATCATGCACCATCACTCCTTGGCCAGCCGAGACCAACCAGCTCTCCATACAACAAACTAAACACTCCTTTGTGTCATTCGACGTGGTGCACTGCTAAGCACTAGGTAGCCCCACACATGCAGACATAGATTGCATAATGGTTACATGGGAAAACAAGTCCTGAAACACCGACAAGACCTTCATCATTCTTCTGAATATAGCATTCGACAAGTTCTTAGGAAAAATAAAAGCCACGAAAGGCAATAATGTCATGATGAAATACTTTGTAATACTATGCAAGTTTTACGATCATTCTTTAAGTAGAGCGGTTATACGCAAGTGTGGGTACATCCATACATCCAATGTACAAAATCTAGCCACGTTTAACACATGGGAAATACGATATACACACAAGGAATAGGGTTAACTTACGTAAGGATGAAACATGAAGAAAGAGTGTGCATTCATCTTTCGATCGTGCAGTCTGCACACAACTTCAGGCAATCAGACTTTTCAACACGTGTCATTATGAAAAGGATTGATCTTATGAGAGAGAGAGAGAGAGAGAGAGAGAGAGAGAGAGAGAGAGAGAGAGGGAGTCCATATCTATCATAAAACATTATTATAAAATGGCTGAAACCATGAAACGCATGCTACTTTTGCTCATTCTGAAAGGCTTTTCTCATATTCTAGGTGACAAGAATCAACTGCTGCTCTGCTTATATGGCCAGAAAAGATTCAGAGCACAATATTGTCCAAGACTGAAGAAAAAAAAATCAAAATACAAACTCCAGCAGTCTATGCAATGCTACGCTATAGGAACTAAGTAAAAGCTTAAAACCCGTTTGCTACAGAAAATGTGTAAGAATAAAATAAAAAACAAAACAGTAAACAAGTTGGGTATTTTTTGCTCCCATAAGAAAACCTAACACAGAGTAACTTTTATTCAAGCCTGGCACAGCCTTTTAAACTTGAATAAAGTCAGACAAATACATAGACGAACAATCTAATAGTGGGGGAAAAAACAAGCGCAGGCCAACAACTGGACTATCTTCATAGTAATGACTTGGCAAAGATTTGGACTTAAGGAGGGGGGGGGGGGGGGGGGGGATTTGAAGATGGAGAAACTGGGAACATGAAATTAAGAAAATATGTTACAGATATGAAAACTCTTCACTAGCTGCATAAGGGAACCATCGCAATCCCTTTTGAAGGCAGATATATTTGTATTGCCTGCTCCGAAACAGTTTCAGATGAGACAGACAATGTACATGTTTGCAATAATTAAGCTATATTTGATTTCATCCACTACCCAATGCTGAAGGAGAATGATGACTCTCTCTCTCTCTCTCTCTCTCTCTCTCTCTCTCTCTCTTTCTCTCACGCATCAGACAAAGCAGGGAGCTTTGAACTAAGTTTCAGAAATTCCCCAAGAATGTAAACCGGATCGAGGGTGTGTGTGCACAAACAGATATAATTATGTAATATCGAAAAACGGGATGGATCCAAGGCAAAAATCGTGGTGACACCAGGAGATACGATCTGAAATGTATCAGGTTGACGATTTGACATTTTAACCGCCACGACACTCAGGGAACACACACACACACACACACACACACACACACACACACACACACACACCACAAGTCGGCTTCTCTTAATAAAATATCTGAGAGGCAATTCTCTGGAAGATGAGGATCAATAGATCAATAGTGTCGGGACTGTCTGTGCACTGGGTATCGGCTTACGTTTAGAGCACGGAGCCATTTCTCCTCTTCACAAGAAAACCTGGGCGCTGTCATAAATGGCGACAGAACAGAATTTAAAAAAAACAAACAAACCCAGCGCCCAATCCTCTTCGTCTTTGTCTTCTTCTCTGTCCGCACGCTCCACTGCAGAGGTGAAACATTGGTGTACACACAGAACTTAGAAGCTGGGGGATGGATTTATCAATAGACAGACCTCTGCACTACCATTTACAGTGTCGTGTTTCTTTCTCCACAGGAAACAAAAAGATTGGGGAACGATACGTTTCTTTCTCCACGGGGAGAAAAAAATAAGAAGGGGAAAAAAGTGAAATTGTATTAACTTAAAGCAGTACAGATTAACATCTTGTGGCGCTTGTCTCAAACAGACACGGCGCAGACGTATCACCGCAGTGGTCTCCTCATTATTAACAATGGCAGTCGTTGGTAGCTTTGACCTTCCAACCAATACTTGATCACTTTATGCTCGCCTGCTCAGTTACCAAGGCACACTCATCGTCATGACAATGGAAGTCTCAACGTTCACTGAGACGACTTCACTTCGCTGACTGCTGACTGCACTCTGTACTGACAAACTGACTGCAGTTTGGACAGACAGGGACAGATAGACATCTCTCGTATCTCTGGGTTTATGTATTCATAAAAAAAAAATATGCAAAGAATAAAATCATTTGGTATCATCTGTACACAACGGCATACAAGAGAGAGAGAGAGAGAGAGAGAGAGAGAGAGAGAGAGAGAGAGAGAGAGAGAGAGAGAGAGATGAAAGAGGAGAGAAGAGATGTATACCTTAACACTTATTTCTTAAATGAACTACGAAGAGGCTGAGGTCTTTAACCCTGCTATGCTGCATAGTGAATGTTCAGACTTTACACAATCAGACCGCTGTGATGTGAACGCTCCCCAAAAGGTGGGTCCAAGGACCCCCATGACATCACTACGTTCCCCTGGACCACGCTGTACGCCCCACAGAAAGGCCAAGAATGTCTGAGGCCAACAGGTTTAGAATTCATGTGCGCGATGGGATGGAATGACAATAAAACAAATAGAGAGAGATAGAAGGGGGGACGGAGGGAGAGAGGGAAGGAGAGAGGGAGGGAGGGAGAGAGAGAAAGAAAGAGAGAAGAGAGAGAGAGGAGAGGGAGGGAGGGGACAGAGAGAGCAGAGAGAGAGAGAGAGAGACAGAGAGAGAGAGAGAGAAGAGACCGAAAGAGAGAGAGAGAGAGAGACAGAGAGAGAGAGATTCAGATTCAAATTCAGATGTTTTAATCATATATAGGCTATTGTCCCTCATGAGAGAGAGAGAGAGGAGTAGAGAGAGAGAGAGAGAGAGAGAGAGAGAGACAGACAGACAGACAGAGACACAGAAAGACAGAGACAGAGAGATAAAGAGAGAAAGTCCATCAAGAAGTCTCTGATGCTGCCTGCAGGCGGGCGGGCGGGCGGGCACTGGCCCCTCACTCGTGGTTGTTGCTCTGCTGCATCTGCTGCTGGGTCAGGTTGCGGGCGGTGAGGTCCCGCACCATCAGGCAGGCGAACACGGTCAGCAGCATCTTGTTCTTGCCCTCCACGATGTCCTCGGGCAGCGCGTACACCCCCGCACCGATCTTCCGGGCCAGGCCAATGGCGTAGCGGGCGTTGCCCAGCTTCTCCTAGACGTTCAAGCCATCGCAGAAAGAGTGGTTGGTGTTAGTGCATTCTGTACATTTTACCATCCATACATCACAGAAGGAGTGGTTGGTGTTAGTGCATTCTATACATTTTACCATCCATACATCACAGAAAGAGTGGTTGGTGTTAGTGCATTCTGTACATTTTACCATCCATACATCACAGAAAGAGTGTTTGGTGTTAGTGCATTCTGTACATTTTACCATCCATACATCACAGAAAGAGTGTTTGGTGTTAGTGCATTCTGTACATTTTACCATCCATACATCACAGATAGAATGGTTGGTGTTAGTGCATTCTGTACATTTTACCATCCATACATCACAGATAGAATGGTTGGTGTTAGTGCATTCTGTACATTTTACCATCCATACATCACAGATAGAATGGTTGGTGTTAGTGCATTCTGTACATTTTACCACTTATACATGACAGAATAATGGTGTTAGTGCATTCTGTACCATGTTACCATTCATACATCACAAAAAGAGTGGTTGGCGTTAGTGCATTCTGTACTTGTTACCATCCATACATCACAGATAGAATGGTTGGTGTTAGTGCATTCTGCACCATATTACCTTCCATACATCACAGAAAGAGTGGTTGGTGTTAGTGCATTCTGTACATGTTACCATCCATACATCACAGAAAGAATGGTTGGTGTTCGTACATTCTGTACATGTTACCATCCATATACCACAGAAAGAGAGGTTTGTGTTAGTGCATTCTGTGCCATGTTACCATCCATACATCACAGAAAGAGTGGTTGGCGTTAGTGCATTCTGTACATGTTACCTTCCATACATCGCAGACAGAATGGTTGGTGTTAGTGCATTCTGTACTTGTTACCATTCATACGTCGCAGAAAGAATGGTTGGTGTTAGTGCATTCTGTACCATGTTACCATCCATACATCACAGATAGAATGGTTGGTGTTAGTGCATTCTGTACATGTTACCATCCATACATCACAGAAAGAATGGTTGGTGTTCGTACATTCTGTACATGTTACCATCCATATACCACAGAAAGAGAGGTTGGTGTTAGTGCATTCTGTGCCATGTTACCATCCATACATCACAGAAAGAGTGGTTGGCGTTAGTGCATTCTGTACATGTTACCTTCCATACATCGCAGACAGAATGGTTGGTGTTAGTGCATTCTGTACTTGTTACTATTCATACGTCGCAGAAAGAATGGTTGGTGTTAGTGCATTCTGTACCATGTTATCATCCATACATCACAGAAAGAGTGGTTGGCGTTAGTGCATTCTGTACATGTTACCTTCCATACATCACAGAAAGAATGGTTGGTGTTCGTGCATTCTGTACATGTTACCATCCGTATACCACAGAAAGAGAGGTTGGTGTTAGTGCATTCTGTGCCATGTTACCATCCATACATCACAGAAAGAGTGGTTGGTGTTAGTGCATTCTGTACTTGTTACCATTCATACGTCGCAGAAAGAATGGTTGGTGTTAGTGCATTCTGTACCATGTTACCATCCATACATCACAGAAAGAGCGGTTGGTGTTAGTGCATTCTGTACCATGTTACCATTCATACATCACAGAAATAATGGTGTCTGCATTCTACATTTTACCATTCATACATCACAAAAATAATGGTGTTTGTGCATCCTGTACATGTTACCATCCATACATCACAGAAATAATGGTGTTAGTGCATTCTGTACATGTTACCATGCATAGGTCGCAGAAAGAATGATTGGTGTTAGTGCATTCTGTAATGTTATCATTCACACATCACAGAAATAATGGTGTTAGTGCATTCTGTACATGTTACCATCCACACATCACAGAAATAATGGCGTTAGTGCATTCTGTACATGTTACCATCCATACATCACAGAAATAATGTTCTGCACTCTACATTTTACCATTCATACATCACAGAAATAATGGTGTTAGTGCATTCTGTACATGTTACCATCCACACATCACAGAAATAATGGCGTTAGTGCATTCTGTACATGTTACCATCCATACATCACAGAAAGAGTGGTTGATGTTAGTGCATTCTGTACATGTTACTATTCCTACGTCGCAGAAAGAATGGTTGGTGTTAGTGCATTCTGTACATGTTACCATTCATACATCACAGATAGAACGGTTGGTGTTAGTGCATTCTGTACATGTTACTATTCATACGTCGCAGAAAGAATGGTTGGTGTTAGTGCATTCTGTACATGTTACCATTCATACATCACAGAAAGAGTGGTTGATGTTAGTGCATTCTGTACATGTTACCATTCATACATCACAGATAGAATGGTTGGTGTTAGTGCATTCTGTACATGTTACTATTTATACGTCGCAGAAAGAATGGTTGGTGTTAGTGCATTCTGTACATGTTACCATTCATACATCACAGAAAGAGTGGTTGGTGTTAGTGCATTCTGTACATGTTACCATTCATACATCGCAGAAAGAATGGTGTCTGCATTCTACATTTTACCATTCATACATCAGAGAAATAATGGTGTCTGCATTCGATATTCATCACAGACAGTGACTGACGTCAGAGGGACAACAATAGACAGTGACTGACTTCATAGTGACAACAACAGACCGTGACTGACGTCATAGTGACAAAAACAACAGACAGTTACTGACGTTATAGTGACAACAACAACAGACAGTGACGACGTTATAGTGACAACAACAACAGACAGAGGCTGACAACACAGGACCACAACAGATAGTGACCGACATCATAGTGACAACAACAGAGACTGACATCATAGTGACAACACAACAGAGACTGACATCACAGTGACAACAACAACAGACAGAGACTGACATTATAGTGACAACAACAGACAGTGACTGACATCATGGTGACAACAACAGACAGTGACTGACGTCATAGTGACAACAACAAACTGACGTCATAGTGACAGTGACTGACGTCACAGTGACAACAGTGACTGACGTCATAGTGTCAACAACAGTGACCGACACCATACTGACTACAACAATGACTGACGTCATTCTGACAACAACAGTGACTGAAGACATAGTGACAACAGTGACTGACGTCATAGTGGCAACAACAGTGACTGACGTCGTACTGACAACAACAGTGACTGACGCCACAGTGACAACAACAGTGACTGACGTTATAGTGACAGCAACAGACAGTGATTGACGCCATAGTGACAACAACAACAGACACTGACTGACGTCATAGTGACAACAACAGACAGTGACTGACATCATAGTGACAACAACAGACAGAGACTGACATCATAGTGACAACAACAGACAGTGACTGACATCATAGTGACAACAACAGACAGTGACTGACATCATAGTGACAACAACAGACAGAGACTGACATCATAGTGACAACAACAGACAGAGACTGACATCCTCATAGTGACAACAACAGACAGAGACTGACATCATAGTGACAACAACAGACACAGACTGACATCATCATAGTGACAACAACAGACAGAGACTGACATCATAGTGACGACAACAGACAGTGACTGACATCATAGTGACAACAACAGACAGTGATTGACGTTATAGTGACAACAACAACGACGGACAGTGATTGACACTATAGTGACAACAACGGCAAGACAATGATTGACATCATAGTGACAACAATAGACTGTGACTGACATCATAGTGACAACAACAACAGACAGAGACTGACATCATAGTGACAACAACAGACAGAGACTGACATCATAATGACAACAATAGACATTGACTGACATCAAAGTGAAATTTTCACAACAGACAGTGACTGACGTCATAGTGACAACAACAGACAGTGACTGACGTTATAGTGATAACAACAACAACAGACAGTGACTGACATCATAGTGACAACAACAGACAGTGGCTGACATCATAGTGGCAATGACAGTGACTGACATCATTGTGACAACAACAGAAAGCGACTGACATTATAATGACAACAACAGGCAGTCACTGACGTCATAGTGACAACAACAACAGACAGTGACTGACATCATAGTGACAACAACAGACAGTGACTGACATCACAGTGACAACAACAACAGTCACTGACGTCACAGTGACAACAACAACAGACAGTGACTGACATCATAGTGACAACAACAGACAGTGACTGACGTCACAGTGACGACAACAACAACAACTGTCACTGACGTCATAGTGACAACAACAGACAGTGACGGACGTCATGACTACAAGACCAGTGACTGACGTCATCATTACACCAACAGTGACTGACGTCATCATTACAACAAGCAACAGCGACTGACGTCATTGTCCTTGCAGTCCATGTTGATGTTGTCCCAGTTGACGATGCCAGGCTTGATGGCGTCAATGACCTTGGCGACGATCACACCGTCGCTCAGCTTCTTGTCGCTAAAATCCTTGATCTGATATTCCTTTGGTACCTGCAACACAGACAATGGTAAGACGGAGTGAGCATAACACATCCATACCCAGGTGTGTATGACGGCGGATGGGACTGTGTGTACAGCGTACAGTAAGCATGTGCACGATGACGTGGAACATTTGACACGTATGTATAATTATGATGGAGTGAGAATGTTTACAGCAGGTGCGTAAGATGACGTATGCATGTACACAGGTGTGTGTAAAATGGAGTAAGAGTGTGCACAGGTGCGTAAAATAAACAGAGCTTGTACATAAGTCTGTAAGAGTGAGCGAGCGTGCAGATGGGCGTGTCAGATGGGGCGAGCGTGCAGATGGGTGTGTCAGATGGGGCGAGCGTGCACATGGGTGTGTCAGATGGGGCGAGCGTGCAGATGGGTGTGTCAGAGGGAGCCAGTGTGCAGATGGGTGTGTCAGATGTGGGCCAGCATGCAGATGGGTGTGTCAGATGGGGCGAGCTAAGATAAGATAAGATAATGTTGCTTATAGCCCAGCCGACCGCAAGGGGCCACATCAGGGCTGTGGATGGGGCGAGCGTGCAGATGGATGTCAGAGGGAGCCAGCGTGCAGATGGGTGTGTCAGAGGGAGCTAGCGTGCAGATGGGTATGTCAGATGGAACGAGCGTGCAGATGGGTGTGTCAGAGGGAGCCAGCGTGCAGATGGGTGTGTCAGCTGAATCCAGCGTGCAGATGGATGTCAGAGGGAGCCAGCGTCCAGATGGGTGTGTCAGAGGGAGCTAGCGTGCAGATGTGTATGTCAGATGGAACGAGCGTGCAGATGGGTGTGTAAGAGGGAGCAATCGCGCAGATGGGGGTGTCAGAGGGAGCTAGCGTGCAGATAGGTGTCTCAGATGGAACAAGCGTGCAGATGGGTGTGTCAGAGGGAGCCAGCGTGCAGATGGGTGTGTCAGATGAGACGAGCGTGCTGATAGGCGAGTCAGCTGGAGGCAGCGTGCAGATGGGTATGTCAGAGGGAGCCAGCGCGCAGATGGGTGTGTCAGATGTGGTGAGCGTGCAGATAGGTGTGTCAGAGGGAGCCAGCGTGTAGATAGGCGTGTCAGCTGGACCCAGCGTACAGATGTGCGTGTCAGATTGGGCGAGCGTGCAGATGGGTGTGTCAGATGGGGCGAGCGTGCACATGGGTGTGTCAGATGGGGCGAGCGTGCACATGGGTAAGTCAGATGGGGCGAGCGTGCAGATGGATGTCAGATGGAACGAGCGTGCAGATGGGTGTGTCAGATGGGGCGAGCGTGCAGATGGATGAGTCAGATGGGACGAGCGTGCAGATGGGTGTGTCAGAGGGAGCCATCGTGCAGATGGGTGTGTCAGCTGGAGCCAGCGTGCAGATGGGTGTGTCAGATGGGGCGAACGTGCAGACGTGCGTGCCAGACTGGGCGAGCGTGCAGATGGGTGTGTCAGATAGGGCGAGCATGCACATGGGTGTGTGTCAGATAGGGCAAGCGTGCACATGGATGTGTCAGATGGAGCGAGCGTGCAGATCGATGTGTCAGATGGGAACGAGCGTGCAGATGGGTGTGTCAGAGGGAGCCATCGTGCAGATGGGTGTGTCAGAGGGAGCCAGCGTGGAGATGGGTGTGTCAGAGGGAGCCAGCGTGCAGATGGGTGTGTCAGATGGAGCCAGCGTGCAGACGGGTGTGTCAGATGGGGCCAGCGTGCAGATGGGTGTACTAGATGGCGTGAGCATGTAGCAGGGATGTGTAAGATAGAGCGAGCAAGTACAACAGTAGAAAAAAAAATTGAGTAAGCTTGCGCACGGGTGTGAGATAGAGTACGCACATAATTATATGGGATGCAATAAGCACACACACACACACACACACACACACACACACACACACACACACACACACACACAGAGGACTGCAAGACGGAGTGAGCATGTACGCAGGTGTCTAAGATGGAGCAGGTGCCCAGACAGATGTTTGAGAATGGAATGAGCAGGTAGTTACACAGGTAGGTAAGGCACGGAGTCAGCTTGTACGCATGTGTGGTAAGATGGAGTGAACTTTGGTGTTGTCTTAACCTTTAGCGGATGGCGTTTTTGACCACACAGACCCGATCGTGCGGGTCGCCCAAGACCCACACATTTTGTAGAGGCTTTTCCCTACTGCTTATCCCTATTCAGATCACGCGGGTCCTTGTAAGACCCACACCTGATAGAGAGCGGTTCAGCAACTTATTCCTCACCCGATGGTGTTGGTCATGGGCGACTCATTAAACTGTATGGGTCCTGGGGAAACCGCGACTGATTACGCTGATAACTGGTTGTGCCCATACATGACATTTCTGTGACCAACGGCTGTTAAGATCGTTGACAAACTCTCTAAGGTTTCGCGAGCTTGGCTCCATCCGTTCAGAAGATATGATGTTTTCCATTGAGTCCAGATCCAGGAAGCACGGTAAAGGTTCAATGCTTGACAGTGACGGTGAGGTAGGAAAATTAAATGACAGAGTAGATTGTCAGCCGTTTCTGCACTGTGGGTTTGAATGAGGAAGACATGAATGAGGGCAGGGACAACGCTGCGGTCTCCACTTCGGCCATTGGTGCTAGAAGCCGAAAGCCCACGGCCACATGGAGTCTACTTGTCCAACTGTGACAGGAACTCAAGCGCGCGCGCACACACGCACGCACACACACACACACACACACACACACACACACACACACACACACACACACACACGGGCCCGTGTCCACACAACCACACAGACAGGTGTACACTCACCACACACATATACAATGATAATTACGGCATCTCCTAGTCGTAGCCAAGAGACCCTCTTCTTCAATTCTCTCATCTTAGTTGTTAATTCATTCATCCATCAGCTTTAAACCAGGCGCAGTGTGGTCTCAAAACTTAGCGCTTGTGGTGCAGCGTATATGGACTAGTCCGCACGCAGTGACACCTACCTGATGACACTGAAACTGATATGAAGTCGCTTCAAAAACGGGAAGAGAGGGGGGAGGGGGGGGGGAGATTCATTCAACAGAGTACACACAATCACCTATTCACATTCACACCAACAATCGGTTAAGGACAGACAGGCATGAGAGATTGTTAATCAACTACCCCGACACCCACCATAGAAAGAGCTGAGTAAAGTAGCTGTGTCTTTTTCTGTGGTAGCCGCTCACACACACACACACACACACCACACACACACACACACACACACACACACACAACCGCCCCCCCCCCGCCCCCCCACCAACTATGTGAAGTGTCCCATGTTATTTGTAAATAACCATCGTGACAAAGTCATTCCCGATGTTGAGAATGTCATGCCTTTGTTTGCGGTAACCATCCGGAAGTTTCACTGACGTCTCTCTGTAGGCACAGTGTACTGCAGATCTTACCTTTTCGTTGACCCACTCGATAATCTGCGAGTCCTGGAAGGGAGTCTTGCTATCAGCCACAGTCAGTTTGGACAGGATCACAAGAGTGTATGCTCGCATCAGCTGCCACACCAATCCTGAAACATACAATTCATGCGTATAGTAACTACCACACCAATCCTGAAACATACAATTTGTGCGTATAGTAACTACCACACCAATCCTGAAACATACAATTCATGCGTATAGTAACTACCACACCAATCCTGAAACATACAATTCATGCGTATAGTAACTACCACACCAATCCTGAAACATACAATTCATGCGTATAGTAACTACCACACCAATCCTGAAACATACAATTCATGCGTATAGTAACTACCACACCAATCCTGAAACATACAATTCATGCGTATAGTAACTACCACACCAATCCTGAAACATACAATTCATGCGTATAGTAACTACCACACCAATCCTGAAACATACAATTTGTGCGTATAGTAACTACCACACCAATCCTGAAACATACAATTCGTGTGTATAGTAACTACCACACCAATCCTGAAACATACAATTTGTGCGTATAGTAACTACCACACCAATCCTGAAACATACAATTCGTGCGTATAGTAACTACCACACCAATCCTGAAACATACAATTTATGCGTATAGTAACTACCATGCCAATCTTGAAACATACAATTCGTGCGTATATCAGCTACCACGCCAATCCTGAAACATACAATTTGTGCGTATATCAGCTACCACGCCAATCCTGAAACATACAATTCATGCGTATATCAGCTACCAAACCAGTTCTGAAACATACAATTCATGCGTATATCAGCTACCACGCCAATCCTGAAACATACAATTCATACGTATATCAGCTACCAAACCAGTTCTGAAACATACAATTCATGCGTATATCAGCTACCACGCCAATCCTGAAACATACAATTCATGCGTATATCAGCTACCAAATCAGTTCTGAAACATACAATTTATGTGAAACATACAATTTATGCGTATACCAGCTACCACGCCAATCCTGAAACATACAATTTATGCGTATATCAGCTACCACACCAATCCTGAAACATACAATTCATGCATATATCAGCTACCACGCCAATCCTGAAACATACAATTCATGCGTATATCAGCTACCACGCCAATCCTGAAACATACAATTCATGCGTATATCAGCTACCAAACCAATCCTCCAACATACAATCTATGCGCGTATCAACTGCCACATTACTCTTGAAACATTCAAAGAAACAGGCATTACGGGCACAAAACACCGGCACAAAACGCAACATTTCAAGGAACGGGTTTAAGGCGCGAAATTCAACATTAATAGAATGTACTTTAAAGGCTTGAAGGTTCAGAGTCAAAGAAACAGGACTTTAATGGCACAAAACTTGGCATTTAAAGGAACAGACACTGAAGGCAACGAGGGTCTACGCCTCGGCAACAAGAGCCCTGGCACCTACCATGTTCAGAGTCTCGTGGTTTTTTCTAATAGTCATCATGCTGACACTACCATACGAAGTCTTACGCTTTTGTCGGTAGTAACCACCATGACACCTGCTAAATGACAATTCCTAGGCCCTTGTTCTGGTAACCATCCTAACACACACACACACACACACGCGCGCGCGCGCGCGCGTGCGCACGCGCACACATACACTATATGAAGAGTACTATATCTTATTCTGTGGTATCCACCCTAACACTCACTACGCCAAGCCCAGTCTGTGAAGACTGCTGTGCCTTATTCTGCAGTGAATATTCCGACACCATCAATAGGAAGAGACATACATCTTTCTCTTCGCTAACCACCCTGACACACACACTACGTGAGGAGTCCTGTGCCTTTTGTAGTAGCCACCCTTAAAATATCTACATGAAGAATCCGGGGGCCGGAACAGCTCAGTTGGTAGAACGCCGGACTCGTAATCTTGGTAATCCTGGGGTCGCGGGTTCGAATCTCCACCGAGCCGTTTCGGTACAGGGGATTTTTCACTCGGAGTCAACACTGGCTCTGACTCCACTTCCCAAACAGTCCTTCAAATGACACTATAAACCGAGGTTCCGTATGTGAACTGACGCACAACATCTTGCACACACGTCAAATCCCATCACCAACTTTCAGAAGAACGGCTTTGGCCGTTGGTATGGATGACACGTTACACATAGCATGCACCCTGCGTGAGAAATGGAAAGAATGAAGGAAGTATGGAAACTGAGCGAACAATATTGACTGGATGACACGGGAAACGACTGAATGAAGCACCGGCAGGCAGCTCTTCAGTTGGGGCACTACCCAGGTTGGCAGCCCGTTCTGTACAGGACAGTGTGGATTGTCAGCGCATAGAACCTTCGGCAAGGCGCTCTATAAATGCTATGTTGTTATCATGATTATTGTTATGATCATGATGATAATGATTATGATTATTATTATTATTAATACCTTTTTTAAAATTTTGTGGCAACCACTCTTGAAATTCCCTACATGGAGAGTCCTATGCCTTTGTAGTTACCGTCTTGACACCAACTGTGAGGAGAGTCGAGTGTGTAGCAGTAGTCGATGCCTTCGACTGTGATAAGCATCCTTACTTCCACTGTTACGAACAGTCCCTTGACCTCGCCTGCAGTAGCTAGCCCATCACCCACTGCGTGAAGAGTTGTCCGCCTTTCTCTAGTGTGGCTACCCGGAAACTCACCACTTACTAAAAGAATCCCTATGACTATCACTGTAGTAGCTAGCCCATCACCCACTGCGTGAAGAGTTGTCCGCCTTTCTCTAGTGTGGCTACCCTGAAACCCACCACTTAATAAAATAATCCCTGTGACTATCACTGTAGTAGCTAGCCCATCACCCGCTGCGTGAAGAGTTGTCCGCCTTTCTCTAGTGTGGCTACCCTGAAACCCACCACTTAATAAAATAATCCCTGTGACTATCACTGTAGTAGCTAGCCCATCACCCGCTGCGTGAAGAGTTGTCTACCTTTCTCTAGTGTGGCTACCCTGAAACCCACCACTTAATAAAGAATCCCTGTGACTATCACTGTAGCAGCTACGCCGTCACTCACTACGTGAAGTAGTCATATGCCTCTGTAGTGGCCACCCCTTACATCCACCATAGGACGAATCACGTTCCTTTGTAGTAACACTCACTATACGAAGCGTCTCATGCCTTGAAGCAACTCCACGATGTGCATGTCATTACGCTTTTAGTCTGAAGTTGATGCCCTCCGTATGAAGAGTCCTATGCCTTCGTCTGTGGCAAACACTCTGAATCTACTTCAAGAACGGTCCAGTGCCTAGGGAGTAAAGACCACGACACACATTCTGTGAAGAGTCCTGCACCTTAGTTTGCACCAGACGTCCACAACATGGAAAAGGCCTTTGTGCCTGTGTCTGTGTCTGTGTCTGTGGTACCTCCCCCCCTCCTCTCCCCGCCCCCCGTGACACTCACTATATGAAGATTTCTAAGACCATAAAAAAAAAATGTCATATCAGATTTATAAGTGAATGGAAAAAAACCCCACAAACACCCAAGTGCAAACATGAACATATGCGGTGTTACTGCTTTAATGGGATATAAATGCGATCACACTATAAGCATTAGCTTGTTGATGTTCAAATTTCCACATTTTTTGTAAAGCTACGTGATTGTAAAGTGGAAAATAAATTTATTTAAACCAAATGCGATCCCGTGATGACATCCCCCCTCCCCCCCCCCCCCCCCCCCCCCCTTTTTTTTTTCCACGGCTTCCATTCTTTATTCCGCTTTTTGATCCACATGGTTTTTTTTTTTGTCCTCCAACCTCCAATTTTTTTTCACCTTTTTCTTTTCTTTTATCTTTCCTTTTTTGTTTTGGACAGTGGGGCCTCCATCCTCCTATTTTTTCCCCATTGTGATTTTTTAAAAACAGAAATTGATTCATACTCACCATGCGTTGTCTGTGTGTGTGTGTGTGTGTGTGTGTTTTTTTTTTTTTTTTTTTTTTTTTTTGCTGATCTGAATGTTTTGGCGCTTAATACAAAGTGTCTGGGTTTATTCCTGTACTAATGTGTGGTGCACTGATACTTTCATTCTGCTATGTTTGCTGCATGGTATACTTTCAATCCAATGAAATACACACTCGACTCGCACCTCCCCTTCCTCCCTTCCCTTACCTCATCCCCCACATCTACTCTGTGTGTGTGTGTGTGTGTGTGTGTGTGTGTGTGTGTGTGTGTGTGTGGATGGCACTCACCCAGAGTGAGGGCTGGTTCCCTTCACTTCCCCTCCCCCCCCCCCCTCTTCCCTCATCCCCCCACATCTACTGTGTGTGTGTGTGGATGGCACTCACCCAGAGTGAGGGTCCGGTTCCCATCCTGGAGGTCAGCGCCTTGAATGCCCACCACCCTGACCTTGACCTTGTTCACGTCGTGGCCCAGACACACGGCGTAGTTGCAGTTCTCTGCATTAAACATGAACCCTCTTCATCAGTGATTTTTTTTTTTTTGGGGGGGGGGGGGGGGATGGTGGGCGAGGGGGGGGGTCTGCCCGTCTGTCTGTCTCTCTCTCTCTCGCTGGCTCGCTCCCTCTCTCTCTCTCTCTCTCGTTCTCTCACTCTCTCTCGACTTGAAGCTCTAACCTCTCGGCCTCTCTCCTCAAGGGAGTCAACCCCTCCCCCCCCCTCTCTCTCTCACCTCCATTTTCTTTTACCCACATCTCTCATTTTCTGCTTTTTTTTTCTATCTCTCTCAAAAACATTTACTAATGATCTTGATGCATTCATACACCTCATTTTTTTTTTTCAAACATATTCATGTTTTACTATTATAAAGCACATCGGAGAGACGTTGAGAGAAAAAAAAAAGTCCCGCTACGGCTTAACTCCTCACTCATTCAGAAGAACCAAATTCACCACCACCACCACCACCACCACCACCATCGCCCACCCATCCAACACTCCGCCAAGCATCCGCCCCCACCACTCACCCATCCAACACCCCACCACTCACCCGCCACTCACCCAGCTTCTCGAAGTTGATCTTCAATTGGTTGAACTTGCAGTGGACCTTTTTCCAGTCCACCAGCCCCGGCTGGATGAACTCGTAGAGCTGGAAGATGATCTGGCCGTCCTCAAGTCGTTGTTACAGGTTGTGCACAAAGGGCTTGACCCCAAGGCTGTTCATCCAGTTACGGTACGCTGAACCGAACCCAAACAGACACGTGGCTTTGGTGCTGAACAGGGACTACTGATTCCCCCCCCCCCCTCTCAAGCATCCACTCACTCACTTCAGTAGCTGCTCTCATTTCCACACCCCACTGACTCAATCATGTGTCCACTATAAGTGCTTCTCTCATTTCTAAACCCGCTGACTCAATCATGTGTCCACTATAAGTGCTTCTCTCATTTCTAAACCCACTGACCCAATCATACGTCTGCTAAAATTGTTTCTCTCATTTCTAAACCCACTGACTCAATCATGTATCTACTATAAGTGCTTCTCTCATTTCTAAACCCACTGACCCAATCATACGTCTGCTAAAATTGCTTCTCTCATTTCTAAACCCACTGACTCAATCATGTGTGTGCTAAAATTGCTTCTCTCATTTCTAAACCCACTGACTCAATCATACGTCTGCTAAAATTGTTTCTCTCATTTCTAAACCCACTGACTCAATCACGTGTCTACTGTAAGTGCTTCTCTCATTTCTAAACCCACTGACTCAATCATGTGTCTACTATAAGTGCTTCTCTTATTTCTAAACCCACTGACTCTATCATACGTCTGCTATAAGTGCTTCTCTCATTTCTAAACCCACTGACTCTATCATACGTCTGCTATAAGTGCTTCTCTCATTTCTAAACCCACTGACCCAATCATACGTCTGCTAAAATTGCTTCTCTCATTTCTAAACCCACTGACTCAATCATGTGTCTACTATAAGTGCTTCTCTCATTTCTAAACCCACTGACCCAATCATACGTCTGCTAAAATTGCTTCTCTCATTTTTAAACCCACTGACTCAGTCACACGTCTGCTATAAGTGCTTCCCTCATTTCTAAACCCCATGGACTCAATCATAATTAGGTCTGCTATAAGTGCTTTCCTCATTTCTAAACCCCACTGACTCAATCATATGTCTACGATACACTCTTCTCTCCTCATTCATTCATAGGCACTTTCAGTCACACATCCACACTCTCTCTCCTATCATTGTCAATTCTCTCTCTCTCTCTCTCTCTCTCTCTCTCTCTCTCCTCCCCCCCCCCCTATGTGCGTGTTGAATCGTATCCACTTGCTCACTCATGTGCCTAAACGTTTACCGCCATGTCCATCCGAACAATCACCAGCTCACTCCTTTAATCACGTGACCATCTGCTCAGGTATATGCTCACTCACTCACACACTCGCTCAAGCTCAACCACCGCTGCATCATGCTGTGAGGGGCCCTTCACTCAATCCTGGGTCCATTCACTCAACCCTGGGTCTTTTCCTCAAATTGTGGGTCTATGGGCCCAATATCGTAAGTCTGTTTATTGAATTATCGGTCCATCACTCAAATCATTCACGAGTCCATTCATGGGTTCATTCACGCTGTCATCGGATCTTTCAGTCAGTCTTGGTCCACCACTCAATCCTGGGCCTAATCAGTCAATCCCGGGTCTGATCAGTCAATCCTGGGTCTCATCAGTCAATCCTGGGTCTCATCAGTCAATCCTGGGCCCACCACTCAATCCTGGGTCCATTACTCAATCCTGGGTCACTCAATCCTGGCTCCATCACTCAGTCCTGGGTCCACTACTCAATCCTGGGTCCATCACTCAATTCTGGGTCCAATCACTCAATCCTGGGTCCAATCACTCCATCCTGAGTCTAATCACTCCATGCTGGGTTCATCACTCCATCCTGGGTCCATCGCTCAATCCAGATTCTATGAATCAATCCTGGGGGGGGGGGGGGGGGTCAAACCACCCAATCTATGGGTCCCCATCACTCAATCCTAGGTCCATTCACTCCGTCGTGGCCCTTCCTTCAAACCCAGGCACATTCAGCACCACTCACGTGTCCTAGCCCATTCACGTGAATCCGGGTCCATTCTCCACCCATACCCGGGTGGATTCACTCACTCGTGGCAGCACTCACTCTCACTCATGGACCCGACCCGCCACTCACTTCTGGACCTATGCAGTCCCATCACTGTTTTTTTTTTTTTTTTTTTGACTCAATTACGGGCACTTACTCAGCCACGAGTCAGTGTGTGTGTGTGTGTGTGTGTGTGTGTGTGTGTGTGTGTGTGTGAGTGTGTGCGAGTGTGTGGAGTGTGTGGCGCGCGCGCGCGTGCGTGCGTGTGCGTGTATGAGCGCACGCGTGCGTGCCTGCGTGAGTGAGTGAGTGAGTGAGTGAGTGAGAGAGTGTGAACATGGAAGTAAGACAACATTTCGCACACTCCCGGCCGCGTTAGGTCTGGTCCACTCAACGCACTTGTTCCCTGCTCATTCACTCACACCCACCCCACCCCTCACCCCCACCTCCCTGCATCCCCTCACCCCCCCCCCCCCCCCCACCTTTAACTCACTCTTTTCTTCGCGTGTTTCCTCCTTGTCAGACAGGTCCACTTCCACGGCAGGCTGCTCCAGCGCGGGGTAGTTGTTGAAGAGGTTGGCCACGAAGGCCAGGTTCAGCTTCCTGTTGCCCTTGACCACGTCCTTGGGGCCGATGAAACTGCGGCATTCGATCTTCTCGGCTTCCTGAAGCATGCACTCTGCCCGCGCTTCGTGGTCGCCCACCTGCAAGGAGGGGTGGGGGTGGGGGGGTGGGGGGGGCAGAGAGTTAGTTCCCCTGAGCGTGATAGCTCTTGCGCTTCTGTGACCTTTTTCTTTCAGGTGTGTGTGTGTGTGTGTGTGTGTGTGTGTTTTAAGTGTGGTGTGGTGTGCATTTGTGTGTGTTGTGTGTGTGTGTGTGTGTGTGTGTGGTATGTGTGGTGGTGGTGGTGTGTGGTGGGTGGTTGGTGGTGTGTGTGTGTGTGTGTGTGTGTGTGTTGTGTGTGTTGTGTGTAAGTGTGGTGTGGTGTGGTGTGGTGTGTGTGTGTTGTGTGTGTGTGTGTGTAAGTGTGGTGTGGTTGGTGGTGTGTGTGTGTGTGTGGTGTGTGTGTTGTGTGTGTGTAAGTGTGGTGGGTGGTGGGGGTGTGGTGTGTGTGTGTGTGTGTGTGTGTGTGTGTGTGTGTGTGTGGTGGTGGTGGTGGTGTGGTGGTGTGTGGTGGTGTGTGTGTGTGTGTGTGTGTGTGTGTGTGTGTGTGATGTGGTGTGGTGTGGTGTGTGTGTGGTGGTTGTGTGACAGCGTGGTCCTTGTCGTCCTGCCGTCGTTGGTGACAGTGTTTTTGTGTGTGTGTGGTGTGTGGTTGTGACTTTGGACATTTTTGGGCATGGGGACTTGTCTCAGCACAGACAGTACACACATTTCCCCCCCGCCCCTCCAATGCACACACACACATTAGGGAACAGGAACATCAGTGTGGTGTGTGGTGCGTGCTGTGTGTGTGTTGTGGCGCGCGCGCGTCGCGCGTGTGTCTGTGTGTGAGTGTGAGTGCGTGCATGTGTGTTTGTCTGTAGGGCTTGGGTGCGTGGCGTGCTGGCCCGAGGTGGCGTGCGTGCGTGCGTGCGTGCTTGTGTCCGAGTGTGTGAACATGGAAGGCAGACACACCCACAATAAAAGCACACTAACTCACGCTCCTCTTGAACAACACCTCTCACACGTCAACCCAACCCCCCCCCCCCCTGACCCCCGCCCCCCCCCCCCCCCCCCCCCCCCCCCCCCCCCCCCCCGGCACCTACCGCCAAGGGCTGCAGAGTGACCCCGGCATCTGCTGGCGAGATCTGATGCAGGAGATAGGTGTAGGCCTCCGAGTCCTGAAACCACAAGGCGCTTTTGGCATCACACCACCGTTGTCCACACACTCACTGCAACATCACTGACATGTCAGACACACATCCTTCCTTCTTTCTGTATCAGTTTTTTTTATAATTATGAGAAGCCGTAGGTAAGGTAAGGTAAGGTAAGGTAAGGTAAGCTAAGGTAAGCTAAGGTAATGTTGCTTATAGCCCAGCCGACCGCAAAGGGCCATATCAGGGCTGTTACCGCGTTGAAATCTACTTACAAGTCATTAAAAATACTAAAAAAAAAAGAAACAAAAACCATTCACTCAACTCTTTAAAATACATTAAAAAAAAAACAACAAACAAAAAAAAAACCGCATCGGAAATTTCGTTAAAAATCTTTCTTCCGTAAAATCTTAGATCGGATGAAAAACGTTCATCTCTTTCAGAAATTAAAAAGATCACATCAGGTGGAACACCTCTGAACAAGGTGTTCATGGAGTCTGTTTGAAGTGTTTACGTTTCACATCATGCAAGTCCCACCCAACACGCTGAAGGAATATGTTTCACTGTGAGTGGTACCTGACATGGAATGCACCATGATAAGAAGCAATATTTATTGTCATGGAAAAAAAAGGGATACAAGTGTACACTTATGTCTGGCGTTCATTCACATGGTGGAAACAATTTGAGATAAAAAAAAAAAAAGATTGAAAAGAAAGGCATTCACAGCATCATCTTGCAACGAGACACGAACCAGTAGAATGAAACCATGGACAGTGTTGACTATTTCCGTACAATATACCAAGTTATACAAACGCTCTCTTAGCATCATCAAGTCTGGACTAGCAGACGACGGTACAATATAGGTCTTTTACAACAGTCTGGTGTCGTCAAGTCGGGACCGGCAGATGACGGTACAATATAGGTCTTTTACAACAGTCTGGTGTCGTCAAGTCGGGACCGGCAGATGACGGTACAATATAGGTCTTTTACAACAGTCTGGTGTCGTCAAGTCGGGACCGGCAGATGACGGTACAATATCGGTCTTTTACAACAGTCTGGTGTCGTCAAGTCGGGACCGGCATATGACGGTACAATATCGGTCTTTTACAACAGTCTGGTGTCGTCAAGTCGGGACCGGCAGATGACGGTACAATATCGGTCTTTTACAACAGTCTGGTGTCGTCAAGTCGGGACCGGCAGATGACGGTACAATATCGGTCTTTTACAACAGTCTGGTGTCGTCAAGTCTGGACCGGCAGATGACGGTACAATATCGGTCTTTTACAACAGTCTGGTGCAAATGAAGACTGCTCATCACCCGTCCTGAAGACCAGAATACACTTGTTCGTCCGTCGAGTTGACGAGAACCACTTCAGCCATCTTGGGGTTGGGGAGGGGGAGGGTGTGTGTGTGAGGGAGATGATTTGTGAATGCGCAGGTGGCTGAGAGACCTCAGACTCGTTGACAGAGGATGGAGTGACACCAGCAAACTGGCTGAGAACCGTGCACAGTGGAGCGCCTTGACTGCCTCATGCGTTGCAAGACGCGGGAGCATCTAAGCTAAGCTAAGGTGGCTGATCAAGCCGATGCGTGCACGGAATGTGCAGTGACAATTTGGACAGGCAATGTGGAAGACCTGCTCTTGCTTGCTAGCGCGGGCTTTCCTTGCCTGTCTCTTGTGTTGCGCTGCAGCTGTCCTCCTTTCTTCACATAAACTGGCATCTTTGTGGATAGAGTGGCGCCATCTGGCTAGATCCATAGCAGTTTGTTCCTATGTATCAGGGCTGATGTTTAACGTTTTCAAGGATGTTTTGAGAGTGTCTTTGAAACGTCTCTTCTGACCTCCACGGGAACACTTTCCACGTTGCAGCTCGCCGAATAAGAGTCTCTATGGGTAGCCGGTGGCCTAGCATGCGAGCTACATGACCTGCCCATCGAAGCTGAGACAACATCAGGATGGTGTGGATGCTAGGCAGGACTGCTTGGTCGAGCACCTCTACGTCTGGGATCTTGTCATGCCGTTTTATGTTTAACAATCTTCTGAAGCAGGCTGTGTGGAAGTGATTGAGAAGAATGCACGTATAGGTTCAACTCCACGCAGTCCCAGAGTCTCTAACAGGATCAGGCTGGTGTCTTTTGCCCGAGGTGAGCAGCTGTCCGGGCGTCCCGGCGTCTTCCATTCCATGCTGGGCCTTCAGAGTCCTCGCTTCAATGCTCGTGGCTTCTACAGTGTCAAAAAAAACAAAAACAAAAAAACCTCTTCAGTGCAAGCGGCTCTTACTCTGTCAACTGCCTTCTCAATCCACGCGGCGGCTTCTGTTCTGTCGGGAACATCCTCAAGGAATGTGGTTTCTGCATCATCAAGTACCTCCTCACTGCATGTGGCTTCTGCTGTATCAGAAACCTGCTCAAAGCATTGATTGCTGCTGTATCAAGAACTTTTTCAAGGCGTGTGGTTTCTGCTGTATCAGGAACCTCCAGAGTTGGAACCCTGTGCTGAAGAAGTAGGAAGCCAAGGAACGATCTCAAGCGACACACACAGACAGTGTCCCAGCAGGCTGGAGAATCTTCTGTTCAATGTCCTGGCCTCACCCCCCCCCCCCCCCCTCCCGCAAGAGACGGGTGAGGACCACAGCTTTGTACACATCACCGAACACGGCACCACTACAACCCCAGTAAAACTCGAGCTCTGCGCTTACCTTGATATCATCGCTACAGTTTTCCATACGTTGCTCTGTGCTTACCTGGACGTCGTCGCTACAGTTCTCAATACGCTGCTCTGTGCTTACCTGGACGTCGTCGCTACAGTTCTCAATACGTTGCTCTGTGCTTACCTGGACGTCGTCGCTACAGTTCTCAATACGTTGCTCTGTGCTTACCTGGACGTCGTCGCTACAGTTCTCAATACGTTGCTCTGTGCTTACCTTGATGTCGTAGCTGAAGTTCTCAGTACGTTGCTCTATGCTTACCTGGACGTCGTCGCTGAATTTCTCAATACGTTGCTCTGTGCTTACCTGGATGTCATCGCTGAATTTCTCAGTACATTGCTCTGTGCTTACCTGGACGTCGTCGCTGAAGTTCTCTTAACGTTGCTCTGTGCTTACCTTGATGTCTTCGCTGAAGTTCTGGATACGTCTGTCACAACCAGCGCGACCCAAGTGGTAGTTGACCCATCTCAGGAGGATCTCTTCTGGAGACAAGCGGATGAGATCCTCGATCGTCTCCCCTTCCTCCAGCAGGTTGACCAGTCCCGGGTGATGGGCTATGTTGATGTCATTCAGCAGGCCAATCTGTCACACAACGCAATCATACACGCACGCACGCACGCACACGCACACAC
>CM065737.1:38069807-38074807 GCA_033310375.1 Conus canariensis | reverse complement strand
AAGACAACACGGAACAGCAGAAAGCAGGACAACTGTGATGGTGATGAACAGGACAATCTTGACAGAAGACAACACGGGACAGCAGAAGACAGGACAATTGTGATGGACAGGACAATCTTGACAGATGACAACACCGGAAAGCAGAAAGCAGGACATCTGTGATGGACAGGACAATCTTCACAGATGACAACACAGGACAGCAGAAGACGGGACAATTGTGATGAACAGGACAATCTTCACAGATGACAAAACACAGGACAGCAGAAAGACAGGACAAGCATCATAGAAGAAGACAGGATAAGCGTCACAGCAGAAGACAAAACAAACGTCACAGCAGAAGACAGGTCAACCGTCATAGCAGAAGACAGGACAACCGACACAGCAGAAGACAGGTCAACCGTCATAGCAGAAGACAGGACAACCGTCATAGCAGAAGACAGGACAACCGTCACTGCAGAAGACAGGACAACCGTCACTGCAGAAGACAGGACAACCGTCACAGCAAAAGACAGGACAACCGTCACTGCAGAAGACAGGACAACAGTCACTGCAGAAGACACGACAACCGTCACAGCAGAAGACAGGACGTCACAGCAGAAGACACGACAACCGTCACAGCAGAAGACACGACAACCGTCACAGCAGAAGACGGGACAACAGTCACAGCAGAAGACAGGACAACAGTCACAGCAGAAGACGGGACAACCGTCATAGCAGAAGACACGACAACCGTCACAGCAGAAGACACGACAACCGTCATAGCAGAAGACAGGACAACGGTCACAGCAGAAGACAGGTCAACCATCATAGCAGAACACAGGACAAGCGTCATAGCAGAAGACAGGACAACCGTCATAGCAGAAGACAGGACAACCGTCATAGCAGAAGACAGGACAAGCGTCACTGCAGAAGACAGTACAAGCGTCACTGCAGAAGACAGGACAAGGGTCACAACAGAAGACAGGACAACCGTCACAGCAGAAGACAGGACAACCGTCACAGCAGAAGACAGGACAACCGTCACAGCAGAAGACAGGACGTCACTGCAGAAGACAGGACAACAGTCATAGCAGAAGACACGACAACCGTCACAGCAGAAGACAGGACAACAGTCACAGCAGAAGACAGGACAACAGTCACAGCAGAAGACAAGACAACCGTCACTGCAGAAGACAGGACAACCGTCACAGCAGAAGACAGGACAACAGTCACAGCAGAAGACAGGACAACCGTCACAGCAGAAGACAGGACAACCGTCACTGCAGAAGACAGGACAACCGTCACGGCAGAAGACAGGACAACCGTCATAGGAGAAGACAGGACAACCGTCACAGCAGAAGATAGGACAAGGGTCATAGAAGAAGACAGGACAAGCGTCACAGCAGAAGACAGGACAACCGTCACAGCAGAAGACACGACAACAGTCACAGCAGAAGATAGGACAAGCGTCATAGAAGAAGACAGGACAACCGTCACAGTAGAAGACAGGACAACCGTCACAGCAGAAGACAGGACAACCGTCAAAGCAGAAGACGGGACAACCGTCACAGCAGAAGACAGGACAACCGTCACTGCAGAAGATAGGACAACCGTCACAGCAGAAGACAGGACAACCGTCACAGCAGAAGACAGGACAACCGTCACAGCAGAAGACAGGACAACCGTCATAGCAGAAGACACGACAAGCGTCACTGCAGAAGACAGGACAACCGTCATAGCAGAAGACAGGACAACCGTCATAGCAGAAGACAGGACAACCGTCACTGCAGAAGACACGACAACCGTCAGAGCAGAAGACAGGACAACCGTCATAGCAGAAGACAGGACAACCGTCACTGCAGAAGACAGGACAAGCGTCACTGCAGAAGACAGGACAACCGTCACAGCAGAAGACAGGACAAGGGTCACAGCAGAAGACAGGACAAGGGTCACTACAGAAGACAGGACAACCGTCACAGCAGAAGACAGGACAAGCGTCAAAGCTGAAGACAGGACAACCGTCACAGCAGAAGACAGGACAACCGTCACGGCAGAAGACAGGACAAGCGTCATAGCAGAAGACAGGACAAGCGTCACGGCAGAAGAGCGACAACTGTGGCAGCAGAAGAAAAGACAACTCACCACACCAGGATTCCATCGTTCATTTTGCAGTACATGTCGTCTCCATCTTCACTCAGGAGCAAGTGGTGTTTGCAGTCTGGGTCGTCGCCCAGGTTTCTGCACACACGCATGCACGCACGCACGCGCGCGCGCGCGCGCGCACACACACACACATACACACACACACACACACACACACATACACACACACACACACACACACGAAGACAGACAGAACGTGGTTTATATATATTCAGAACTACATTATGTTGATCAGTATAACATTTATTGTCAAATCAAATTGGGCCTGTTTCTGGTCTATGGAGACAATGAGCTGTTATTACACATAACTGATTTCGGTCAGTAAGTGTTGTAACTGATTACTGTCTGAACACAATTGGGTCAGTCAGTTTCAGTTCCATCAAAGAGGCAGGCGTCACAGTGTGCGGATGAATCTATATCCGCTAAGTTTCCAAACCACACTGCGCACGATTTAAAGCTGATGGATAAATGAGTTAGTGACTTAAGATGAGAGATATGTAAGAAGAGGGTCTCCTAAGCATTAGCCCAGCGCGCTGGTCAGACCTTGGCTGCCTACTTTTTTTTAAATTGGCTGTACATTATCATAATTGAATGAGTGTGTTTGTGGTGAGTGTACACCTGTGTGTGTGTGTGTGTGTGTGTGTGTGTGTGTGTGTGTGTGTGTGTGTGTGTGTGTGTGTGCGTGCGTGTGTGTGCGCGCGCGCGCGCGCGCGTGTGGGTGCAGATGTGCATGTGTATGCGTGTGTGTGATAATATGGTGATCTGTGATGCGCGAGTCAGAAACGACTCTGGTAATCTGCTGCATATATGAAACACAAAGCTGCATGCGTCATCTTAATTTTCCATTTCATACCAAAAAAAAAAAAGGGCTAGACTCCAGACCACTCCTTTGAAATCCTTTGAACAGAAGAGGAATAGACTGCAGTCCCTGTGTATTGACGTTGGTGTGGGGTAACGTGACAGTGACCCAATAAAGACCCTTACGTCTTAACACTCCCCCCCCCCCCCCACCCCCACTACCACAGGCTTTGACTTCTCAGACATGAACACGTTTCGCTTTCTCCAACTTCAATTTCCCTCCAGCTACCCTCCTCCCCCCCTCCCCTCCCCCACCCCACGCCCTAAAGTATATTTAAAGATTCGTTCATCCAAAACGTTGACGTCTTTAGTGTATACCTCAACTTCCCCGTCAGGTAACGCATCCTCCTTGTCGACCTAACGACTTGTTTTTAAAAAGACAAAAAAAAAAAAAAAAAAAAAAAAGAAAAGATCGCAACATGGATCTCTTTAGCTGAACTCCATTTTCCTGTTAACACTCCTTCCTCTCCCCCCCCCCCCCCCAACCACCACCACCACCACCCCTACCCCTTCGAAACCGACTTGTTGGTCTGCGACACTGGATCTCGCGGACTGAGCTCAACGTTCCCATCCGTTAGCACAACCCTTCCTGTACACCAACAGATTTTGTTCGTCTGGAACGGACATTTCCTACTCTGGCATCAACTTTCCTGCCGTCTCAATGTCCACTCTCTCTCTCTCTCTCTCTCTCTCTCTCTCTCTCTCTCTCTCGTTTTGGAAGGATTTCTGAACACTGTGACTAAGACGCTGTTCGCTATGCCCCCACCTGTTGATCCACTCAGCGAAGGCCTTTTGCTCGCCTTCCTTCACCGTGTGGGTGGTCCCTTCCGAGGAGGCGTAAGACGTCCCCCCCATGGTAGCCACGCCTTGCCGGGTGCTGACGGCTTTCTTGAAGTGTAACCCCATGTCCATCTCGCTCTTCAGATCTTTGTACAGTTTCCGGAACTCCTTCATGTCCAGTTTATTGTCCCCGCTTCTGCACACAGACACACAGACAGACACACACACAGACACACAGACAGACACACACACAGACACACACACACACACTGATACAGTGTTGGAATGGCAACAGGCACCGCAACAGATACAAGCAATGAGACTGACACTGGAATCGAGACACACACACACACACCACACACACACACACACACACACACACACAGAGTCTGATTGATACACAGACTGATAGAGCCGCTGAACTAAATACAAACTACTGAAGCAGAGACTGAAACAGAGGCATGCACTGAGTCTGGAACGGATGCGAGCACAGATGCTGATACAGATAATATGCACCGATACTTCTTCTTCTGCGTACGCAGGCTGAGACTTCTGCGGACACCCTATATGGACAGGCAAGTATAAATCCCATCTACCCAACCAAAGGAGTGGAGTTTTGTGTGCATGACCGTTTTTTTAATCCCGCCATTAAGGCAGCCATACTCCATCTTCGGGGAAGGTGCATGCTATGTGTAACGTGTCATCCATACCAACGGCCAAACTGCCTTCTCTTCCGAAAGCTGGTGATGGGATTTGACGTGTGTGCAAGATGTTGTGCGTGCGTTCACACACGTAACCTCGGTTTATAGTCTCATTCGAAGGACTGTATGGGAAATGGAGTCAGAACTAATGTCAACTCCGAGGGAAAAATCCCCCTGTACCAAAACGGCCGGGCGGAGATTCGAACCCGCAACCCTTGGATTACGAGTCCGGCGCTTTACCAACTGAGCTATTCCGGTCCCGCACAGATACAAGGTACTGAAAACAGACACAGAGACACTGACACAGACAGGGACACTGAAACACATACGAGTCAGTCATAGAGGTACACATTGACACTGATGAGATGATTCAAAACAGACAGGGGCATCAACAACAGCAACAATGATGACCTCCCCTCTCCCAACCCCTACAAGCCCCCCCCCCCCCCCCCCCGAAAAAAGTTTAATGTGCATGCATAATTGTTTATGACTAACTGTGGACTTGTCCTCATGGAGAAA
>CM065737.1:38049173-38059173 GCA_033310375.1 Conus canariensis | reverse complement strand
TACGGACCCGGAAGCAGACGACACAAATTGACTGCACTTTCACTGCTGGGCCCAGCAAACAAGCCGGAAGGAAAACACACAAAACAAGCTTTTACAGAAAAAAAATGAAAGAAAGAAAAAAAAAAATGAAAGAAAGAAAAAAAAAAAAGAAAAAAAAAGTCAGACGACAAGCAGAACATGTACCCGTCGAATGACGACATATATCATTTTGTGTTTAAAAAAAAAAAAAGGGGGGGGGGATGGGGAGTGGGGGGTGGAGGAGGGGGTGGTGGGGGTGGTGGGGGCTTATGGTTTTCTATCCTTTCAAGTTCCGCTCAAAGGGAGCGCGACTCGCACAAAAGTTGTCGTCCGGGACGAGCGCACGGTCGATCTGTCGCGCTGTGCATTTAAAAAAAAAAAAAAAAAAAAATTATCACCGTTACGGTTGCCTGATTTTCTTTCTTTTTTTTGTTTTATTCCCCCCCCCCCCCCCCCCCCCCCCCCCCCCCCCCCCCCCCCCCCCCCCCCCCCCCCCCCCCCCCCCCCCCCTTGGGAGTGAAAACGGAATCTTCTTTGCTCTTGTTCTTAAAATGTCAGCCATGTCCTGTCAACACTCGCTTAAAAAAAAAAAAAAAAAAAAAAAAAAAGACGAGTGGATTGTACAGAAAATGTGTGCAGTGACAGACAGTGTGGCCGACAAGTGATCCCTTGACTGTTCACGGCTGTGCTTTGAGCTAGTTTCGTTCAACTTCATCCAGCAAACCAACTACCAAAGGTGACGTTACAAGCCGGATGTATACACACACACACACACACACACACACAAGAGAGAGAGAGAGAGAGAGAGAGAGAGAGAGAGGAACACACACATATACAGAGAGAGAGAGAGAGAGAGAGAGAGAGAGAGAGAGAGAGGAACACACACACACAGAGACACACAGACACACACACTGACGGACGAGACTGACAGACTTGACAATCAGCCCCAGTGCAACGGATGTCATATCAATCAATCCACTCAGCGGAGCAATGAACGAAATGACAAGACAAGACAAGACAAGGGTAGGCTTGGCGGGGGGGGGGGGGGGGGGGGGGGGGGGGGGGGAGGGGGGGGGGGGGGGGGGGGGGGGGGGGGGGGGGGGGGGGGGGGGGGGGGGGGGGGGGGGGGGGGGGGGGGGGGGGGGGGGGGGGGGGGGGGGGGGGGGGGGGGGGGGGCAAAATAAGTAGGGGGTGTTGGGTTGTTGCTAGTTGGCAGCAACTGGACAGAGCTGAGTCGAGTTGCCTCTCACAACTGTCGCTGACAACTGCCCTGACGGCTGATTTGCCCGCACGACCCTACTAGCTATTACTGACACTTCGGTCTGCGCTGCTCCTTACGCCCCCCCCCCCCCCCACTCCCCTCCTCGCCGCTCTCTCCACCCTCCCTCCCTCCCAGGCCTTGCTGAGCACTAGCAGAGCACCTGTTAATTGTCTGCGCCCGGCGAGAGGTGAGACGGGTGAACAAGCCGCGTCAGCTTCAAACACGCGCGCACACACACTCACACAGCACTCACCTCCCGGCTGTCAGAGAGAATTAGTACAAACTGTGGTTAATTAAATTAAGGGGCCGCCGGGTGGGTTGAGGTTGGGGTGCGGGTTGTGGGTGGGGTGGGGTGGGGTGAGAATTTTTCAGACGGTGTACGTATTACTTATGATTAGGATAGAAGAAAAATCTACACAATTTCATTTTAATGAAAATATAAGATCCACACACACACACACACACACACACACACACACACACACACACACACAGAGGCGCACACACAGACGCACACACACACACACACTCTCTCTCTCTCTCTCCACACACACACACACACACACACACACACACACACCACACACACACACACACACAGAGGACAACTCCCTCACAACAGCCTCCTCTGCTCAACTTTAAATTAACCGTGGTCCAATGCCGTTGCACATGCACTTAGCGGACGTTAAAGACCCAAGGACAACAAAGTGGGCTGTTCCAAGCCAATATCTGTTGGGAAAATCCACAATGATAAGCAAACAGAAAATAATAGACACAGACAGAAAGGGAAACAAAATGTGCCCTTTCACTCTGGCGACACTCTCCTACCCCCCCCCCCCCCCAACCCCCGCCCACCCCTTCCCCCGCGCAGGAAAGCAGCCAAACTTTCGCAGAAAGACATATGTTGTGACGCTGAAGTTACACAATACAAAACGTTATACAAATGAGATCTCATGGCCGCCGGGACAAGTGAACTGTGAAAAGTTCACCAAGTCTTGGGCTGAGTATTCTATGGACGATGAAACAAACCGAAGAAAGAAAGAAAGAAAAAAAGAGTTAATCCGCTGGATCACAAGAGACAAAACTACGACGCGCGTTTCGACCTCCCAGGTCTTCTTCTGGCAAGATAAACATTCAGGACAACTTTAAAAAAAAAAAAAAAAAACCCAAGTACGAAGCGATCACTATAATTAAAAAAAAGTCTTCTCGACTTCGGCGTTGAAGATGGGTGTTGAATCCTAAATAAATGGAAGGCGGGATCCGAACCCTCTCTCCTTTCACGGACCCGATTTTCCTTATCCCCCCCCCCCCCCCCCCCCCCCCCCCGCCCCCCCGAATTGAATCAGGTAAGCCATTTGCTGCTGAGTGGACCGACAGAGGTGTCAATCTCCGCAACAATCCCGCACCCACAAACTCACGACGGGTCGGTGGCAAAGTGCGACGACTGCGGGGCAAAGTCTAAACAAATCTTTAAAAAAAAAAAGAAAAGAAAAAAAAGAAAAAGGTGTTTGAAATAACTCCGCCAAACAATAACAGACCAACGAATCACAAGACAAAACGCGATGCGTTTCGACCTCTTAGGTCTTGTTCAGGTAGGTAAAACAAAACAAGTGTGTGTGTGTGTGTGTGTGTGTGTGTGTGTGTGTGTGTGTGTGTGTGTGTGAAACCGGAATCTATCCTTTATCTGTACTGATTAAAGTAAGAATGATAAGGTTCTGGGCTAACTTAGTTGTTCCTGATTCTAAGAAGTATTCAAACAAAGTATATAATATCTTACATGAACTATATACAAAAGGAATTTTCGTTTCACCATGGCTTAGTTATGTTAAAAGCATTTTATTTGAAACTGGTTTTGATTGTGTTTGGGAATCTCATTCATTCACAAACAGAAGTAACTTATGTAAGTGTGTTAAAAAGGAGTTGCAAAATAATTATGCTCGCGATTGGCGCAGTTCTCTTGAAAACAGCAACAAGTGTGTATTCTATAAAAGTGTAAAGACTGTCTTTGGAAAAGAACACTATATTTCTACCTTACCAGATATTTATATCTTTATTTAAATTTAGATGTAGTAACCATAAATTGCAAATTGAAATTGGAAAGACACCATAATGTTCCAAGAGAATTGCGTAATTGTCGTAACTGTGAAATGGGTGAAATTGGAGATGAATTTCATTGCATCATGGAATGTCCAAAATATAATGAACTTCGTGAAAAATTCATCCCTAAAAAATATCTAAAACCAAAGTCTGTTTTCAACTTTTGTAATTTATTTCAAAAAGGAAGACGCATTTGTTTGAATATTAGTAAGTTTCTAAAAAAATGGGAAGATTGTTTAATGAGATCATTACAGTTCACCAGAATTCAGCATTTCGCAACTATACCACTCAACACTTGCTAGGGATCAGCAATTAAAAACAGTGTATGAAAAAAATCATTTTGAACTGACTTCAATAAACACGTGATCCAGCAACACAAAACAATGTGAAAGACAATCACACTGTTGCCTGCACCTTCACGCTGGAACATGAAGCATGGTGAGCACGTGAATTGCGTGACCCCTCATTCTGGGGGTAAACAGGGGGAGAGGTCAGCGTCACATTTGCTGTTTTGGGACCGGCAAACAGTGGTTCAGTGTGATTCGGGCAGTGTTTATCGCACCACAATGGAACAGCAAGCACAAAGACGACGCCTTTCCGCAGAAGATATGGCGAGAGGAGTTGGGATGCTGCTAGGAGGATCATCGCAACGAGAGGTTGCTGGAACCTTGGGCGTATCCCGGAGCGTTGTTTCCCGTATGTGGAATCGATATCAAACAACAGGGACAGTCACTCCACGACATTCTGGAGGTCACCCACGTGTCACAACCCAGCGAGAGGACCGATATCTCCTTGTCCAGGCACAAAGAAATCCTTTCCACAATGCCACACAGCTGCAACATGACCTCCAGAACGCATCAGGGAACCGGGTGTCAACCCAGACAGTCAGGAGAAGGCTTCACGACGGTGGTCTTCATTCAAGGGCCCCAGCAATTCGGGTTCCATTGACCAGACAACATAAACAAGCATGGTTGCTGTGGGCACTGGAGCACCAAGGCTGGACTGCTGCAAACTGGACTCCAGTTTTGTTCAGTGATGAGTCCAGGTTTTGTTTGGACGTGACTGACCGGAGAAGGAGGGTGTGGCGAAGGCAGAATGAACGATTCCACCCCAACTTCATTGCTCAGCATGACCGCTATGGTGGGGGCTCAGTAATGGTGTGGGGAGGCATTTCAATGCAAGGCAAAACCGATCTGCTGGTGATGGAGAATGGCACCATGAATGCAGTCCGATACCGTGACGAGGTTCTTCACCCCATTGTCCGACCCTACGCTGGTGCCATTGGTCCCGACTTCATCCTTGTGGATGACAATGCCCGTCCTCACCGTGCCCACATTGTCAACCAGTACCTTCAGAATGAGGGAATTGCACGCTTGGTGTGGCCTGCACGCTCACCAGACCTCAGTCCGATTGAGCATGTCTGGGATATCATTGGGCGAGCTGTTCAAGCACGTGAGCAGCTGCCTCAGAACATCCATGACCTTGGAGTTGCCCTCCAGGAAGAATGGGCCATAATCCCCCAGCAGCAGATCAGGAACTTCATCTGCAGCATGAGGAGGCGTTGTAGAGCTGTGATTGCAGCCCGTGGTGGTCACACACATTACTGAGAGTCCATTCATTCTCAATTCTACACAGACAGCAGTGGATTGTTCAGGTTGACTCTTCCCTTCCATTTCAGGTGGCTTTTAGGGGTTGTGTCATTTGTCCATTCTGTTTCTTGGTTTATCTGATGGAATTTCCCTCATTTTTGTTTGGTTTGGATGAAATAATGACTAATTAACAGTATTTGACCGTTTGAGTTTTGATTGACAAATATTCTGGACCATTACAGTGTGTTGAATATCTGATCCCTAGCAAGTGTTGAGTGGTATATGTTCACACATTGTTCTGAGTGAGTTTCGTATTTCTCTTTGTTACATTTGTATCCTCAAAGGATTAAAATTGAATTGAATTGAATTGAATTGAATTTGTGTGTGTGTTGTGTGTGTGTGTGTGTGTGTGTGTGTGCGTGCATGCGTGCGTGCGCGCGCGCGCGCGCGCGCTGTATAATGGCCATCCGACCGTGGTGTTGGTAGAGAAAGCAGAAGGAGGGGGGGGGGGATGCGCGGGGGAGGGGGGGGGGAGAAGGGGCGGAGGGGCTGACAGTGTAGAGATAAAAGATTGTAAGATAGTAAGATACTACTACCACTGTCTGTAAAAACCCAGCCTGACGCAGACCAAATTAATGGTTTGGTTGTCAGGCGGAGGGTCGGCTGAATCACCGGAAGGTTACATTCCACACGGGCCTCAGGCCTCCCTCCTTCCCCCCCACCCCCACTCCCCTTCACTACACTGAGAGAGAGAGAGAGAGAGAGAGAGAGAGAGAGAGAGAGAGAGAGAGAGAGAAGAGCGTGTGTGTGCGCGCGCGTGGACTGACAGCCTTATCTCTACCTTAGATACCACTCGAATGCATCTGTGTGCACGCGCTGCGCGGTTGTGTGTGTGTGTGTGTGTGTGTGTGTGTGTGTGTGTGTGTGTGTGTGTGTGTGTGTGAGTGAGTGACTGAGTGTGTGTGTGTGTGTGTGTGTGTGTGTGTGTGTGTGTGTGTGTGTGTGTGTGTCTGTCTGTCTCACTCTCTCTTCTGTCTCACTCTCTCTCTCTCTCTCTTTCTCTCGTGTGTGTGTGTGTGTGTGTGTGTGTGTGTGTGTGTGTGTGTGTGTTGTGTGTGTGTGTGATACATTTTTTCCCCTGAAATCGAGTAAAGAGGGACTCCATGTATTGTGGTTGTCTGACCATGTCTTCAAAGCCACCAGATAACACACACACACACACACACACACACACACACACACACACACACACACCACACACACATTGAACACACACACACATACACACTGAACACACACACATACACACTGAAAACACGCACACACATACACACTGAAAACACACACACACACACACACACACACACACACACACACACACACACACACACAGAAGGCGGGTGGGGAGGGACAGGATATGGAGGGAGGGAGGCCCTCCAAGTTGAGTCAGTGTCGGGGGGTCAGGCTGTGTGATACCGTTAGCTCCCCTATCTCCTGACAATGACACAGGCCCCTCCCCCCCCCCTCCCCCCCCCCCTCCCCACCAGCTCATACCACTTGTAACAGCAGCAGCGGGGGCTGGGGGCGAGGGGGGAGGAGGGAGGGGTAGGGGGGTGGTGGAGGAGGGAGAGGACCACCTCTACGTCACATGACCTTCTCTCAACGATGATATAATGGTAACGATGATGATGATGATAACACGTTCAAATGAATAACGCTGAGTCAACGAATTAAAAAAAAAAAAATCAAAACACACACACACACACACACACACACACACACACACACACACACACACAAGCGCACAGCGCGTGCACACAGATGCATTCGAGTGGTATCTAAGGTAGAGACAAGGCTGTCAGTCCACGCGCGCGCGCGCACACCACACACACACACACACACACACAAGCGCCGCAAACATTTTTTCGAGGTGACGCGTCACACACGCTGACCATTTCCTGTTTCGTTTCGTCCTTTACCAGTGACGTCAGCAGTGGAGTCTCCCCCTTTACCTCTTCTTACACAGGCTCTAAGCTGTGTCCGGTCACCTCCCCAACGTGTCGTGCTCAGAGACAGGCTCCACACACATGTCGTGCTCAGAGATAGGCTCCACACACATGTCGTGCTCAGAGATAGGCTCCACACACGTGTCGTGCTCAGAGATAGGCTCCACACACGTGTCGTGCTCAGAGATAGGCTCCACACACGTGTCGTGCTCAGAGATAGGCTCCACACACGTGTCGTGCTCAGAGATAGGCTCCACACACGTGTCGTGCTCAGAGATAGGCTCCACACACGTGTCGTGCTCAGAGAAGGCTCCACACACGTGTCGTGCTCAGAGACAGGCTCCACACACGTGTCGTGCTCAGAGATAGGCTCCACACACGTGTCGTGCTCAGAGATAGGCTCCACACACGTGTCGTGCTCAGAGACAGGCTCCACACACATGTCGTGCTCAGAGATAGGCTCCACACACATGTCGTGCTCAGAGATAGGCTCCACACACATGTCGTGCTCAGAGATAGGCTCCACACACATGTCGTGCTCAGAGATAGGCTCCACACACATGTCGTGCTCAGAGATAGGCTCCACGTACATGTCGTGCTCAGAGATAGGCTCCACACATATGTCGTGCTCAGAGATAGGCTCCACATACATGTCGTGCTCAGAGATAGGCTCCACACATATGCCGTGCTCAGAGATAGGCTCCACACACATGTCGTGCTCAGAGATAGGCTCCACACACATGTCGTGCTCAGAGATAGGCTCCACACACATGTGCTCAGAGATAGGCTCCACACACATGTCGTGCTCAGAGATAGGCTCCACACACATGTCGTGCTCAGAGACAGGCTCCACACACATGTGCTCAGAGATAGGCTCCACACACATGTCGTGCTCAGAGACAGGCTCCACACACATGTGCTCAGAGATAGGCTTCACACACATGTCGTGCTCAGAGATAGGCTCCACACACATGTCGTGCTCAGAGATAGGCTCACACACATGTCGTGCTCAGAGATAGGCTCCACACACATGTCGTGCTCAGAGATAGGCTCCACACACATGTGCTCAGAGATAGGCTCCACACACATGTCGTGCTCAGAGACAGGCTCCACACACATGTGCTCAGAGATAGGCTCCACACACATGTCGTGCTCAGAGATAGGCTCCACACACATGTGCTCAGAGATAGGCTCCACACACATGTCGTGCTCAGAGATAGGCTCCACACACATGTGCTCAGAGATAGGCTCCACACACATGTCGTGCTCAGAGATAGGCTTCACACACATGTCGTGCTCAGAGATAGGCTTCACATATATGTCGTGCTCAGAGATAGGCTCCACACACATGTCGTGCTCAGAGATAGGCTCCACACACATGTCGTGCTCAGAGATAGGCTTCACACACATGTCGTGCTCAGAGATAGGCTCCACACCCATGTGCTCAGAGATAGGCTCCACACACATGTCGTGCTCAGAGATAGGCTCCACACACATGTCGTGCTCAGAGATATTCTCACACACTACACACTGATCCAGCCTTCCCCTCAGTCACTTTTTTTTTGTTTACGAGACCACGTGACCAAGTGGCTGCACACCAAAAAAGTAACGCGCCAAGATCTTGCTTAATGAATTAAGGAGTCGAGTATTTATAGACTAGCGCAATTCGTAATTATGTTTTAATAATTTTTACTGTGTGTGTCTGTGAACGTTGATTCTCCTCGTTTTTTTTTGTGTTTGTGTTTGTTGTTGTTTTTTTTTTTCCTACTACGGCCTTGAAGGAAACAAGCCAGGTGGTTCCAAGCAGAGAGATCACAATCACAGGAAGGGGAACTGTTTTGGGGAGAAACCACCTGACGGAAAGATGGGGGTCACGGGTCAGTGCGAAGGCCTGACATGTGACGTCAGATTAGATATGAAGGCATAGCTCACGTATTTCTAGACTGTGAATGATTTCATCAGAAGAAATCCCTAAAACACAAGCGAGGGGTTCTTCAAGGGGGGGGGGGGGGGGGGGGGGGTCTTCATTTTTGATCGGTCATGTTGTGGGTGTGTGTCAGTGTGCACCCTTGTTTGTAGATGCGTGGCACTTATTGCAATATTCATCTTCCTATTGGTTTCATTTATGTTTTTTTTCTTAACCTTTATATGTATTTGTAAGCGGCGCTTAGGGCTTATGATGTAAGATTAAGCGCCATAAATAATCCCTATTATTATTATTATCATCTATATAAAATCGGTTTTGGGCTCACATCTATGCTACTACCCCTCAACAACATTTATATGGATGATGAAGAGAGATGTAGGGCAAAATCCTAACTGTGGTGTGTGGGTCACTATGCGCTGCGGCCAGCTCCTATTACAGCAACTTGCCTCGAACAACGCAAAACGTTACGTTATTAAGCCAGGAGAGGGACAACAACAACAACAGCAACAACAAAAAGACGGGAGGAGGAAAGGGTGGCGCAAGGAGGAAGGGGGGAGGGGGGGGGGGAGGGGGAGGAGACAAGAGATAAGTGACATGACCATTGTAAAAAAAAAAAGGAATGCAAAGAAAAGAAAAAAAAAGAAGAAAAAAAACAACTTCGAGAATAACAATTTAAGCAAATAAGGTAAATTGACAGCACACAGAGGAAAAAGAAGGGAAAGGAGGTAGAAAATAACTGATACGAACATCTAAAAAAAAAAAAAAGAATAAGGAATGCATAAAGATGAGCAAGAAGAATACCAAGTAAAGTAAGGAATTAACATCACATAAACAACACACTGACCGCAACAACAACGCACGAACCACAACCGAGTCATTAATTAAAGAAATTGTTAATGAGGGGCTGATGTGCAAGAGATGAAGAACTGAACTGAAAAAAAAGTTTAAAAAAACCCCATGCTTTCCTTACAAATCCCTTCTCAATGAGGATCGTCATCTGCGCGTATGTGTCTCGTTGCATGCGTACGTACGTACGTGCGAGCGCGGCGTGGTGGTGCGCATGTGCGTGCGCGCGCGTGTCTGTGTGAAATCACGTCGGCTG
>CM065737.1:37954173-38029173 GCA_033310375.1 Conus canariensis | reverse complement strand
GAGCTGGAAAATTACAAACGAACGGTATTCAGCTTCCATCTAAACAACTAACAGTCGCCCCATTTCAAATATACTGTTCCTCATAAAAAAAAAAAAAAAAAAAAACAGTGCCCTGCACACCAAACATCGCCCATTTCCAATATACTGTACCTCTTAGAAAATCACGATGCCCTGCACACCAAACATACACTTGCCGCCGTGGCGAAGTGGTTAGCGTCGCGGACTCCCGGCTGGGAGGTCGTGGGTTCGAATCCCATCAGAGTCATGTGGGTTTTTCTGCCCCGACCGGCTCCTACCCAGAGTTGAGTTTGCTGCGGACTCAGCTGGGAAGACTGGGACCACACAGTCGAGTTTCATCCACTTAATGGATGCGATTCTGAGAGTGTTGCTCAAATTTCCTGACCAACACTGCAGATGCCTGTATCTCTCGGGCCTGGTTGACGCCGGGATATATTATGAAAGGAAGCGTAGAGTACAGCCCTGTCATGTAGTCTCAGACCGAAATGGAAATCCGTAGCATCATCTTCATCATCCTCATTCTCATCGATCAGCATTAAAAAAAAATGTCTCAGATTCTGTGGCCCTTCATGCCCTGCTCTCATGGTGACCTCAATTTCGATGTCCTCTCTACGTCTGTGGCCTTGGTTTGGTTTCGTCGGGGTCACCGGTATCGGTGATTCCATGGGGTCTGTCGTTGGGCGGACGTGGTGGCGCCCTCCGGAGGGAGAGCTCACTCACGCCGGCTCCGCGACTAAGCAATTATTGTCGTCAGTAGGTGGTGTCCTGCGTATGTTAGATCAGAACAGGCGCCACTGAACACCACCGAAGTGACTCGGCAGCAGTGCAGTGTAGTGTCTCCTCCGGTGGGTTGCCTCTTGACATTGACTGCTCCCTGTGGATTACCGGTGCCTGGGCTGCGGCGGGGCCGACCGGGCTGTGGCTGTGGACGGGGTGTCGGAATGAGCGGCGTGTGTGCACTGCCTCTGAGGTGGCACAGAGGTTGGGACAGCCAAAAAAAAAAAAAAAAAAAAAAAACTTGCTCATTTCAATTTTGACAAAACTGCACGTGAGCAATGAAACGTATGGATTAACTGAATGACTGACCTTAAAGAGTGTGTCCATGTGTCTGTGTTCTTTCAAACAAATGAAAAAGCTTCGGGCCCATCCTGGGAAATCAAACTATAGACATATAAACAAAAACGTGCTCCTCTGGTCCATGCTTTGTGTGTGTGTGTGTGTGTGTGTGTGTGTGTGTGTGTGTGTGTGTGTGTGTTGTGTGTGTATTTTCTTAAAGCTTTTTTTTTTTTTATCAAGCCAATGCATCGTTTCATACGCCTGAGCAGGTATTTACTCACTCGAAGAATTTTAGAAAAAAAAAAAAAAAAAGTATATATATATATATATATATATATATATATATATATATATATATAATCGGAAATGAAATGAGGTAGGGAACAATAAACGATAAACAGTAAACAAGTGGGGTATTTTTTGCTCCCATAAGAAAACCTAACACAGAGTAACTTTTATACAAGACTGGCACAGCCTTTTAAACTTGAATAAAGTCAGACAAATACATAGACGAACAATCTAATAGTGGGGGAAAGATTGTCCCCTACATTTTATACTATTTGCATAATGTCTTTAGTTTTTCAGCAACTTTTTTCCTCCCCACACTTTCGTTTGGTTTCATTTACTACTCTTCGCTGGCTGCTTTTTGGGGGTGCTATTGGATTCTTTTTTGCACCCTTGGTGGTGAGAACACCACAGTATTATGGACTGTGGTGTGTCTCTATTTGACGCCAGGATCACAGACACAACCAGCCGTGTCTCCCTGATGAGTTCCGACCCAGCAGACGAAAGGCCTCGGAGCAGGCAATACAAATATATCTGTCTTCAAAGGGGATTGTGATGGTTCCCTTAGGCAGCTAGCGAAGAGTTTTCATATCTGTAACATATTTTCTTAATTTCGTGTTCCCAGTTTCTCCATCTTCAACTCCCCCCCTCCTTAAGTCCAAATCTTTGCCAAGTCATTACTATGAAGACAGTTCAGTTGTTGGCCTGCGCTTGTTTTTTTCCCCCACTATTAGATTGTTCGTCTATGTATTTGTCTGACTTTATTCAAGTTTAAAAGACTGTGCCAGTCTTGAATAAAAGTTACTCTGTGTTAGGTTTTCTTATGGGAGCAAAAAATACCCCACTTGTTTATTGTTTTATATATATATATATATATATATATATATATATATATGTCGAACACTTTTCGTAAAGTCAGCTGGACTTTGTTTCCGTATGAAAGATCGTTAGGAGTCTTGTTTAACAACAACAACAACAAGTTATTGCAGACAAATGTATCGTTTCAATGTCATGACCATTTAAAAAATAAAATTGTCGGTGAGTCCGCCAAACAACAGGGACAAACAAATAAGAAGACAGAACACGACGCGTTTCGACCTCTTAAGTCTTCTTCATGCAAGAAAAACGACATTCAGGACAATGAAAACGAAGAACGATCCAACACAAGATGAACGTCCATCTTTCGCCGAGTTGGAGAAGCTAAGTGATGGCTCTTTCTACGTGTGCATTGTCCTGAATGTTTGTTTATCTTGCTTGAAGAAGAAGACCTAGGAGGTCGAAACGCGTCATGTCATGTCTTGTCATTTGTTTGCCCTTGTTATTTTAGCGGACTCACTAACAATTTTTTTTTTTTTAAAGCTGTTTCCATTTCCGCCTGAGGTCACCTCAGTTGAAACTAATCATGACCATTGTCCAGCCTCTACATCTCAGCTCTATATACAGCCACTGGCTGTGCTTGTAGGCCTATCACCTAGGTCGTTTTTTTTTTTTTTTTTTTTTTTTCTCGTTTTCTCCATTCCATTGTTACTCACAGAAAAGAGTGCGCGGAACGGGGAGCAAGGAGAAAGGGGTGTGGGTTGGGTGAGGGTGGGGGGTGGGGGTGGGGGTGGGGGGTGAGAACAATGGAAAGGTCCAAACAGGAAAGTACGAAACTGGGTGTTCCCCCCTCTGTTAATGATGAAACAACCAAATCAACCTGAGATGTTGGGTGTTTTTTTTTTTAAGTGTTCATAATGGTTTTTTTTTTCTAAAACTGTTAACTTTCTTTTTTTCTTTAAACAAATATTATTATTCTGCACACGTGCGCGCGCGCGCACGCGCGCGCGCACACACACACACATACACACACAAACACACCACCACCACCACCTCACCACACCACCTCTCTCTCTCTCTTTCTCTCTCTCTCTCTTTACGAACATGCACAGATGCGAGTGCGTACGCGCATGCACACACGCAAATACAAAGGCAAGCATGCACGCATCCACGCGCGCACACACACACACACACACACACACACAACACACACACCACACACACACAGCGGGTGTGGGGGTGAGTGGTGGGGGAATGGAGTATGGAGAGGAAGTGCCAATGTGCATTTCATTAAATTTAAAGTACACTGAGCAAACAGCAGAATGAAAGTGGAAGCACGACACATTAGTACAGGAATAAATCCAGACGCTTTGTATCAAAGGTTAACACACTAACATCAGCAAGCGAATGTCCATCTGTTAAAAAAAAAAAACAAAAAAAAACAAAAAAAAAAAAAACCTACACACACAGACGATGCATGGTGAGCGTGAGTCAGTTTCAGAAAATAAAATGACAGTCGGAAAAAAAGGAGGATGGAGGCCCCACTGTTGAAAAAAAAAGAAAAGAAACGAAAAAAAAAAAAAAAAAAGAAAAAGAAAAAAAGTGGGCAAAAGTTGGAGGCTGAGGGACCCCCCCCCCAAAAAAAAAAAAAAAAAAAAGGAAAAAAAAAAAGAAAAAAAGAAAAAAAAGAAAAAGAAGGAAAAAAAAATCTAAGTTGGTGAGTGGATCTCAGACTTGTTCGCTACAGATATAATGCTGAATTTGGGGTCTCCAGCTGTCCTCTCGGCTACAGCTCATATCTAGTAGTAATGAGGCCAAGTCAACGGTTGCATCCTCTTCAGTAAACGGTGTCATCCTCTTCAGTAACCGGTGTCATCCTCTCCAGTAACGGGTGTCATCCTCTCCAGTAACCGGTGTCATCCTCTTCAGTAACCGGTGTCATCCTCTTCAGTGACCAGTGTCATCCTCTCCAGTAACCGGTGTCATCCTCTCCAGTAACCGGTGTCATCCTCTTCAGTCTTCAGTAACCGGTGTCATCTTCTCCAGTAACCGGTGTCATCCTCCCCAGTAACCGGTGTCATCCTCTCCAGTGACCGGTGTCATCCTCTCCAGTAACCGGTGTCATCCTCTCCAGTGACCGGTGTCATCCTCTCCAGTAACCGGTGTCATCCTCTCCAGTGACCGGTGTCATCCTCTCCAGTGACCGGTGTCATCCTCTCCAGTGACCGGTGTCATCCTCCCCAGCTCTCCAGTGACCGGTGTCATCCTCTCCAGTGACCGGTGTCATCCTCTCCATCGTGCAACCTGCATCGACAGCTGACGTCCTTTCCTGGTGTGGCCAGCCACCTTCCGCCATTTACATTTACCTCCCTTTACTGCAAAAGTGCAGCTCGCAGCGCAGATCATAGTGTGATTGCAAAGATCTTAGCGCGTGAGCGCGCGCGCGAGCACACACACACGCACACAAACGCACGCACGCACGCGCGCGCGCGCGCACACACACACACACACATACACACGTGCCCGCGCGCGCGCGCGAACACTTTCAATCTACCCCTCCTCCCCTACCCCAACTGGATCTATCCATTTATCAAACACATTTTTAAGAACCTTATCATTTTCGGAAAGAATACAAAAGCTTAGCTGTAGTAAAAGTTGAGCTTTTTCTTTCTTTTCTTTCACGTTCCCGGCCATGCTATATCCTCAATCCAGTCAGTAAGGCGAAGTCCACAGTCCGCCGCAGAGACCCCACCGGTCCCCACAGCTTCTCCTGGACCTCAACTGGATTGGGCTCCAGTCGCTGTGGCTGGGCCCCTTTGAGGCTGGAGGCCCGGCGCTATCACCGCCTGGTGAACCACAGGACGAGCACCATACTGTCGACTATCAGTCTGCATGGCCATAATGGGCAAGATGCGTAGTGTCTGGACTTCTCCTGTGCTAGAAACAAGGGGTCTGAAAGAGAGGTATATCAGCTGACGACCGCAAGGCCAGCCCGGCAGGAGTGTACAACTTCACATCAGAAGGATACGATGGAGCTTGACTATTCAGACTTGAAACTGAGCAAGACAGTTTGTAATCAATTCGTTTTTGAACAGGTAGCCAGTGAAGAGAATGAAGGAGAGGAGCAACATGAGTGGATTAAGAACATCTGAATTTGTCCAAATGCAGCTTACTGTGAACAAGAGACCTTTTGTTATAGTGGTTTCAATTCACTTTTGTTCAGTAACAAGTAATGTTCTCCCCCCAAACTTTCTCCCCACTGGCGTGAATGCATGATTGGCGTGAACGTACCGTTAACTGATCAATGTTGTGTGTGTCTGCTGCAAGTAATGTAGGGTAATGTTGCTTACAGCCCTGCCGACCGCAAAGGGCCATATCAGGGTTCCTGTCACCGCGTCGAAGTCAATCTGATGCAGGTGCATATGACCGCTTCATTGTGGTTTTGAAGACCAAGATGTGTTTCCTCAGTAATATATACCTTGGCGCAAAAAAAAAGAAAAAAAGAAAAAAAAGAAGACGTTCTGAACATGGCTTACAGTGCTGTCACCTGATCTGATCACTTCCATTTAAAAAACGATATAAACATTAAGGGAAAAAAGGATGAAAATCCCCATGTTGTATTTTGCTTTGACCTGAGCTGCCAACATTCTTCAATCAGCTTCCTGTGAAATGGAAAGTAGCAAACATTCCTTGTGATTACCGTAACAGGGCACGCCTACTGCTTTTTAAGCAATACAAAAACATCTTATTTCCTGGCTTGCCTGTAATGTAGACGTTGTCATATCCTTGGCAAAGGCTGTGTCAGTATGACTTTTACAAAAGAAGACATTAAAAGGAGTATCATCGAATTCATTGTATCAGTGTCGTTGGTATTAAACTTGTTTGTTCAAGTTCCCACGAAAGAACTTGAGAACCTATTGAGCTTCTAACACTTTGGCAGACGCGATACCACAGATTTAAGAAAATATTGAAAAATGTTGTAGCTGCTACGTTAGGACTGACCCCCACCCCCACAAAAAAAATAAAAAAAATCTAGTATTCCTTTAGTATCAGTTTTGTAGAATATCTTTGAAATAAAATGCTCCTGACAAGTGAACGGAATGCCCATCCACTGACCCCTAGAGAGAGAGAGAGAGAGAGAGAGAGAGAGAGAGGGGGAGAAGAGGACAGAGACACAGAGAGAGAGAGAGAGAGAGAGAGAGAGGGAGAGGGGGGAGACGGAGGCACAGAGAGAGAGACAGACAGACAGAGAGAAAGAGACAGAGAAATACAGAGAGCAACAGAGAGAGAAAAGATACAAAGTAACTGAGAGAAAGAAAGAGGGTACAAAGCAACAGAGAGAGAGAGAGAGAGAGAGAGAGAGAGAGAGAGAGGAGAGAGAGAGAGAGAGAGAGAGAGAGAGAGAGAGAAGACAGAGAATCCATGGCCGGCATTCACCACAAGAAATGACATTTCAATTTTTTTCGCTGATTAACATCATTTATTATTTTCCTGATTACATCCACTCGACTTGTTAGCAGACTTTCACTTCTAAACTTCGTGAACATTCTAAAACAAAACAAAACAAAACAAAACATTATTCAAGCAAAGAACTTAAACTTTTAGCATTCAGCTTCATCCTTTTTACGGAACTGATCGCATAATACAATGACGATAAAGAGGAAGACAAGAAGGCCGTTATCATGCTGAAGCGACACGACGTTGTACAAGTTCCATGTTGATGAGACAGTCCATTCCTGTTGTGAAGACAAACGCAGACACCACGGGCACCATCATCTACTGATCAGTGAAGCTAACGCACGGGCAGCAACTCCTCCGGGGTTCGGTCCCAGTCCACGGTTGCAGTTTAGGTCCAAAACGCTGTATAGTCTCTGTTATACTCAAAGCCGCGCCTGGCTTTTCTCAGCAGATCCGCCAGTACCAAAACATGTTCATCGACCACACCATACCTGTCTCTGAGGCTGGCCTCATGTCCGTTCCTTTTTCTATGCAAGCACGATTCACATGACCCTTCACTTTCCTGTCGTCTGCTTGACTTTTCACTCCAAAATTCTTGTACCCCCACCAATGGCGTAAAAAACACGAGGACTCCAAAGTCATGCCTCATTCTGCTATTTTTGCTGACATAATCATTATGGCATTGAACTGATTCACTGATTCCAGGGTACAAGCATCCTTTTCACATTTTAAAAAAATGTTCTTTTTCGCAAAGCCAGGGCGATTTTCATCTGTTCAAACATTGTGTTGTTACTACTTGACCCCGAACTCTGACCTTCGGGGGGCTGTGTAGCTGGAATGAATGGTATGATGGCATGACGTACTCATGTATGTACAGAATTCAACAGCTGGTTACGATATGCACAACAAGTCATGATACGCCCACGTAAGAACTGAACGAGCTAATTGAATTTGTACACGAGTGTAGGTCGCTGAATATAAAGTCAAATATAATTTGAGAAAACCAGCTGGTACAGCTCTGGTCGTAACTTGTCCTCTTTAGCAGTTATCTGGCAAATAAGAATGTATCCTAGTGTACGCTTATATCACGTGACTTTGTACAGATGAGGAGGAACTTGGATCTACACATGCTCCTGGCATGGAACGGGTTGATGTTGACTTACATCTGAGTATTTTCACATTACACCCGAGTGTTTTCACACCGTGCCACAGGTTTACACTGATGTGTACTCTCATGTCATGTGATCATTTTACATTGAGGAAGCTGTGTCTGGCACAAAGAGCAGACACTGAATTTCCGATAAACATTAGCACTTGAAACAAACTCTTCCTCTGTTAAAAACAGTTCTTGTCTGTGGTGAGACAGAACGCTATGGACCCAGTGAAGATCGATTTTCTTAAATATTGCTCTTCAATAGCTTTTAAACGTGTGAAATTCTGAACCACTTAGAATAAGATTCTGTTCATACTATCATATTCTGTCCCCAATACTGCTGTAATTTGAATTGAAATACATAGTTGCTAACAGAAAAGCTACTAACTCTTTGAATTATGATGACTTATTCCACTTGGCAAAGCAGCCAATCAGCAGTCCTTGACTCTGGGAGAAAGCAATGTTACACCACAGGTAAGTCCAGGAGGCAAGCCATCAGACACTACACACACTGACAACATATCATGACATATTGGCAAACAGGATGGAAAGTATTATGCAGACTGATATACAGACAACATGACTAACAAAACCGAAAAGAATATAAATATTCCTCATCAAAACACGTACTTTCACACATGAAACATTTGTGGTCTAGCAACAGAAATGAACTACCCAAATGAAATATCTTTGTTAAGGGCTGTGACTGATGTTTCTGCCTGATAGCTGGTGTCCACGTTCTGTTTTTCACTGAAATCACCCGATGAGTCAAATTTCTGACCACCACCGAGTGCATCTACGTATTATTCATGGGTCATGGTGAACCAACAGAAGACGACACAACATATTGGAAGAAAAAAAAAAACCATCACATGAAGTTACAGCTGCGTAGTCATTTTAGCAGTAACAAACTTTCGCAGGTCTTCGCATGGATGATGCCATGGCCAGCACTTAATCAAAATGTCTTCACTGAAACATGTGCATACGCATGAATGTGGCCATACACATGCATGTATGCAGATACAACAAACGATTGTCTCAGCAAACTGTAATGACTTATTTATGATATGAAATCAGCAGACAACAAGCCGTGAAATCGCAACATACAAGCCGTGAAACCAGCAGACATGACAAAGCGTGAAACACAGACTGACAATGCAGGGAATCACCAAACACGTTAACGCATGAAACCAACCACCTGAAAAAGTCATGAAATCAAGAGACATAACAAAGCATGAAATCAGCACATAAAACAAACAAAGCTATGAAACCAGCAGACATAACAAAGATACAAAACCAGCAGACATGACAAACTATGTAACCGGGGGAAGATGTGAGAAAATCCTTGAAACTAGCAGACATGACAAAGCCATGAGCTACACTGATATTTTCTATTATAGCCAAACCCCTCCATCAAAGAGTCTTTTCAATGCTGTCAACAGCAAACAGCACATCACAACATCATCCAACCAGTGTACAGAACAAAGCCCTGAAACCAGAAGATGTGACAAAACCATGAAATCCAGTGGACATAAAGGATCATGAGATCACCAAACCTGGCAAAGCCAAGAAATCAACAGACATAACAAATCTATTCATTCCTCAGACATGAAAAAAAAGCATAAACTTGTCAAGCATGCGAAGCATGACACCAGCAGACACGACAATGTCATGACACCAGCAGACATGACAAAGTCATGACACCAGCAGACATGACAAAGTCATGACACCAGCAGACATGACAAAGGCATGACACCAGCAGACACGACAATGTCATGACACCAGCAGACATGACAATGTCATGACACCAGCAGACATGACAAAGTCATGACACCAGCAGACATGACAGAGTCATGACACCAGCAGACATGACAGAGTCATGACACCAGCAGACATGACAGAGTCATGACACCAGCAGACATGATAGAGTCATGACACCAGCAGACATGACAATGTCATGACACCAGCGGACATGACACAGTCCATGACACCAGCAGACATGACAATGTCATGACACCAGCAGACATGACAATGTCATGACACCACAACATGACAAAGACATGACACCACAAATGACAAAGGCATGACACCAGCAGACATGGCAAAGTCATGACACCAGCAGACTGACAATGCAGACACCACAACATGCAATGTCATGACACCAGCAGACATGACAAAGCATGACACCAGCAGACATAACAAAGGCATGACACCAGCAGACATGACAAAGTCATGACACCAAGCAGACATAACAAGTCATGACACCAGCAGACATGACAAAGGCATGACACCAAGAGACATGACAAGTCATGACACCAGCAGACATGACGAAAATGACACCAGAGACATGACAGAGTCATGACACCAGCAGACACGACAAGTCATGACACCAGCAGACATGACAAAGGCATGACACCAGCAGACACGACAATGTCATGACACCAGCAGACATGACAAAAGGGCATGACACCAGAGACAGACAATGTCATGACACCACAGACATGACAGTGTATGACACCAGAGACATGACAAAGTCATGACACCACAGACATGACAAAAGCATGACACCAGCAGACATGACAAAGTCATGACACCAGCAGACATGACAAAAGCCATGACACCAGCATTCATGACAAAGTAATGACACCAGCAGTCATGACAAAAGCCACGACACCAGCAGACATGACAAAGTCTGACACCAGCAGACATGACAAAGTATGACACCAGCAGACATGACACCAGCAGACATGACAAAAGTCATGACACCAGCAGACATGACAAAGTCATGACATTGTCATTATCATCATTATTACCATCATCATCAATACCATTATCATCACCATCATCATCGCCATTAACAACTGTTGCCACCACAGCTATGCTGTTTGACTATCCCCTAACCCTTCTCCTTTTTCTCCATCTGTATTATAGTCACTATACCACAACTACCATCATATTACCACTAAAAGTGATAATAATCCTTTCTTTACTTTTTAATATTTTCATGATGATCATCATCATCATTATTATTACTATTATTGCTATCATTATTATCATGATCATCATTATTAACTCCCTTCGTCCCCTTCCCAACGGCTTCATTTTCATTCGACCCCATCTTACGCCGAATATGAGAAGATAAGTGATTGCTCGCTCTTCGTTTTCATTGTCCTGAAGTTGTTTACCTTGCCTGAAGAAGACTTACAAGGTCGAAACGCGCTGCATTTTGTCTTATAACTTGTTTGTTCTTGTTCACTAGGAATTATTCTTAAAATTCAGAAAAGAAGGTCATACATCTACATCCTTTTTGGATGAGTCACTGACGGTAGGAGCGTCGGGAAGGCCTACATGAAAAATGTTGTGGACACAGGACTCTTTTTTTTTTCAAAAGCTTGGATTTGTTCTGTGTCTGACAAAATCAGTGTTTTAAACCAACCACAGGAATTCAGTACTTACGGGCATGATATCTGACTCGGTAACCATATGAAAGTGAGTTTTTGCTGACGAAAGAAAGCTTACAGACTGACTGTTCAAAACTTGCAAAGAAAAACAAAATGCAAAATCAGAGATTTGGCTCAGGCGATACAGATGACATGACACTTGTGGACATGATGAGGTCATGACACCAGCAGAAGACTGAGGCATGACACCAGAAGACATGACAAGGCAATGAACACTGGACAAACATGTACAAAACTGGACAGCATAACTATGCACTGCCAAATCACATTAAAAAATAACATGAAATGAACCTTGGTTCACACTGTAACATCATGCAGACATCAGGGCATAAAATGCGAAGTCTAATTTGTGCCTTGCCTTGTCACCTATGTAAATGAACACAGAGAATCACCATGTAAATGAACACGAAAAGAACATGACTGGTATATCACGGTCTAACCAGTATAAAAGAAGCATGGTGGTTCACAAACTCTAGGACATCGAGACTGAACATACCTGATGTTGGAAGAATACAAAACTTACGGAAATGATTATGCTCTGAAACTGATCAAGGATGATGTGGGAATACAGAATATACAGGTATAGCTAATTCAATATGACAGACTGAATACATGTTATATGGAAAGAACACACCGTGTTTGACCATCTCCCCTAATGTCAACATTAGAGACTTATTATGCGTGATGGCAAAGTATGAGTAATACATGTATGTCAATAGTAACTTTACAGAATTGATTACATTAAGTATAGAAAATATACAGAATACAAAGAAGTTGATATGAAACTGTAGCCTAGATTTCATTCAACGTGGAAAATACAGAGAGTACATATAGGTTAATATTAACTTGTAGTTTATGTATTGCCAAAGCAAAGCAAAAAACAAAACAAAACAAACCCCTCCCAAAAAGAAACCCACCCCAAAACCCCCGAAACTTGTAGGTTATGCTTTGCTATGAAATAACAGTAAACACACTACCACAGCCAGCCAACATGCACAGCGTGACAATTATGCCTTGTATTCAAAACCTACCCACTGGGTGGCCACAAAGATGTACAGTCACCGAGTCAGCGTGCAAATGGTCAGATGGATGGAACTGCCACCATCATTCCCTCAGCCCCTCTCCAGGTGGTCACCTACAGACCTACAGTATACCAAGAGTTAGGGGATGCACGCAAATTCCCAAGACAGTCAGAGACAGGCCATGTCAATATGCCAGGTATTGGTGAACTCAGCGACAGGCCACATCAATATACCAGGTACTGGTGAACCATGTACAAATTCCCAAGACAGTCAGAGACAGGCCATGTCAATATGCCAGGTATTGGTGAACTCAGCGACAGGCCACATCAATATACCAGGTACTGGTGAACCATGTACAAATCCCCAGGACAGTCAGCGACAGGCCACCACATCAATATACCAGGTATTGGTGAACCATGTACAAATCCCCAAGACAGCAACAGGCCACCAAGTCAATACACCAGGTATTGGTGAACCATGTACAAATCCCCAAGACAGCCAGCGACAGGCCACCACATCAATATACCAGGTATTGGTGAACCATGTACAAATCCCAAAGACAGCAACAGGCCACCAAGTCAATATACCAGGTATTGGTGAACCATGTACAAATCCCCAAGACAGTCAGCAACAGGCCATGTCAATATACCAGGAATTGGTGAACCATATGCAAATCCCCAAGGCAGTCAGCAACAGGCCACCTCAATATACCAGGTACTGGTGAACCATGTACAAATCTACAGGACAGTCACTGACAGGCAATGTCAGGTTTTGAGATATTAGTGGGCCCTATAAAAATACTAGATGACGTCAGCGTACCAGGTGTTGGTGAACCATAAAGAAAATCTACATGACAGTCAACCACAGGCAATATCAGCATACCAAGTGTTGGCAGGCCCTATAGAAATCCCATGGTCGGTCAGTGACAGGCCAGGTTAGTGTATGAAGAGTTAATAGGCCATATAACAATCTCCAGCACAGGCATGCCACATCATTGTTGCAAGTGTTAGTGAGCCATAACAAAATTCCTAAGACCAGTCACACACAAAAAGACCATCATATTATACCAGGTGTAAGTGAGGCCATTTAGAAATTCCCAAGACAGTCATACACAAAAAGACCATCATATTATACCAGGTGTAAGTGAGGCCATTTAGAAATTCCCAAGACAGTCATACACAAAAAGACCACCTTATTATACCAGGTGTAAGTGAGGCCATTTAGAAATTCCCAAGACCAGTCACACACAAAAAGACCACCTTATTATACCAGGTGTAAGTGAGGCCATTTAGAAATTCCCAAGACCAGTCATACACAAAAAGACCACCTTATTATACCAGGTGTAAGTGAGGCCATTTAGAAATTCCCAAGACCAGTCACACACAAAAAGACCACCTTATTATACCAGCTGTAAGTGAGGCCATTTAGAAATTCCCAAGACCAGTCATACACAAAATGACCACCTTATTATACCAGGTGTAAGTGAGGCCATTTAGAAATTCCCAAGACCAGTCATACACAAAAAGACCACCTTATTATACCAGATGTAAGTGAGGCCATTAAGAAATTCTTAGAACAATCACCGAAGGTCATCTCGTTATGCCAGGTGTTAGTTGGCTATACTCGTTATGCCAGGTGTTAGTTGGCTATATTCTTTCTTTTCTTTCACATTCCTGGCCATGCTAGATCCACAGTCCACTTAGTAAGGCTAAGTCCACATGCACAGTCCGCCGCAGAGACCCCACAGCTTCTCCTGGACCTCAACCGGACTGAGTCACGTAGTGGGCTGTATGAAAATCTATAGGACAATCACCAGCAGACTATGTCAGTGTATCTGGTGTTAATGGGCCCTATAAAAATCCCTAAATAGTCACACATATGTCATGTCAGTGTATCTGGTGTTAATGGGCCCTATAAAAATCCCTAGATAGTCACACATATGTCATGTCAGTGTATCTGGTGTTTATGGGCCCTACAAAAATCCCTAGGTAGTCACACACATGTCATGTTAGTGTATCTGGTGTTTACGGGCCCTACAAAAATCCCTAGGTAGTCACACATATGTCATGTCAGTGTATCTGGTGTTTATGGGCCCTACAAAAATCCCTAGGTAGTCACACACATGTCATGTTAGTGTACCTGGTGTTTATGGGTCCTACAAAAATCTCTAGGTAGTCACACACATGTCATGTTAGTATATCTGGTGTTTACGGGCCCTACAAAAATCCCCAGGTAGTCACACATATGTCATGTCAGTGTATCTGGTGTTTATGGGCCCTACAAAAATCCCTAGGTAGTCACACACATGTCATGTTAGTGTACCTGGTGTTTATGGGCCCTACAAAAATCCCCAGGTAGTCACACATATGTCATGTCAGTGTATCTGGTGTTTATGGGCCCTACAAAAATCCCTAGGTAGTCACACACATGTCATGTTAGTGTACCTGGTGTTTATGGGTCCTACAAAAATCTCTAGGTAGTCACACACATGTCATGTTAGTATATCTGGTGTTTACGGGCCCTACAAAAATCCCCAGGTAGTCACACATATGTCATGTCAGTGTATCTGGTGTTTATGGGCCCTACAAAAATCCCTAGGTAGTCACACACATGTCATGTTAGTGTACTTGGTGTTTATGGGCCCTACAAAAATCCCCAGGTAGTCACACATATGTCATGTCAGTGTATCTGGTGTTTATGGGCCCTACAAAAATCCCTAGGTAGTCACACACATGTCATGTTAGTGTACCTGGTGTTTATGGGTCCTACAAAAATCTCTAGGTAGTCACACACATGTCATGTTAGTGTATCTGGTGTTTACGGGCCCTACAAAAATCCCCAGGTAGTCACACATATGTCATGTCAGTGTATCTGGTGTTTATGGGCCCTACAAAAATCCCTAGGTAGTCACACACATGTCATGTTAGTGTACCTGGTGTTTATGGGCCCTACAAAAATCCCCAGGTAGTCACACATATGTCATGTCAGTGTATCTGGTGTTTATGGGCCCTACAAAAATCCCTAGGGAGTCACACACATGTCATGTTAGTGTATCTGGTGTTTATGGGTCCTACAAAAATCTCTAGGTAGTCACACACATGTCATGTTAGTGTACCTGGTGTTTATGGGCCCTACAAAAATCCCTAAGTAGTCACACACATGTCATGTCAGTGTATCTGGTGTTTATGGGCCCTACAAAAATCCCTAAGTAGTCACACACATGTCATGTTAGTGTATCTGGACTTGATGAGACATTTATAAAAAAAGATAAAACAGGACATTCACCCACAGGCCCTATTGAGAGACCAGGTGTTAGAGGATCACTGAAAATCCAGGGCAGCCATGAACAGCCTATTTCATTATACCAGGTATTGATGAACCCTAGGAAAATCCCCATGGCGATCACTTGACAGAGCATATCAGTATACCAGGTGATGACTGGTGATACAAAGAACACTAGGACAATCACTGACAGAGCATGTCAGTATACCAGGTGATAACTGGTGATACAAAGAACACTAGGACAATCACTGACAGAGCATGTCAGTATACCAGGTGATGACTGGTGATACAAAGAACACTAGGACAATCACTGACAGAGCATGTCAGTATACCAGGTGATAACTGGTGATACAAAGAACACTAGGACAATCACTGACAGAGCATGTCAGTATACCAGGTGATGACTGGTGATACAAAGAACACTAGGACAATCACTGATGGGGTACGTCAGGAAACATTCAGCAAACTTCACCTGGAAAATTCATAACACTTCTTCACTCTATCATACTCGCAGCAAAATTCGCTTGATATATTCACAAAACTACACCACACAGGAAAATTTACTTGATATGTTCAGAAAACATGAATTTACTTGGTATGTTCTTAGAAACAGCTGAAAAAAAAAAATCATTGATATGTGTATGCTGCTGCAAACTTAAAGATGTTCACTTGATGTGTTGAAAACTCATATTGGTCAAGTCCAGTAACAATGCTCTCCCAACGAACAGCCACACCAGGGCCAGGTGTGGTTTACAGCGTTCGCTTTCTAAACACATCCATGATCAGGGTTAGAAGCACTTTACAGAGTTCACATTCCACACACGACCATCATCTGAGGCAGGAGTGTTTTACAGAGTTCACTTTCTTCATATAGCCATTGTAAGGGACTGGAAAGATTAACAGAGTCCACATCCTACATACAGCAGTATCAGGTATAGATGTGTTTTGTACAAGTTTACAACAAATAAGCAGAATGCACCACAAATTTGCCTATATGTCTGAAATAAATAACCACGGGTAAATCTGAAATGGATCTAGCATCTACTTCAAATGAAACCTATTATGAATGTGAAGGCAGTTGACGGCAAAACAGAATAAAACAAAATCTGTGTGATCAGCAAGTAAGTGAATCACGCCTATTTAGAACAAGTCTGGCGCTTAAACTGTACAACCTCAGCTCCTTTTTCCTCAGTCTCCCTAACGGTTTTGCACATGTAGTGACAGGGTGAGCGCCATCCTTCCTACATCCCTTTTCCTGCCAAGAAAACAATCTCTGCATGCACCACCCTTTCTGAAACACTGAGCCCAGACTCTGTGTCTAAATGGACCACAGCTCGTCATACAAACAGCACCTGTACGCTGCATCCCCTCCTGATCTGACCCACCCACACTTTGCCCTGCATTCTCCCTTTCCACAATTCCTGTGGTGTGTATTCATTCACACATGTGTTGAGAAAGGCACATTGCTCTCTTGTTTTCCTTTAATCCCATAGACAATTCCTGTGGTGTGTATTCATTCACACATGTGTTGAGAAAGGCACATTGCTCTCTTGTTTTCCTTTAATCCAATGGACAATTCCTGTAGTGTGTATTCATTCACACATGTGTTGAGAAAGGCACACTGCTCTCTTGTTTTCCTTTAATCCAATGGACAATTCTTGTGGTGTGTCTTCATACACACATGTGTTGAAAAAGGCAAAGTGACTCTCTTGTTTTCCTTTAATCCAATGGATAAAGACTTTGTTTCTCTTGTATGTGTTCATGATATTGTTGATTGCATGTCCTTTCACCTTGTGTCTTTTCATTTGCTGAATTTCTTCCTTTCTTTTTTTTTCTTAAAAAAAAAATCAAACAAACAGAAATAAATCCATCAGGACATAAGTGGCATACCTGATCACAAGATTCATAACACATTGGCTGTAAAACATGATGAATTGTGACAGCAGTAATGAAATAAAGGAGGAAAATTATGACGATTAATGAAACATGATTAAGTATATACAGGACAGGTATCAGAGGCAGGCGATTATATTCTTTCTTTGTGCAGTCAATCTGTATTTGTACATTGTAACAAAATAATGCATACAAAATTGTAATAAAATATGACATACACCGTTGTATATAATTTATATGCATGTGTTTATGGCTAATAACATCAGACATCAAACTGATCAATACACTGCTCTATGTACTTTTCAGGCAAGTTATTATGGCTAAAATATCAACATCAGAGACCAGTTTTATTCATATTTATTTTTTTGCAGTTTTTATTCATTATGTCTTCAGTGAACAAAATGATGATATCAAAACGAGGCAGAATGTTCAATTTCTCTCATCACATTAAAAGAGAAAAAAGGCAATGTTATGTCTAACACTCATCATGATTGATAACAATAACACACTGTACAAAGCCAGACTGACATGGCAGCTGCGACAGAGGAAGGAAGGTACACGAATAGCGGTCTCCAAGACATCTGCTAACAAACAGCGGCACACACAGCACAGCTGAACACAGTCTGCACACAAACGTGAGGGAGGGGGGACGGGGAGGGAGGAGGGGGGAGGAGGGGAGAAGGGGGAGGGGGAGAAGGGGGGAGGGGAGTTGGGGGAGGGAGGGGGAGGGGCGAAGGAGAAGGGGGAAGGGGGAGGATGGAGGAGGGGAGATGGGGGGAGGGAGGGAGAGGGGGGAGGGAGGGAGAGGGGGGAAGGAGAAGGAGAGGCAGAGGTGGGACCCAGAGAAGTACTGTCGTCAACTGTCATCAAGAAACCAGCTGGGAGCAATCCTGCACCACCCTTGGAAGTCGTGCGCCATGTTCACATAAGGTGCAGGCACACACTGGGCATTCCATGAAGGCGTTAAGGGACATAACTGCTCCCTGGCAGATACTTTTGTATAATGGCTACTGGATGTAACACAACAGAACTTCCACGGGAGCGTTCCCATGGGTGTACCAGCCCACATGACTGCACAGCCCACCAACGAAAAACTCCACCATGAAGCAACGGCCGTGTGCATCCCGCAGCCTCACTCCTTGCTGTTCCACTGACAGGTGGTGACCGTACAACTCCATACATGGCCAAACTTTCGCCATGAGGTCTTACGTGCTCTCTGAAGAGAATCTGGGTCACATCTTTCCCGCTGTCAACAGGACTTTCCCTGCGGTCAGTGAGTCTTTCCTCACCATCACTGGCCCTTTCCCCAGAGTCAGCCAAAAGGCAGACAAGAAAAAGATACACCCGAAGGTGTGGGTGGGACCCAGAGAAGTACTGTCCTCAGTATCAGACATCAAAATGATAAATACACCGCATTACATACTTTTCATGCAACCTTTGGGGGGCAGTTGGGAGAAGAATGGGAGGAAGGAGGAGGGGAGGGACAGGTGGGGAATGGGGAAAGCGAGAGGTAAAGGCACAGGGAAGGGGAGAACAAGAGGAGCAGGAGTTCAGCTGAAAACTGATAGCACTTAAAATCTTGAACTGACAGACGAAGGTGTCAACAAGAAAATTACTCTTGCACAGCATGTAGTCTGTGGCAGACATAGAATATCATGCTGAATCCTTTCCGCAGTGCTGAATCTTCATTTTCAATTAAAAAAAAAAAAATCAATCTTAATTTCATAAAAAAATAATCACTAAACCTGATTCTTTTTTTTTAATAAAACAGTTCCAGATTTGGGTCTTTCCCCTTCCAAGTATAGGTATTTCAGAAAATGATTTTCAACACAGAAAAATGGTAAAAACGTTCAGGCGTACAGGTCACAAAGATGGCTGTGTGTTGTCAACAACTACTGGTGACTGAACACATCGGAGCCGATGATCTTCTGCCGCTGGCGGATGAGGAGATCACGCAGTGTCTTCCCTGTGTCAGCCAGCTGTCTGTCGTCACCGTCACCTGCACACAGAGAACACTGTATCTGTACACACAACACAAGGCGTGTCACCTGCACACACAGAACACTGTATCTGTACACACGACACAAGGTGTGTCACCTGCACACAGAGAACACTGTATCTGTACACACAACACAAGGCGTGTCACCTGCACACAGAGAACACTGTATCTGTACACACGACACAAGGTGTGTCACCTGCACACAGAGAACACTGTATCTGTACACACGACACAAGGTGTGTCACCTGCACACAGAGAACACTGCATCTGTACACACAACACAAGGTGTGTCACCTGCACACAGAGAACACTGTATCTGTACACACAACACAAGGTGTGTCACTTGTACACAGAGAACACTGTATCTGTACACACAACACAAGGCATGTCACCTGCACCCAGAGAACACTGTATCTGTACACACAACACAAGGTGTGTCATTTGTACACAGAGAACACTGTATCTGTACACACAACACAAGGTGTGTCACCTGCACACAGAGAACACTGTAACTGTACACACAACACAAGGTGTGTCATTTGCACACAGAGAACACTGTATCTGTACACACAATACAAGATGTGTCACCTGCACACAGAGAACACTGTATCTGTACACACAACACAAGGCGTGTCACCTGCACACAGAGAACACTGCATCTGTACACACAATACAAGGTGTGTCACCTGCACACAGAGAACACTGTATCTGTACACACGAACAAGGTGTGTCACCTGCACACAGAGAACACTGTATCTGTACACACAATACAAGGTGTGTCACCTGCACACAGAGAACACTGCATCTGTACACACAACACAAGGTGTGTCACCTGCACACAGAGAACACTGCATCTGTACACACAACACAAGGTGTGTCACCTGCACACAGAGAACACTGCATCTGTACACACAACACAAGGTGTGTCACCTGCACACAGAGAACACTGTATCTGTACACACAACACAAGGTGTGTCACCTGCACACAGAGAACACTGTATCTGTACACATGACACAAGGCGTGTCACCTGCACACAGAGAACACTGTATCTGTACACATGACACAAGGTGTGTCACCTGCACACAGAGAACACTGTATCTGTACACATGACACAAGGTGTGTCACCTGCACACAGAGAACACTGTATCTGTACACATGACACAAGGTGTGTCACCTGCACACAGAGAACACTGTATCTGTACACACAACACAAGGTGTGTCACCTGCACACAGAGAACACTGTATCTGTACACATGACACAAGGTGTGTCACCTGCACACAGAGAACACTGTATCTGTACACATGACACAAGGTGTGTCACCTGCACACAGAGAACACTGTATCTGTACACACAACACAAGGTGTGTCACCTGCACACAGAGAACACTGTATCTGTACACATGACACAAGGTGTGTCACCTGCACACAGAGAACACTGTATCTGTACACATGACACAAGGTGTGTCACCTGCACACAGAGAACACTGTATCTGTACACACAACACAAGGTGTGTCACCTGCACACAGAGAACACTGCATCTGTACACATGACACAAGGCGTGTCACCTGCACACAGAGAACACTGCATCTGTACACATGACACAAGGTGTGTCACCTGCACACAGAGAACACTGTATCTGTACACAGACACAAGGTGTGTCACCTGCACCCAGAGAACACTGTATCTGTACACACAACACAAGGTGTGTCACCTGCACACAGAGAACACTGTATCTGTACACACAACACAAGGTGTGTCACCTGCACACAGAGAACACTGTATCTGTACACACAACACAAGGTGTGTCACCTGCACCAGAGAACACTGTATCTGTACACACAACACAAGGTGTGTCACCTGCACCCAGAGAACACTGTATCTGTACACACAACACAAGGTGTGTCACCTGCACACAGAGAACACTGTATCTGTACACATGACACAAGGTGTGTCACCTGCACACAGAGAACACTGTATCTGTACACACAACACAAGGCATGTCACCTGCACCAGAGAACACTGTATCTGTACACACAACACAAGGTGTGTCATTTGTACACAGAGAACACTGTATCTGTACACACAACACAAGGTGTGTCACCTGCACACAGAGAACACTGTATCTGTACACACAACACAAGGTGTGTCACCTGCACACAGAGAACACTGTATCTGTACACACAACACAAGGTGTGTCACCTGCACACAGAGAACACTGTATCTGTACACACAACACAAGGTGTGTCATTTGCACACAGAGAACACTGTATCTGTACACACAATACAAGATGTGTCACCTGCACACAGAGAACACTGTATCTGTACACACAACACAAGGTGTGTCACTTGCACACAGAGAACACTGTATCTGTACACACAACACAAGGTGTGTCACCTGCACACAGAGAACACTGTCTCTATACACACGACACAAGGTGTGTCACTTGTACACAGAGAACACTGTATCTGTACACACAACACAAGGTGTGTCACCTGCACACAGAGAACACTGCATCTCTACACACAACACAAGGTGTGTCACTTGTACCCAGAGAACACTGTCTCTGTACACACAACACAAGGCGTGTCACTTTTACACAGAGAACACTGCATCTGTACACACAACACAAGGTGTGTCACTTGTACACAAAGAACACTGTATCTGTACACACAACACAAGGCGTGTCACCTGCACACACAAAACACTATATCTGTACACACAACACAAGGTGTGTAACCTGCACACAGAGAATACTGTATCTGTACACATAACACAAGGTGCGTCACTTGTACACAGAGAACACTGTATCTGTACACACCACACAAGGCATGCCACTTGCACACAGGCATCACAGTGTTATTCATGTCACCAGTATGCACACATTGTCTTAAACATGCCATCTGTGCTCAAAGCACACTGTGTTAAACACACTACATGTACACACAGTGAACTTTATTAAACACATCTTTTGTACATACAGAACACTGTGTTAGGCACATCATAATATACCCACTGTGTTAAACACATCAGCTGTACACACAACACACTGTATCAAAACACATCGCCTGTATGCCCAGCACAGTATGGTATACATGTCACCTGTATATACAATACCGTGTGAAAAACGCATCTCTTCTTCACACAGCACACTGTGTTAATCATATCACCTGTACACACAGCAGAACTAATGTCAGGGTACTAGAGGCAGTTGACAGTGTCCACAGCTTTGCCAGGGAAATAAAGATAAATGACAATGAACATAATTTTCTGTCGAGGAAATAAAGGTAAAAACGGCAATGACCTCAACTACTGCCAGCTCCCAGGGCAATACAGGTAAATGACCATAAGGTAATAAAGGTAAAGAATAATGACATCCACAGCAGGCAAGGTAGAAAGAAACTCGTGGAGAGCGTGGCAGCAGAGAGTCCTCAGAAGAGAAGCCCCCTTCAAGCAAGTGTTTCGGCCCTTGCTTGAAGGGGGCTTCTCTTCTGAGGACTCTCAGGGTAATGCAGGTGTATGACAATGCCACCATCAGTAAATGACCATAAGGTAATAAAGGTAAAGGATAATGACATCCACAGCAGGCAAGGTAATACACAACTGCCAGGGTAACAAAGGTAAATGACAATGACAGTGACCACCTATAATGTCAGAGTAATGCAGGTATATGACAAAGCCACCGCTACTGCCAGGGACCTGGTAATGAAAGTTGAAATACTACGACAAGGACCACAACCACTGACAGGGTAATAAAGGTGAAGGACAGTGACCACTATACTGGCAGGGTAATGCAGGTACATGACAATGCCACCACTACTGCTAGGGTAATGATAGTTAAAAGACAACGACAATGACACCTATACTGTCAGGGTAATACAGATCACCACTATGATAATTAAAACATAACAACAATGACACCTATACTGTCAGACATATGGAGAGCCCCCCCCCCCCCCACCCCCACCCCCCTGAAAAGACTCAAAAGGTGAGACCAGGAAAATCTGCATGGTGAAACACAGGCTGTGGTTGGTCACAGAGTTCTGGATTGTGGAGCTCAGGCTTAAAGGGAAGCAATACTGACTGCTGGTTGTATCGTACAATACAAATGTACTGTACAATAGAAACGTTCAATAATTGGTTGCAAAGTGAGGTGACTGCCGGCAGAAAGTTTACCAAATTTCAACGCCTATCTTGCGCCGAATATGAGACGATAAGCGATTGCTTGTTCCTCACTTTCGTTGTCATGAGTGCTGTTTCTCTTGCCTGAAGAAGACCTAAGAGGTCAAAATGCATCGTGTTTTGTCTTGTAGTTCGTTTGCCCATATTCACTGGCGGAGTCCTTTCAAGCACCTTTTACACTTTCAAAAACTGCCTTCAGAAATCCTTAGTCACGGCGTTCACTGGTAGAGTAAAGTAACCTGTATTGCACTGCTTTGTAGAATGAAGCATGCTGCAGGCTGCAGCTGTCGTCCTGTTTCAGGGGCAGTCCATGTGTTGATAAGAGAGAGAGATGATGTCGCTATAGCCCAGCCAACCGCAAAGGGCCTTCTTCTTCTTCTTCTGCATACACAGGCTGAGACTCCTGCGGACACTTCCTATATGAACAGGCAAGTATTAATCCCATCTACCTAACAAATGGAGTGGAGTTTTGTGTGTATGACCGTTTTTTATCCTGCCATTAAGGCAGCCATACTCCATCTTCGGGGAAGGTGCATGCTATGTGTTATGTGTAATCCATACCAAAGACCAAACTGGCCTTCTCTTCTGAAAGTTTGTAATGGGATTTTACGTGTGTGCAAGATGTTATGCGTGCGTTCACACACGGAACCTCGGTTTATAGTCTCATTCGAAGGACTTTATGGGAAATGAAGTCAGAACTAATGTTAACTCCGAGGGAAAAATCCCCCTGTACCGAAACGGCCCGGCAAAGATTCAAACCTGCAACCCTTGGATTACGAGTCCGGCGCTCTACCGACCGAGCTATTCCGGCCCCATCGCAAAGGGCCAGATCAGGGCTGTGTCCATGTGTGACATCTGTGACATGATATGGTGAGCGGGACAAGCACGACACATAGGCTCCATGCTCAGGGCGGTGGGGGAAGTGGGACACGTGAGACGCCAGTGTTGCACACACGCACTCTTCACTCACTGTCGGAGTCGGGCCCATCGTAGGAAGACGGGGTCTGGGGTCTGAAGTCCGGTGGATGACCTAGTGCTGCCCCCTGCAGGTCGCTACGTGCTCGGCGCTTCTGGAAAATGGCGTTGAGCTCGGCGGCACTCTGGGTCTTGTACTACAACAGTTGTTGAGATGGTGATGAAGATTAAAATGGTGTTTTTAAGACAAAATGCAGCTGGTTCTACATATTGTGAAACATTTTATCTGCATCAACACACACATGCAAACACATACACACACACACACATATACAAACACATATGCACACGCACACATATACACACACACATATGTACATCGCATACACATATATGCAATATGCACTACCACATTCACACACACACGGACACACACACACATACACACACACGCACACACACACACAATCACACAGGTACACACACATACACATGACACACACACAAATACACACTCACACATACACATTTGTACAATGTACACACACACATACAATGTACAAACACACGCACACACACACAAAAACACACACACACACACCAAACACACACACACACAACATACACACACCAAACACACACACACAGCCCACACATGCACGCACACACACACACACGTACGCACGCACACACACATACACACACACACACTACACACACACACGCACACACACACACACACTACACACACGCACGCACGCACATACGCACAACACACACACACACCCCACACACACACAACAAACACACACACATACACACACCAAACACAAACACATACACACACACAACACACACCACACACACACACACACACACACACACATACCACACACACACACAAGCACACACACACTCCCCACAGAGAACTGACCCCAGTCATTTTCTTCTGCAGCGTCAGCTGGCCCTCCAGCCGGGCGGCCTCATCGTGACCAATCAGCTGCTCCAACTCCTGCCGATGCAGAGAGAACATGTCTCTGCCCGTGAACCCCTGCAGCGTGGTTCTGCACCTGGTGACACAGCAAATGACACGACATGATGAGCACACCTGACAACATAGCAAATGATATAATTGAGTACACCTGCAACACAGCACATGACACAAAGCATGATGAGTTAGCCTTAACAACTGATGAGAATTAGCCCCCAAATACCTGACAGAATTAGCATGAAAGACAGCTCACTGAACTGACCTGGAACAACCCACCCACTTCACTGAGCTGACTTGGAACAACCCACCCACTTCACAGACTGAGCCTAAGACCACTGTCACAGAATTAGCATGAAGCACGAGCTCACTGAGCTGACCTCAAACACCCACCCACTTCACTGAGCTGACCTGGAACAACCCACCCACTTCACTTACCTGACATGGAACAACCCACCCACTTCACTGAACTGACCTGGAACAACCCACCCACTTCACTGAGCTGACCTGGAACAACCCACCCACTTCAATGACCTGACCTGGAACAACCCACCCACTTCAATGACCTGACCTGGAACAACCCACCCACTTCACTGAACTGACCTGGAACAACCCACCCACTTCACTGAGCTGACCTGGAACAACCCACCCACTCCACTGACCTGACCTGGAACAACCCACCCACTTCACTGACCTGACCTGGAACAACCCACCCACTTCACTGACCTGACCTGGAACAACCCACCCACTCCACTGACCTGACCTGGAACAACCCACCCACTTCACTGACCTGACCTGGAACAACCCACCCACTTCACTGACCTGACCTGGAACAACCCACCCGCTTCACTGAGCCGACCTGGAACAACCCACCCGCTTCACTGAGCCGACCTGGAACAACCCACCCACTTCACTGAGCCGACCTGGAACAACCCACCCACTTCACTGAACTGACCTGGAACAACCCACCCACTTCACTGAACTGACCTGGAACAACCCACCCACTTCACTGAGCCGACCTGGAACAACCCACCCACTTCACTGAGCCGACCTGGAACAACCCACCCACTTCACAGACTGAGCCTAAGACCACTGTCACAGAATCAGTCTACAGCTGATCGCAGGTTTTGCCTGAAATAATTTGCATAATCAACCCCACAACACTCAAGAGTATCAGCCTGAGACAACTCACAGGATTCGTCTTAGAACAGATCACAGAATGAGCCTGAATGAATCAGTGTAAAACTACTCACAGAATGAGCCTGAACGAATCAGTGTAAAACTGCTCACAGAATGAGCCTGAATGAATCAGTGTAAAACTGCTCACAGAATGAGCCTGAATGAATCAGTGTAAAACTGCTCACAGAATGAGCCTGAACGAATCAGTTTAAAACTACTCACACAGTCGAGAATCCTTTGGCTTCCAGCCAGGTGGCCACATCGTAATTAGTGGATGCGATGGTGATGTAAAACGCTTGCATTCCTGTGGTACTACCTGTCAAATACCATTATCATCATCATCATCATCACCATCATCACTATCATCATCATCATTATCACCATCACCATCTTCATCATCATCACCATCATCATCTTCATCATCATCACCATCATCATCATCATCATCATCACTATTGTCTTCTTCTCCCTTTTCTGTGTGCCAGAGAATGTCTTTGATAACTGTCAGCCATTTCTTTTTCTTTTTCCCCACACATAAATGCATTTTGTACCAACATATGTAAGTCCAACCCTTCCTTTTTCTTTTTCCTATATATAAATGCATTTTACAGCAACATGTGCAAGTTCATGTAGGCATGTTTGTTAAACTGCACATGTACTCAAAAAAAAAAAAAGAAAAAGAAAATTGCTACAAATAATCATATTTTGCAGTTTCCCCAAAAGAATGTGAACACATTTGGATACCCCGAATCCATAAAGAGACAGGGACAAGGGTCATCATACACATTTCCGTCTCAGCAGGATCTAGTTTTGACTGAAAGCAGGTTTGTTTCTTAACACCTCCCTTTGTGAGAGTTCTTTGATGAAGTTGGTCATTGTGGCTTTCAGTGTACCCTTAGCATGGTCTGTATGTGGATAATATGGACATATGTACCTTGTATGCTTGTGGGTATATGTAGTTCCTGAGGTCATTGTGGCTTTCAGTGTACCCTTAGCATGGACTGTATGTGGATTATATGGACATATGTACCTTGTATGCTTGTGGGTATATGTAGTTCCTGAGGTCATTGTGGCTTTCAGTGTACCCTTAGCATGGTCTGTATGTGGATTATATGGACATATGGGCCTTGAATGCTTGTGTGTATATGTAGAGGCCTGCAGCCTGAATGCTTGTGGGTATACGTAGAGGTCTGGAGCCTGAATGCTTGTGGATATACAATGAGGCCTGGAGCCTGAATGCTTGTGGGTATATGTAGAGGCCTGGAGCCTGAATGCTTGTGGGTATATGTAGAGGCCTGGAGCCTGAATGCTTGTGGGTATATGCAGAGGCCTGGAGCCTGAATGCTTGCGGGTATATGTAGAGGCCTGGAGCCTGAATGTTTGTGGGTATATGCAGAGGCCTGGAACCTAAAGCCAAGCTTTTAATTAATGACTAGCTGTCCTACCTCCATTCCCTCTCCTTGTCACCCTTCTCCTTTACTGTCCCCCCCTCCCCCCCCCCCCCCGTCCTGTGCCACCCCTCCCCCCCACCCCACCCCCAGTCCTGTGCCACCTCCCTTCTCCTTAGACTCATTTTCAATCCTCACACTGGTTTGTCATACTGTTACTTTTGTTGTCAAATTATATATATATATATATATATATATAAACCCACTAATGCAACTGCCTGTCACAAGTTATTTATGCCCAGAACGCTAACGAGTCACCATGCCACACTTACAGAGAATCAGACAAAAACTGTGGATGTGTACGTTCCCTACCTTCTCCCATACCCCCTCTCCCTCTGTCCCCTTCATTCCCCCTCCCGTTCACTTCTCTTATCCCCGTCCCCCTCCAGGCTCTCTCCCAGTCTCTCCTTCTCCCCATTTCTCAGCCCTTCTGCGCCCCATTCCCCACCCCCCTGTCCCTCTCTGCATGTCCATGCTCCTTTCCTTGCCCTCCACCCCTTCATATTTTCTGTCCTGCCCCTGTCCCCCACCCCCACCACCCCCTCTATTTCGTTATCCATCTCCCCACTCCAGTTCCCTCCGTTCCTCTCCCCACCCCTTTCTCTTTTGACCTGCTTCAAATCCTGACATTGCTTCACTTCGCTATACAGTGGCATTTATCTGTCATATCAAAAATGCAGTTGGTAGAAACGTGGTGAGCTCTTGTTGTGCCCATTATTTCAAATCTGTGGAAGATTAGATGAAAACCGGATTTCTGTAAGGAACCTCAAGGTTGGGAGACAGACACATACAGAAACAGACAGACAGACAGAGAGGACACACTTTATTTATCAGATTATCAGTGTTGTTGTCATTGGAAATCTTCTCAAGCACAAGAAGTCACTTGGAGAGAACACACACCTCCACAAAGGTTGAACGGATCCTGCAGCCACTGGGTAATCTGGATCCACATTAGAGTGTAAGGAAAACAAAGTGCTTTCACTGCATTTCATTTCTTTCTGCCAAACTTTCATATCCAAATCAGTTCATGACTGAAATCACATTTTTTTTTCCATCAGGGGAAATAATTGCAGGTACAGCCTCAATGAGTTACTTCCCATGTACATTTTTTTTGTGATTGGATATAGACTAATTATGAAACATCGCCATTTTTATCATTATAATATCTAAATATTCCATGAAAATAGATTATTTCAAAGATATGTATTCGTTCATAAATGGTAACTTTACAGTGTTCATATTTAGCAAAATGATTCAGTAATTCTGCTGATTTAGCAGACTAATACGATTATCTTGCTGCACACATTCTGGATCTGCCTTTTAATCTGGATCGGCACAAAACAGTGTAATGGGGTCATCCTTGGGCTACAGTCAATCCTTCCACTAAGTTTTGTTGAAAATTCAGCGCCCCAGTTTTAGAAAAATTTCGCTGACAGGCAGACAAAGACATAAACAAATCAGCGGGCCTAGGTGACAGCGTGAACTCCTTGGTGGAGGCACTCAGCAGGCAACATACCAGAATGTAAGAAATGAAAAAATACCAACAGAGCTGTTGAGAGTGCCAGCTGAATTTCCTGACCAGCACTGCATGTGTCTGCTTTTCTCAGGCCTGGCTGATACTGGAATTCATGATATAAGCAACAGCAGATTCCTCATCTTCTGTATCTTCATTGATCTTTTTTTTTATTTTTTAAATGCAATTCTGTGGCCATTAGTGCCCTGCCCTCATGGTTATCAAGTTTCAATATCCCCTTCATGTTCAGGCCCCTGATGAGTTAGAGTCAAATTTTTTCATCGTCAGCAAGGTCACGGGGATAATTTTTGGATGGACACATGGTGACAGCGACCGCTTGACAGGAACGCTCACTGAAGCTCAGTAACAACCGAGCCATTGTAGTCATTGGCCTACCAAGCGGTGTCCAGCGTATCAAGTGTAAGTTTGGAAAGGCACTACTTAGGACATTCATTGTCAGCAATGTCTCCTCTGGTGGGCTGTGTCTTGATGACTTGACAGGGATTGCTCACTATGTGATTTGACAGGGATTGCTCACTATGTGATTTGACAGGGATTGCTCACTATGTGATGACTTGACAGGGATTGCTCACTATGTGATTTGACAGGGATTGCTCACTATGTGATTTGACAGGGATTGTTCACTATGTGATTTGACAGGGATTGCTCACTATGTGATGACTTGACAGGGATTGCTCACTGTGATGACTTGACAGGGATTACTCACTGTGATGACTTGACAGGGATTGCTCACTATGTGATGACTTGACACGGATTGCTCACTATGTGATGACTTGACACGGATTGCTCACTATGTGATGACTTGACAGGGGATTGCTCACTATGTGATTTGACAGGGATTGCTCACTATGTGATTTGACAGGGATTGCTCATTATGTGATGACTTGACACGGATTGCTCACTATGTGATTTGACAGGGGATTGCTCACTATGTGATGACTTGACAGGGGATTGCTCACTATGTGATCATTTGATAGGGATTGCTCACGATGTGATCATTTGACAGGGACTGCTCACTATGTGATCATTTGACAGGGGATTGCTCACTATGTGATCATTTGACAGGGGATTGCTCACTATGTGATGATTTGACAGGCATTGCTCACCATGGACTACTGGTGCTGGAAAGCCATGACAGGACTCCATGGATATGGCCGCGCTAGGCAGAGCTGGAATGAGTTGTGTGGGAATCAGGCTGTTGTGACAGTATGAAAAATCAGACAGAGAGAGAAAAAAGAAAAAAAAGAAAAAAAGAAGAATGAATGAGGACGTTAGTACAAAAAACACAACGGAAGCCTGAACTAATGAGACTGGAAACATGTGCACCATAGACGTAATGGAGACATGTACTTAAGAAACACTACAGGCTCTCTGTGTGCTGACGACGTAGTACCTGGAGGGGATGATGTAGTCACACTAGGCGGCGGTGTAGCCTGCTGTGTGTCCGAGCCAAACCTCCGGTCCTCTCCTCGGTGGCGTTGGCCCTGCCCCATTTTGGACTTGAGCTCATTATGCAGGTCGATTTGAGGCTGTGTGGGTCGTATGCCCTTGATGCCTGAAGATCAGAACCACACTCCACAGTTAGCCCCCCTGAGACTCCTGTTGGTCTACACCAATGAAAACACATGTGGTTACAATACTTTCGTTGGTGTAGAATGACACATGATGAAGTTACAATACTTCTACTGATAGCATGACAAATTTAGTCACAATACTTTTGTTGATGTGGTAGGACACAGTTGTATGACACATATGATGTAGTCACAATACTTTGTTGCAATAGATGACACATACCATGTAACCACAATACCTTTGTAGGTGTGATAGAAACATGCCATGTAACCACAATACTTTTACAGGTGTAGTATGACACATGCCATGTAACCACAATACTTCACAGGTGTAGTATGACACATGCCATGTAACCACAATACTTTTACAGGTGTAGTATGACACATGCCATGTAACCACAATACTTTTACAGATGTAGTATGACACATGCCATGTAACCACAATACTTTTACAGGTGTAGTATGACACATGCCATGTAACCACAATACTTTTACTGGTGTATGAAACATGCCATGTAACCACAATACTTTTACTGGTGTAGTATGAAACATGCCATGTAACCACAATACTTTTACTGGTGTAGTATGAAACATGCCATGTAACAATATCTTTGTTGGTGTAGTATGAAACATGCCATGTAACAATGTCTTTGTTGGTGTGGATGACATGTAGTTACTTTTTTTCCCGTAAACATGACACCTAATATATAACCACAAGACCTTAGCTGGTGCAGATGACACATGACACGTAACAACAGCACCTTTGCTGGTGCAGATGATACATGACACGTTACAACAGTACCTTTGTTGGTGTAGATGACACATGACATGTTACAACAGTACCTTTGCTGGTGTACATGACACATGACACGTTACAACAGTACCTTTGTTGGTGTAGATGACACATAACAACAGTACCTTTGTTGGTGCAGATGACACATAACAACAGTACCTTTGTTGGTGTAGATGACACATGACAACAGTACCTTTGTTGGTATAGATGACACATGACAACAGTACTTTTGTTGGTGTAGATGACACATGACAAAAGTACCTTTGTTGGTGTAGATGACACATGACAACAGTACCTTTGTTGATGAAGATGACACATGACAACAGTGACTTTGCTGGTGTAGATGACACATAACAACAGTACTTTTGTTGGTGTAGATGACACATGACAAAAGTACCTTTGTTGGTGTAGATGACACATGACAACAGTGCCTTTGTTGGTGAAGATGACACATAACAACAGTACCTTTGTTGGTGTAGATGACACATAACAACAGTACTTTTGTTGGTGTAGATGACACATAACAACAGTACCTTTATTGATGAAGATGACACATGACAACAGTGCCTTTGTTGGTGAAGATGACACATAACAACAGTACCTTTGTTGGTGTAGATGACACATAACAACAGTACCTTTGTTGGTGTAGATGACATAACAACAGTACCTTTGTTGGTGTAGATGACACATAACAACAGTACCTTTGTTGGTGTAGATGACACATGACAACAATACCTTTGTTGGTGTAGATGACATAACAACAGTACCTTTGTTGGTGTAGATGACACATGACAACAGTACCTTTGTTGGTGAAGATGACACATGACAACAGTACCTTTGTTGGTGAAGATGACATAACAACAGTACCTTTGTTAGTGTAGATGACATAACAACAGTACCTTTGTTGGCGAAGTGGGCTGGTTCCACGGGTCTGAAGGCGTGTCTCTCTCCCTCCTCTTCCTCCTGGATCAGGCTGGAGAGGTCCACCTCATCCAGTTGGTCTGACAGAGAACTCTCCGCCGCATTCTCCTGTTGGGCCACCAGGGCGGGGCTGCCAGTGAACTTTGTCGCTAGCTCCTCCAACCTTTGGTCTGTGAAGGGAGACAAATGTCTAAGATGAAGGAACATTGTGTTGTTATTACCTTCCCCGAGTCTGCCTGGTTGGTACGTTTATTATAATGTCGATTGGTATGGTGGTAGTTTAAATTCTACAACATTCATTGTGCATTATATGTATGGGTATTTAGGCAATATCCTTATTTTGTATGTTTATCTAATGAGGTAATTACTTTTTTTTTTTTTTTTTTGCTGAGAGAATTCTTTTGATATGTGGCAAATATGTTTCTTATGATTATATGGATGTTTCTAGATAACATTTTTGATTTGGATCATAGTAATTCCACATAAATATTTTTTTTACATGCAATGTTCACATTTTTATAATACAAAATATTACTGTTTCATATTCTTATTTCCCAGCATGCAGTATCAGTTTTGTATACTGAATGTTGATACATTATATTATTGTTTCTACCTATGTACTTTTGATTTGCTATAGAAGTATTTGTATACAGACAATTAAGGCAATCTTGTTTTTAATATTGATACTTTTGATATGCAAGATTAGTATGGATTTTTCATATTGATACTTTTAATGAGTAAAATTACCGTAGATAGACATACTTCTGATATGCAGTAATAGGGTTATTTTATAGATAATTTTGTTATGTGATATAAACCCTTTCTATGTACAATATTAATGTTTCTATATGATTCTTCTGATGTGCAAAGTGGTTTCTATATTGATATTTTTCATCTGCGGTATTTCTGTTTCCATACACATATTCTTGATAAGCAATATCAATGTTTCTATCTAACAACTTCTGATAATGCACAATATATCATAAACTGCTCATACTGCTTTCACTGTGTCTCTTTCTCAACAGAATTCTTCTCCTGAAAGTTTTGGCATCCCTTCATGTTACCTGCGTCTGTACTCTTAAAATTTTGTGTTGGTGTATATCAGTATGTGTGTGTGTGTGTGTGTGTGTGTGTGTGTGTGTTATGTGTGTGTGTTATGCATATATATATCTAGAGAGAGAGACAGAGAGAGAGAGAGAGAGAGAGAGAGAGAGAGATGTGTGTGTGTGTGTGTGTGTGTGTTCGAGTGTGTGCGTGTGTGTGTGTGTGTGAGAGAGAGACAGAGAGACACAGAGAGAGAGAGAAGAGAGAGAGAGAGAGAGAGAGAGAGAGAGAGAGAAAGAAACAGAGAGAGGAGAGAGAGAAAGTGTGCATGGATGGTATATCGAGTTGTGTATGAGTTTGCTTGTTAAAATCTGAATTACTTCTGAGACAGTTCAAATGCCGTGTGTGCAACTGTGTGTAAATACATGAGTCTGTGTGTAAAAGTGAATATACATATTTCATCAATCATCGTTGAGAAAGATCAGCATGATGGAAAAGGTGGAAAACGGTGGTTGTGTGCAAACAGAAATGTATCAGGTGAGAGAAGAACAGTGCAAATATAAACGTCTGTGGTGACAAGAGAATGGAGCATCAGGCAAGAAACGCAGCTTCCTCAATCAGACCAGGAGCATAAAGGGGGACAAACAGAGAGGGTTACCTCGAGATGATGCCACATCCAGACAACAGGGGTTCTGTCCCTTTCTGTGTCAACATGGCCGCTGTCATGTCTCCACAATCACTGCTGTCAGCTCCCTCTGTTCTTTCTTTTCCCCGGGAGAATTTTTGGGATTGTTGTTTCAACGGAATTGTGGACTCTTTCCTAGAAGAGTTGGGATTTTTGGTTTAACAGAATAACGGGCTTTTTTTTTCTCTTCAGGAGAACTGGGATTATTATTTAAACAATAGTTTTTTTCCCCAAAGAGAAAAGTTAACAACATTGCTAACTCTATTCCGGGAGAATTTGGATTTGTTGTGTCAGGCGAATCGTAGACTCTTTCACTTGGATTGTTAGTTTCCTTGGCATATTTTGACTCTTTCCAAAAAAAAAAAAAGTTTTAATATAACTGCAAACTTCTCCTGACAGAGATTTGTTCAGTTTGATTTTGATATAATAGAGTACATACTTTCTGAAGGAGATTCTAAAGATTTTTTTTTGCTTTGAACAGAATTACTGAGTAATTGTGATAGAGAAATTTTGGTTTTTACAGAATTAGGGAGTGTTTCTAACGGAGATGTTTTTGGTTTTTGTCTGATTTTTTTTTTCAAAGAGAATTACTGACTTTGCGAATAACTTTTTACTTGTGACAGAACAGAGGTTTTGTATTTTAAAGACATATGACCATGCCACAGTGTGCTGCTTTGTGGTAGACTCCTCAGTGTCATTAACATTTCAGGCCTGTCTTGAGAGAGAGAGAGAGAGAGAGAGAGAGAGAGAGAGAGAGAGAGAGAGAGAGAGAGAGAAAGGGAGAATCAAGTTAGGCGTCTCAGTTCTTCCTGGAAACAGTAGAAACATATGAACCCTCTAGCCATCTCAACAACACAAGTAACGGGAACAATTTTATGAATTACCATTACTGGTATAAACAGTGATGTGAACAGAATTCCCACTGTCACAGCTACTGGTACAATCATTGATGTGAACAGAATTCACACTGTCACCACCACTGGTACGTCATTGATGTGAATTCACTGCACCACTACTGTACAGTATTGATGTGAATTCACACTGTCACCACTACTGGTACAGTCATTGATGTGAATCACACTGTCACCACACTGTACAGCCATTGATGTGATCAGTAAACACACTGTCACCACTACTGGTACAGCCATTGATGTGATCAGAATTCACACTGTCACCACTACTGGTACAGCCATTTGATGTGATCAGAATTCACACTGTCACCACTACTGGTACAAGCCATTGATGTGAACAGAATTCACACTGTCACCACACTGGTACAGCCATTGATGTGAATTCACACTGTCACCACTACTGGTACAGTCATTGATGTGAATTCACACTGTCACCACTACTGGTACAGTCATTGATGTGAATTCACACTGTCACCACTACTGGTACAGCCATTGATGTGAATTCACACTGTCACCACTACTGGTACAGCATTGATGTGAATTCACACTGTCACCACTACTGGTACAGCCATTGATGTGATCAGAATTCACACTGTCACCACTACTGGTACAGCCATTGATGTGATCAGAATTCACACTGTCACCACTACTGGTACAGCCATTGATGTGAACAGAATTCACACTGCCACCACTACTGGTACAGCCATTGATGTGAACAAACTGACACATCACCACAGCTGAAACAACTAGTAATGTGAACACGCAGATGACACCACTACAGCATAACCAGTGATGAGGACTGAGTTCACAAATCACCATTCCTGGCATTACCAAAGATGTAAGCTGAATTGTCTCATCATCATGGCAAGTATAGTCAGAACGGACACATCACTGCTACTGGTATAGTGAACGATGAGAAAAAGAAATCACACAACTACTGACGTAACGAGTAATGAGAAAACAGTTCACGCATCACTGCTACTGATTTAACCTGTGATGTGAACAGAATTCACACCATCACCGCTACTGGTAAAACCAATAATATGAATAGTATCAACACCATTACCACTACTGTATGACCAGGGATGTCAATAGAATCGGCACATTACCACTATGGACGTTGAACCAGTGTTGTGAATATAATTCAGACATGACCAAAACTGATATAATCAGTGACAAGAATAGAACGGACACATCACTTTACTGGTATAAACTGAGATAGGAACATAATTCGCAATTCACTCATCACCACTCCTGGTATAGGCCCTGATGTGAACAGAATTCACAATTCACTCATCATCATTTTCCCTTGGTACAAGCCCCTGATGTGAACAGAATTCATGTTCCACTCATCACCATTCCTGGTGCAGCCCCTGATGTGAGCAGAATTCATGTTCCACTCATCACCACTCCTGCTATAGCCCCTGATGTGAACAGGATTCATATTCCACTCATCACCACTCCTGGTTTAGCCCCTGATGTGAACAGAATTCATGTTCCACTCATAATCACTCCTGGTATAGCCCCTGATGTGAACAGGATTCATATTCCACTCATCACCACTCCTGGTACAGCCCCTGATGTGAACAGAATTCATGTTCCACTCATCATCACTCCTGGTATAGCCCCTGATGTGAACAGAATTCAGTTTACACATCACCACACCTGGTATAATTTGTGACATAAACAGAATCCCACTTCACCACGACTGGTTACTGTGGTACAACTGACTGATGATGTGAACAGAATTCAAGCATTATCACCACTTCTGGTACAACCAGTGATGTGATGACAGTGGACACTTAACCACAACTGGTAGAACCACAGATGTGACCAGAATTTACTACGCTGTGCCAGGGGCGGGAATCTGGTGATTACTGATGTTGTTGACAGGGCTAGCTGACTTTCCTTTCCCCTCAAAGCCCTTCAGTACAATTTTCAATGCTCCATAGTTCGATCCGAGGACCTGCACGACTTGTGGCTTGAAGTCTTGTCATCAAGACATTGACATTTCTGTGTTGACAAGACTAATGCCATTTGACCAGAAGAAAGGTTTGAAAAATAATTGTATTGTCTGTGGTCATCATGACGTTGACATTTCTGTGATGATAAAATCACCTGACTAGACGAAAGATCATTGTTGTCATTGTGATGTTGACATTCCTCTGTTGACAAGACTAAAGTCACCTAAACAAAGAAAGAATGCCATCTGTTGTTGTCATGATGTCAACATTTCCGAGTTGACAAGACTGAAGTCAACCAATAAAAAAAAGACTTTATTGTCATCATAATGTTGACTTTTTTACGTTGATAAGACTAAAGTCACCTGACCAACAGAAAGAACGCTGTCTGTTGCCACCACAGTGTTGACATTTCTGTGTTGACAAGACAGAACTCATCTGATTCAAAGTCAGAATGTTGTCTGTTGTAACTGGGATGTTAACATGTCTGTGTTGACAAGACTGAAATAATTTATTGGGGTGTTAACATTTCTATGTTGACAAAACTGAAGTCCATTTGACTCAAGGGCAGAACATTTGTCAGTTGGTAATGATGTTGACAAGATCAAGAGTAAGCCAATGCAAAATCACAGTGTTGTCAGTTGTTCTCCTGATGTTGACAAAACTTAAAGTCACCTGACCCCAAAGAGAAACATTGGTATTGTGATGTCAAAATTAAGTTACCTGACCAGAAACAGAACATTGTTGTTATGACACTGACAAGACTAAAGTCACCAGAACCAAAGACAAAAGGTCTGCTTTTTTTCTTCTTTCTTTTTTAATGTTCTTGTTAACATTTCTGTGCTGACAAGTCTGTCATCATCTGACCAAGACAAAACATTACTGGTCGATATGAAGTTTTTATCATTCGTTGTGCATGTTTATCCCATCTTTTTCACTGCACTGCACTGCACCACAAATGCTCTATCCTCACCACACAAATGTCACACACACACACACACAACAATATACAGATATACTCATACCACATCTCTCTCTCTCTGTCTCTCACCACACACACACACACACACAAAAAATTAATCCACACATACACCGAGGCATAAAGAAAGAAACCAACATATACCAAGATATAGACACATACACACACCGAGACATACTCAAACATACACCAAGACACAAACACATATGCCAGTGCAATCCCGTTTCTCCTGTCAAAGGACCAGATGTAAACCATAATAATGCCAGAGTAATTTTTCACCCTCAGTCCCCTGCCAGGAATATGGGGACTCTCACTGCTTCTCCAACACTCATTGTAATGGGGATATGTCAATGGGAAAAGCCCCGGACTGGGGCAGAAGAAAAGTTGCAGTTACCTTGCTGGTGGATAGATATATACTACACACATGCAATTCTGGAAAAAGGTGAAGGCAGAGGATTGCAGAGGGAAGTCAGGCAATGAGTGAAGTGGTGAGGGTGGGGGTGGGGTGGTGGTGGCGGGTAAGGGGAAGGTGTGTGTACAGCTGACATCTGCTGGTGAATACAGAGCATGTTTTGGTTTCTGCTGTTGAGAAATGACAATACCGTCAAGCCAAAGTAAAAACTGATGTCATGCCTCTTAACTTCCAACCTCAAAAAGGACATGTAACAGGAACTGGTTTCTCTCTATTTTCAGGTTTTAGATTGAGATTTAGATTAACTTTCACATTTCAAAAGAGCATGCACACATACTGGTTCCTTTCCATTTTTTTGTGTACATTCCTGTGACCAGACAAAACATGACTGCACTGACTGTAATAGCCATTACATTTCTGAGAAGAAATAAAAAAAAGTCTCAAAGCCGTATAGTTCTTTCTTCATATAAATATTGCTTTATTTCAAGTTAGCCATGGTACATGCATTACATTGTAAATTTTTTTGGTGTATGTACTCAAAATACATTTTGACATAAAATGCGATGTATTATCACTGACACTGGAAAAGAAGGGGCGAGGAAAAAAAAAAGTCTCTGCTACAGGTCAGCATCACTATAACACACCTTCTTTCTGCAGGAAACAGCAAAGAACACAATAACCCAAAAATGGCTTAGCTACACAACATATCTCCACCACGCCTTCCCCCTGAATCCTTTCTGATAGCGTGCTATGACATTTTGCCTCCATCTTCAGATTAAAATATACGAGACAAGGGGAGTGTCAAACCTAAAGACATGATACCAATGCTCACGGATAACGTCATCAAGAAGAAAGCAGGGGAGAGTAGTCTTCAGCAGCACTGACAGGCAAAATGGGGTCCTGCGTTACCGCTCAGTATTATTGGCAGAAACAACGGTGTCACACCTTACCACTTAACACTAGGATGATGGAACTTTTGCAACGGCCAGCCATGAAAAAACACATCTGACATCTCTATTTTTTGGAATTACTGCATTTGTTGCACAAAGCATCCTGTAATATCAGTCCATGAAGATGATACCTACAACTGTGCTACTACAACTGCCACATTGACATAACCAAATGGACCTCACGTTAATGTTAAACAGACATTCATAAAAATGGACCTTGTAGAACTGTTTCACAGGTATCGTAAATGTACCTTAAACTACTGTTGTACAGGTATTATAAATGAACTTTAAAGTGGTGTTTTACAGATATAAATGGACCTCTCACAGTACTGTTGTACAGGTACTATAAATGGACCTTATAGTAAGTACTACTGTACACATATCATAAATGGACCCAAGAGTACTCTTGTACAGACACCATAAATGGACCTTATCATACGGTAGTGCAGGCATCGTAAATGGATCTCATACAACTGTTGTACAGATACAAACTACCGTGCAAAACTGAGGTCATACGAGGTTAATTCTTTCTTACCGTACTACTTCACGTTTCTACCCAAGGGCCCCAAACCACGTATCATAGTACAGAGGGGAATACAATACGAGACCGATGCTGATCTGTGGCCTTTTGACCCATGACCTTGCCAAGTTCATCCACCAGAACAAAATCAAGGTCATCATCTGCTGGGACCAGTGCAGGACACCTTCGTGGAGAAAGTGAAATACGACATAGGAGTTCATTAACCTCCAGCTTCTGTCAAGCCAGCAGGGGGGGGAGTAGGGGAGAGGCTTATCGCATCGAACAGTTCACAGCCTACGCCACAGTTGGGAGCGAGTGGATTGGTCACACAAGGTGTGGGTGACTACAGCGAAGGAGCAGAGGGGTGGGCAACGCAACAGGGAGTTCTCAACAAAGCCTGCGGGAGACCACTGGAGTGAGTTATGAACTGGGGGATGGGGAGTACATTTGGAGCTGACACTGAAAGCTTACAGCAATGGAGTACAAGTGGCATGAGCTATGCGCTATACACGTCCCTGTGAAAAGACATCAGGAAAAAAAAAATCAGTGCTTCATGGATATGCTTGGTGAAAACGACATCAAGAGATAAGTCAGCGCATTACAGACTTGACTGGTGAAAACATCAGGAAAGAAGTCAGTGCATTATGTATGTGACTGGTGAAAACATCAGGAAAGAAGTCAGTGCATTATGTATGTGACTGGTGAAAACATCAGGAAAGAAGTCAGTGCATTGTGTATGTGACTGGTGAAAACATCAGGAAAGAAGTCAGTGCATTGTGTATGTGACTGGTGAAAACATCAGGAAAGAAGTCAGTGCATTGTGTATGTGACTGGTGAAAACATCAGGAAAGAAGTCAGTGCATTGTGTATGTGACTGGTGAAAACATCAGGAAAGAAGTCAGTGCATTGTGTTTGTGACTGGTGAAAACATCAGGAAAGAAGCAAGTGCATAGTGGACATGACTGGTGAAAACATCAGGAAAGAATGCGGAAGAAAAAGTCATGTCAGCTAAAAATTTTTGTAAGAGAACAGCTCGTACAATCTAGCATCATGATATTCCAACACTCTCTGTTTTGAAATATCATCCAGAATGGTATTTTAACTAATGAACATTGCAGCGACACTAAATAGTACACTGGTCATCATCGATGCTTGTGCAGACGATTCAAAGGCATAGCAAAATGGTAACTCTTAAAATTTTTTTAGTCTTTCTCCCTCTTGGCTGTTGTAATGGTCTTGAAATTTGAAAACAATCATTCATTGCAGGCTTGACCAGAACATTTATGACAACCATTGCGCGTCACCATCTTTGTGATCACCATGGCATTTCATTGTTCTGTCTGCTGTTCATCAGCATTATTTAAACTTTTTTTTAATGGGAAACAATTCATGCCGTTTTCTTTTTTGGGTTGAATCCAGCAAAAAGATGAATGACATCTGCAGGACAGGTAAGAGTGCTGCGTTCATTTAACACTGTAATAATGGCCTGAATAATGTCACCACAATGAACTGCTGGAAGATATGTCAAAAGCAAAACGCTTGACAAGCCAAAGGTAACATACGTATTTGGAACAGCATGCATGATACCTGCCCACTTGCATAGATCACAAATAAAAAGTGAGATTAAAGAAGGAATATGAAGAAGGTGGTTGGTAAGGAAAATGCGTAAGGTGTTGGGTTACCTGGTGTACACAGAGACAAAAAGGAGAGGTAGTGTTGACAGTATTATGGCATATACACTGAGCCAAAAAAAAAAAAGTGCTATCAACAGTATTATGAAATACAAAGAGAAGTAAGTAATAAGGATACTGACAATATTATGACACAAACACAGAGCAAAACACAAAAACTATAATTGACAATGATATATAAGACAGATTAGACAGTAAGAAATTGCTATGTACAGTATTACTTCCTATACACAGAGCAGAAAGCAAGAAGTACTATCGACAGAAGCATTATGTACACACAGAGCAGAAGTGAAGAACTACTGACAGCATAAACACACCAAGGCACAGAAACCCCAAACACACAGACACCTGCCACACTACAAAGTGGTTTCCAAACAGTGCAGTCAGTGAAAAAGAATCAGGTACATCGGGTGTTAGAGAGACGCCCGTCGGTCTCACTACACTCTAGATGTTAGGAGTCGTGGTTTTCCGCTACACGTTAGGATCTGTCGCGTGAAAAGTTAGGGAAGATTACACAGGACTGTGGTTATCGGCTACATGTTAAAAGGAGCGTACAGTTAAGGGAAGACCAGGATTGTGGGCAATAAGCTATACGATAACATCCGTGTGTGCACAGTGAAGGAATGCTACCGACTGTGCTTGTGGGCTAAGTGTTAAAATCTGTGTGCACGGCTAAGGGAGACTACTGATTGTGGGTTATCAGCTACACTCACTACACTCTGTGCGGACAGTTAGGGAGCTCAAGAACAGCAGTACTGGGCGAGACATGCCAACTGTACAAGTCGCACAGAAGGACGAGGATGAGCTGAGAGAGAGAGAGAGAGAGAGAGAGAGAGGGGAGGAAGCGTGAGAAAGAGAAGGGTGTGGGAGGAGAAAGGATGGGAGAGAAGGGGTGGGGGAGGGGGTTGGTGGTGAGGAAAGAGGTGGGGGAATGGATTGGGTGTTAAAAGAACCTCTGTTAGGAACACAAGATATTTTCACATTTTTCGAGAGGGTTCTTTGGTGGAGAAAAAGACATGGCCAGTTTCTACATATTTTATAACAAAAATCAATCAATCAGTGAAGGTGGTGGAGTAAAGGGATCTTTGCTGTTTAAAGACATTTTCTAGGACATTTGGAGAAACAAAACCAGAAAGCACAAAACAGGTGACTCCGCAGTGCTGAAGAAACCTCCCTGCTGGTGAAGAAGAAGTGACATGACACAGCCACACATGGAACAGCCCTGACCGCCAGCAGTCCAGCACACATGGAAGGGGCACTGTGTGTGCAGGACCTATGTGGGTCACAGTCGAGGACCCAGATCAGCATCTAGTCTCGGTTCACACTGTTACGTCCGCACACTCTTTCCGTCTTCTTGTGTTATTCTGTTGTGTTCCACCATTTTCCTTGCCGGTGGCCTCAATGGCACATGTACATCAAATCTGACCAGAGCCAATCAAAATAAAACTTTCAAATCAAGCGCTTCACTGTGACCAATGAGGATGCTCTTCACATAGCTGACGCTGAACCACTTTGCTGGACCTGTTTCCCTTCATGTCACCTCTATAAGTGTACAAAATACGTCTACTCTGCATACTGCAGCAGAAGTATGCAGCATAAAAAATTAATACACAAGCAAACAAGTTGGCAATGACAATCGATCACTGTACAAATGTGGTCCCTTGAAGGCAGGCGGGAAGTTATAACAGTGGGTTCAGAGTGACATCAAAAAAAGTATTTCACCGACAATACTAAATCAACGTTCTATGGACGATAAAGTACCAACATTTTACTGACAATACTAAATCAACGTTCTATTGATGATACAGTACCAACATTTCACTGACAGTACTAAATCAACGTTCTGTTGACAATAAAGTACCAACATTTCATTGACAATACTAAATCCAACGTTCTATAGACGATAAAGTACCAACATTTCACCAACAATACTAAATCCAACGTTCTATTGACGATAAAGTACCAACATTTCACTGACAATACTAAATCAACTTTTCAGGGACAATTCTGACCCAATTTTTCACTGACAACAGTAAATCAACATTTCAAAAATGACGTTGTAGTAAAGTTTCCCTGACAGCACTAAATCAACATTTCATCAACGGCACTGAATCAACATTTTCATCAACGGCACTGAACCAACAACACTGCTCTTGGGACAGGGCTTTAAGACAGATTCTCCTTCACACGCTGACAGTGGTTTGACTCTGTGCTACTAAGCCCAGGCAACCATTAAAAAACACACACAGATGGAAGACACCTCCCACTGTTGCATGTCCCGTTGGAACCCCTCAATGAAGCAACTCCTGACAGTAACGGTGATGAAACGGCTCATCACCGGTCAGGGAACTTGTGCGTACTTGCATGTGTTTGTGTGTGTGTGTGTGTGTGTGTGTGTGTGCGTGTGTGTGTGTGTGTATAAGTGTGTGTGTGAATTCACATGCAAGTGTGTGGTATATTTTGTTCATACAATCACAGTTTACACATCCCTTGTCAGAACAGCACATCCAAACCGTGCAAAAGTGCTCTCCCCTGCAGATGATATGAACATCTGTTCATAAATAGACATGTTTAACAGAAAAGACATTTCAGAATGGAAAAAGTGACCAAGACCTACAAAACGAGACCACAGGAGTAAACCTTACCTTTTTTTTTTTTTATACGTGATCATGTGAGTATATTCCTATGCCTGTGTCTGCAGATGCAGTGATGTACCATGTAAGTGCACATTTTTCAGGCCCACAAGAGAACAAAACAGGACAGATTCCAACAGAGACAATTTTTCCATTACCAAAAGAAAGAAACATGACAGAAACAAAATAACCACAGATAGTTTTCTGCTAACAAAACAACAAAAAAAACAGGACAGGGACCTCCAAACAAGGACAGTTTTGTGCTAACAACAGAAAGTAACAGGTATACAGACAGCTTTCAGCTCACACACGGAAAGGCAGTGGACAGAGACCAACAACAGTGACAGTTTTCAACTAACGACGGACAGAAACAGGACAAGAAACAACAGGAACAATTTTCTGCAACAACAGAAACCAACAGAACAGGGCGAGTTTTATGTTAAAAACAGATAGAAACAGGGACAGCTTTTTTTTTTTGCTCACAACAGAAAAAAAAAAAAGGGACAGGGACCAACAAACTGGGACAATGTTTAAGACCACATCCTGCAGCATGAGACAATGACACCATCTAGCTTGTGGGACTACTGCTTTCATTCAGCAAACACTAACACCATCACTGTCCTAACGCTAAGTCTGATAATGTCTCAATACCGCAGATGTATTACAACGTCCCAACAACACAGATATCCACAAGGCCAGCACAGACTGGCTTAAATCCCCTGGCACATCTCCGGTCCCTTGTTGCTCCAGCAAATGGTGTTCAAATCCAAGTCCAAGTCTAATTCCCGATCATTTGGCTCTACTAGAGATACAGACCAGCCAACCTAGTTCACAGTTCATTCAGACCGGGAAGAAATACATTTCATGTCCCCCCCAAAAAAGAAAGAAAAAAAAAACCAACTACGGTTCACTGTTTATTCAGATCTAAAAGAAAGAAAAACAATAAACCAGAACATTAAAAAAAAACTAGTACTACTATCCACACTTCATTCAGATCTGAAAGTAAGAAAAAAATGATGCACCAGATCACTCACATTTATCATCTCTTCACAGTTCATGCAGGTTTAAAGTAAAGAAATCTGAGACACTGGACCACACACACCTTTAGAAACAAAGAAAAGCAAAACAATTAAAAAAAAACAACCTAGAACACAGTTTATTCAAATCTATATGAAACACCTTGCATAAATTTAAGTTTGTTTGGGTCTAGAACATTATATATGTGTTTATATATACCTATATAATTATATACATTTCTGAGGAAAATAAACCTGAATAGGTATTACATGATATGTGAAATTGTAAAGATATACAAGTGGAACAAGGAATGGCATTACAAAATCCCTTTTCATCAGTCACAAACAGACGAAACAATGTCTACGCAACACAACAACATAATTCTTGCATACAATCACATGACACAGTTATCCTGTGCTACAAACACTACAGAAACTAATGCATCTTGAGGTGACATGGAGAAAAATAATCCCTGAAACCTGATATCAGGACATTTAAACACACCACAAAAACAAAAGATGAGACAATGTGAAAACACATGACAACAAACACACCAATTTAAAAAAAACACACACCAAGAAAACAACAACACAGAAATGGAACACACAATATGATAATGAAACTATAACAGAAATTAAAAAAACCCAGAAATACACAATGAAACGACACCAAATGACCAGAAGAGGTAGATGAAAGGAGAGAGGAACCACACAAAGCTATTTCCTCCTCCCCCTCTGCCCCCGTTTTCCATCATCATGTCTGTCTTTGGGCAAACGCCAACCGGCTTCAAAACAAACACAGGCAGTGGTTTGGTCAACACTGGTTCACATCATAGCGATTCCTACTGATTATGCATTAACAAACCCCAAATCATGATGACTTCAACACTCTCTATGTACAACACATACATTCACAGTTTCTCTTACATATTCTTCCTCACATCTTCCTTTTGCTCTGTTCTTGAAGTAGGTAAAGAATTCAGGTAAGAAAACACTGAATTTTTTTTTCGACATATCTTTAGTTTATCACCTAATTAATGAAGAGTTAAATCACATTTCTGATCTTGTGAACCTGAGAAAGTTCTCAACAAGCATTTCCTCTTACCAGTGTTGTGGGTTTCTATGTGTTACGAATAAAACAGCCTCATTTCGCCCAAACTTTAACCTTTGACTGTTGCCATGGAACATATAAGAATTTTTCTCATCCTGAGGGTTGTTGACAGTGTTGATAAACAGACTCTTAGTCCAGGATCAACTAAAATAGCAAGCACACACAAACACACTGGGTTCCCAAGTGAAACAGAAGAGGTAGATGTTCATCACATGGAGCACATAGCTGTACGCTGGGCATTCCTTTCTCCATTGGACAGTGCACTGGCCTCGCCTCAAGTCTTCTCCCATTTAGTCCACAGACTCCCCCCCACCCCCACTCTTCCTTTCCACATGCTCTCATCCTTCTGTCTTCCACACGCTCCCCTCCTCCTGTCTTCATCTTAATTCTCATGTAACTGGCCATCTGACTGACTACCAGACACACCCAGAGCTGTGGCTGACCCGGTTCCAGTAAGCTGACCTTACCAAAGGTCACCTGCCCATCCCTGTTCTCCTTGCCCTGATCCCTGCAATGGGCTGCTTCAGGCACAGCACCCCCCTCTCCCTCCCCCTCTTCCCTCCCTCTCACACTGACTGCAAGCCTACCATATGGTCGGAACGCACAGACTTCAGCATCTACGCTCACTTTTGTTATAGCGAACACCTTCCATCCCCTATCCTAACACCACCACAGTACTGGCATTCAGTGAAATGTTTTGGGACAATGAAACAAAAAGCCTTTTTTACAGCCTTGCCGACAAAAACAATCTCCAAGCCTTTCACAAGAAGAAGGCTGCATCAACACCTGATCAGAGGGCAGTGACAAGAACCACCACATAAATAAATGACTAAAACAAACTTCATCGAATGATGTCGCCGACGGCCCATTCTGAAAGCTAGGTCTGGTGCTGTGGTGGGCATTAACATGAAGGAAACTGGACACGAGAGAGGAGGATGAGGGAGAGAGGGAGGAGAGGAGCCCTGAGCAAGATGTAACTCAGCCCTGGTCTCTGATGAAATCCAAGGCAGGCAGAACAATGCCAGGCAGTCTGGTGCAGATCCTCACCTACAGATGGTTGAACTGGAGAAGTCATGCTTTGGAAGGGGAAAAGCACAATTTTATACAGAGATAACTCGCTTCAGTACGACACCACAGACTGACAAGCTTCAGTCATCACAGACACCAGTTTCTGCTCACATGAGCTGCTGACTCCCACTCTGATCCACCCCTGACTCCCGTCTCCTCTCACCATTCACTACAACAGGAATAACACACTTTGTGACGCTCAACTCGGGATGATGCAAGGGGCAGAGGTGAAGAGTGTAGGGGCACAGAAAGATAAAGGACCCAGAGAGGAGCTGACCATCGAGAGAAGCAGACCCTGAAAGGACACAACCACACAGAGAAGTATGACCTTGAGAACAGATGACTACACAGAGAAGCATGACCTTGAGAACAGATGACTACACAGAGAAGTATGACCAGAACAGATGACTACACTGAGAGCTGACCCACTCTGACCACCACTGACTCACGGTCCCTCTACACCATTACTACAACAGGAATAACACACTTGTGACGCTCAAATCGGATGATGCAAAGGGCCCGAGGGAAGAGTGCAGGACACAGAATGATAAAGGACCCAGATGAGGAGCTGACACATCGAGAGAAGCAGACCTTGAAAGGAACACAACCACACAGAGAAGTATGACCTTGAGAACAGATGACACACAGAGAAGTATGACCTTGAGAACAGATGACTACACAGAGAAGTATGACCTTGAGAACAGATGACTACACAGAGAAGATGGGCCTTGAGAACAGATGACTACACAGAGAAGTATGACCCTTGAGAGGAGACGACCACAGACAGAAGAATGACCTTGTGAGAAGAAGATCACACAGAGAGGTACGACCCTCAGAGAAGACAACCAACAGAGGTATGACACTATCAGAGAAATGACGATCTCAGAAGACAGACACCCACAGAAAGAAACAGGACCTTGAGAAAAGCCGACCACAGAGAAAAGCACGACCATACGAGGAGCCAACCACAAAGACCAGTGTGACCCTGACAACAGAAAACCACAGACATAAACATGACCTTGAGAGGACATGACCACAGATGGTCGTGTGACCTTGAGAAAAGACAGCCACAGACAGACGACATTTCCCTAGGAGGAAATGACCTTGAGAGAAGCACGACCTTGAGAGGAGACAGGGTTTCTTAGGTCCCCAGCTGGGCTGCTGTGTCGCCATGGAGACAGTGTGCTAAACCGCGGGGTTCCCATCAGGTGTGTGGGGAAGTACGATGGCAACCACAGGAAGAGTGGTTAGGGATACCCACATCCTGAACTCTGTCAGTTCACTGAACACAGTCTGATTAGTTTTGCGCTTGTGTACTCTTTGATGAGCCCGCCACAGTCACTCACATGACGACATGGACAAAGCATTCGATGATAAAATTAGCTAAAACCTAACTGTGCAATGATCAATTGTATAACAGCTACATGTATATGTACATCATGTATAAACAAGGAAGCAAGGTGATATGTTTTTAAAGTAAAGCATAGCAAGGAATTACAACTGTTACGACACTGAGAAAAGGATACAACTTCTTAAAAACAAAATGAGTCAACAACAATGAACCCTGCTAGTGGCAATTACATACTGGAATGTGTTGTGGTCATCCGTACAAAAATATACAATATGCGTTTGATAAGAAAGGAACACGCGTTTTGAAATATTAGATATTCAAAAAACAAACCAAAGCCAGCTTCATACTGTCATCACTATTTCTTTAGTTGCCTGATACAAATCTCATAATCCCTGGGTGGGTGAAAAAAAAAAATCCCCCCCCCCCCCCCCCCCCCCCCCACGACAAACAAACAACAAATGTAAAACAGCCCCAAACAGGAAGACATGCCGTTTCTCCCACTTTTAGTCATACAGCAGACTACCACAGAACCCGAACAGGATAAACCGCTTTAGCTACAAGAACACAGTATGGGTTATGAATCAATCCAAACAACAATCTGTTCAGGTGGCGAGGGGGTGGGGGGGAGACAGAAAGGAGGTATAAAGGAATGTGTCAACACGCTACATTTGCCCAGACAGAGGTAATTCATGGTGCGTAGAGCCAAGCCAGCTAAGCGCGACATGTCATGGCTGCAGGCACAGACACACTGATGATACACAGAACCATGGTCACCAGGAACAGAACTGTACACAAAGAAAGTCAAATGCCATCGACCTCTCAGATGCTGAGTGAGTGTGCTGGGTGAAGTGCACAAACAGTGACAGCAAATCCACAGAGCTGGGATACAACAATTATTCACCGTGGCTTTCTGCAGTGTCTCTCAGACCCAGCAACCCACTCTACAGAATCCGACCAAAAGGCTTCAGCACTCTGATTTATAGTATCTGACAGAAAGTCGTCAGCAGTCCACTTTAACAATATCCGACATGAAGGCTTTCAGCCGCTGCCTTCCCCCTGCCCTCTCCTCACAGTATTCAGTCAGTTTACAGTATTTATCTGAAAGGCTCCAGCAGTTCCCTTACAATATCTGACAGAAGGTCTTCAGCAGTCCACTCTACAGATGACACGCTACAATCAATTGACAAAAAGTCTTCAGTGGTCTGCTCTACAACATCTGACAGAAAGCTTTCGATAATCCGCTTTATAAAATCTGACAAAAAGCCTTCAGTGGTCACTCTAAAATAACCGACAAAAAGCCTTCAGCAGTCTGCTCTATAAAATCCCATAGAAAGCCTTCAGCAGTCTGCTCTTTAGTATCCCACAGAAAGCCTTCAGCAGTCTGCTCTTTAGAATCACATAGAAAGCCTTCAGCAGTCTGCTCTACAGTATCGCATAGAAAGCCTTCAGCAGTCTGCTCTACAGAATCCCATAGAAAGCCTTCAGCAGTCTGCTCTTTAGTATCCCACAGAAAGCCTTCAGCAGTCTGCTCTACAGTATCCCACAGAAAGCCTTCAGCAGTCTGCTCTACAGAATCCCATAGAAAGCCTTCAGCAGTCTGCTCTTTAGTATCCCACAGAAAGCCTTCAGCAGTCTGCTCTACAGTATCCCACAGAAAGCCTTCAGCAGTCTGCTCTACAGAATCCCATAGAAAGCCTTCAGCAGTCTGCTCTTTAGTATCCCATAGAAAGCCTTCAGCAGTCTGCTCTACAGAATCCATAGAAAGCCTTCAGCAGTCTGCTCTACAGTATCCCACAGAAAGCCTTCAGCAGTCTGCTCTTTAGAATTCAACAGAAAGCCTTCAGCAGTCTGCTCTTTAGAATCCAATAGAAAGCCTTCAGCAGTCTGCTCTTTAGAATCCAATAGAAAGCCTTCAACAGTATCCCATAGAAAGGCTTTAGTGGCCAACTCTTCGGTATCCAATAGAAAGGCTTCAGCGGTCTGCTCAACAGTATCTGATCAGAGTATGTCAAAACTATGTACCGATCAGTATGAGATAATAATGTAGAAGCTACATATCTGACTACTTCACTGTACAGGGATAATCTGAAGTTAAAAAAAAAGATAACTGAATGAATATCTGTGAACAATATAAACAGTGGACAACTGTCTTTTTAAAAAAAACAAAACCAAACAAAAAAAAAAAAAAAAAAAAAAAAAAAAAAGAAAATCACATTCTTTCCACCTCCTCATTACACATATTATGGGATACCAAAAATGTTGCCATCGCCAACACGTATTTATGGAATATATAAAGTCCATGGTGAATAACCACCATTCTTTCCATTTTCATAACATATGGGGCTACAGCATGGACACACACACACATATTGTATACAATTCATAACAAAGAAAGATCATTCCTTCCATTCCAATACAAAAGACACATACATATTATGTAAAATGTACAATAAACAGAACTTTTTTTTTTCCATTCTGATATCAGACACAAATGTATCGTATAAAATCCATAATAAAAAAAAGACCATTCTTTCTATTCTGATAGCAAAGGCAATTTACACATGGTATAAAATCCGTAATAAACAATGACCATTCATTCCGGTCTGAAAGAGAAGACACAGGTCTCTCGTATAAAATCCATTAAAAAAAAAACAAAAAAAAAACCCCAAAAGACAAGCAATGACCATCATGACAGCATACACACATGCACAGTATAAAATTCATAATAAACAACGACCTCTCTTTCCATTCTGATAGGACAGACACTTATGTGTGGCGTAAAATCCGCAATAAACGGGTACAAAATCGATAATAAACAACGACGATTCTTTCCATTCTGACAGCAGTGACACATGCATGGTACACAGTCCGCACTAAACAATCATTCCGTTCATTCTGATAAAGAGACGAGGCTACAGCCAATAATACAGACACTATGTACAAAAATACCAGGAACAACAACTCATCCTGTTCTGATGACATGAAGAAAGGGAAAGAGGCGGGGCAGCTGGGAGGGAGGAGGCACTCTGTAAGGCAGTGGAGGGACAGGGAACGGGGTGGTAGAGAACAAAGGGAGTGGGGAAGAAGGTCAGAAAGGGCCAGGTCAGCGCGATAAACTGTCATCAGATGAGCAGACCAAAGGTAGGGGGACTGAGGGCGGGAGGCGGGTGGGGGTGGGGGGGGGTGGGGTGGGGGTGGAAGGGGGAGTGACAGGCAAGGTGGAGGGAGATGGGTGAGGAACTGGGTTGGGGGGACACGGGGAGCAGGTCAGAAATACTTGACGTCACCTCGCTTGGAGCTGCCGTGGTCTGCCGATGGTTTGGCGCCCCCTTCTGTACTGGCAGCGCCCCCCTGGTCCTGACGGCCACATGGAACATACAGAACCACAGTTCATCGAACAGCTTGCACGGCACACAACAATACAGAACCACCGTTCATCAAACAGCTTGCATGGCACACAACAATACAGAACCACCGTTCATCAAACAGCTTGCACGGCACACAACTATACAGAACCACCGTTCATCAAACAGCTTGCACGGCACACAACAATACAGAACCACCGTTCATCAAACAGCTTGCACGGCACACAACAATACAGAACCACCGTTCATCAAACAGCTTGCACGGCACACAACAATACAGAACCACCGTTCATCAAACAGCTTGCACGGCACACAACAATACAGAACCACCGTTCATCAAACAGCTTGCACGGCACACAACAATACAGAACCACCGTTCATCAAACAGCTTGCACGGCACACAAAAATACAGAACCACTGTTCATCGAACAGTTTTCATGGCACACAAAGATACAGAACCACTGTTCATCGAACAGTCTGCATGGCACACAAAGATACAGAACCACTGTTCATTGAACAGTTTTCATGGCACACAAAGATACAGAACCACTGTTCATCGAACAGTTTTCACGGCACACAAAGATACAGAACCACTGTTCATTAAACAGTCTGCACGGCACACAAAGATACAGAACCACTGTTCATCGAACAGTTTTCACGGCACACAAAGATACAGAACCACTGTTCATCGAACAGTTTTCACGGCACACAAAGATACAGAACCACTGATTATCGCACAGCTTGCACGGCACACAACACACAACCTTTATTTCAGACAGCCCATGGTAAATCACAGAACTAGTCTTCATCAACACAGATCCAATCATTACAAACCACACAGATCTCCAGTTTTTTCTGATATAGTCCCAGTGCCCAGATTTAGCTAGCCAGACCACCGAGGCAGCTGGGTTCCTAACCTGGGAAGCTGAGGTAGCCTGGCACGTTTCCAGACAGCCTGACCTGCTGTGTGTGATGTGGCGCCCTTTTCAGCACGGTGATCGGTACATCGTTATCCCGGGCACCGCAACCCAGCTTTCCACCTTCTCTCCTCCCCCTATTTCCATTCTCTTCCAACATGGCCACTACTGCCTCTGCCTCTTCTCTTCTTTGCAATCTTTCTTTCTTATGTTTTTGTATTGTTTAAATGAAGCCTCGGAAGAAAATTGCCCCGAAAATGCCTTTGGTTGTAAAAGCTGCAGTGCCAAAGTGAAACTAGAGCAGGCCTTGTCATCATTCAGGCACCGCATTTTGTGATCAAAGATGGCATCTGAAGCTGAACGGCGTATCTTGCATGTTGGATTCTCTCAATGTGCATGTGTTTAGTAGTAGTTGTAATACTTTCATTTTACGTCTTTTCACAAAACCATGTGATATCAGATGCACACACACACGCATGTGTGTGCATGCATGCATGCATGCCATGCATGCGCGCGCACGCGCGGCGCGTGCGTGCGTGCGTGCGTGTGTGTGTGTGTGTAAGTGGAGTCTGAGCACAGAGCAGATGATCCCAACTGCTCAGGGAAATATTTAGGTTACCTCCAGGGCAAGTGGATCTACTGTACACTAGACAGTTTATGAAACATCACACAGAAGTATTTGCCAAAGTCCATAACACACTATACAGAACCATTGTTTACCTGACACAGTCTGCAGAACAAATATTCATCTGTGAGAGCTGAGTACAGACTGTACACAACCACTTTTTTTTTTCTTTTTTTTTTTTTTTTTAGCTCTCTTTGTGTCACTACTTCAACACTGCTTCTTTGAGCTTTCCTGTGCAGTCCCATCATCAGCATTTCTGAGAAACAACATCAGATTAGCATGGAGGCAACACACGAGAGAAAACGCATCACTGCTGTTGTGTTGCTACGGTGGCATTCACCGACCCTATTTGATTCAACTCATGCAGGACAACTTCCTAACACCCTGCTGACTACTATCATCATAGCCAATGTTTACCTGACACAGGCCACGGATGAAAAAATACACAACAGGCAACATCTTAAGTGTGAGCAAATAATACTGAAAATAAGAATCAACGCAACACACAAGGAACACATTATTAAGAGCCATACTCCTATACACACTATTCTGTATGTGATAACTGTTCATACTGTCGACTTGTCTTGATCTTTCTGAACAGCTGAATACATCGTTATAACCATTCCCATCACCTTCCTGTCATGATACCTTTGAATTCCTGTATTCACTACTATCACCATTCACATCACCATCTTGTCATGATACCTTGAATTCGTATTATAATCACCATTCACATCACCTCTGTCATGATACCTTGAATTCCTGTATTCACTACTATCACCATTCACATCACCATCTTGTCATGATACCTTTGAATTCCTGTATTCACTACTACTACCATTCACATCACCATCTTGTCATGATCCCTTTGAATTCCTGTATTCACTACTACTACATTCACATCACCATCTGTCATGATCCTTTAAATTCCTGTATTCACTACTACTACTATTCACATCACCATCTTGCAATCTTTGAATGAGTGTTTGATTTGCTAAGGCTGTTTGATTTGTTGCTTTCAAGTGACTCCATTTGTTTGATCCACCACAAAATGATAAACATTCACTTTCCAATATTAGGCAAGATATATCTACAAAAGGCCAATCTCTATTCTAGTAGTAGTAGATAATAATCTTCTCTGCTCGGCAAGATTGCATCGCTAAAATTGCGTATTCATCATGTCTTTCATTTACATACATATTATTTTTCTGTAATCAGTTTTATATTGAAAATATTGCTGAAAATGCTAATCACAGATTCACAGCCTTCATGATTTGGGGACATCTTCATGCAGCGGATGGGTGGAATGTCTTATGAATGCTTATCATAATGCCCAGTTTGGTTGTGCTAACTCTGCAATTGCAGAGGAAAACCAAATATCAATTTTTTTCATGAACACACGCACACGCACACACACACACACACACACACACAGCACAACACAACACACAGACACACACACATACACACACACACACAAGCATACACACACAGAGGCATACACACACAAACACACACGTAACTGAAGAAAGGTGATTATACAGACTCTCTTTGTTACATGTGTGAGTCAATAAAATGACATACTGAGATGAAATCTAGACGCATGTATGGTTTAAGTCTTGTTCAAACGCTTGACGGTTTGTGCAGACTGGCTTCTACATCCACACACTCTGTGAAAGCTGAATTCTGCAGGCACCTATGAAACGATGACTGTGTAAAATATAGTGTGCTTTTCAACACTACCTGCCTACAAAGGTGGCCCACAAACTCTGTAAAAATCTATGCTTTCTTTGCACACATTCAATCATCTTGATCATCCTCTCTTTCTCACCTCCTGCACACGCATCCAGCACACGCACATACTACTTGTATGCCATCACAAGCTACAAATCACCATGTCCAAAAAGCAAAGCTTGGGATAAAAGATGTTCAGTGAGTCAACAGCTGACCGATCCCAACAGTAACCCAACTCCATACAAACAGCCAAAGCCTTCGTTTGTTTGTCAGTAAGCGCAGTCAGTATGGGTCACATGAAGCAAACCAAGTAGGAATGAGACAAACACTGTTAGAGCAGCAAGCACCCTGCAGTTCCTGTTAGCTTGGGACATCAAAGTATGTGCTGTGGGTTCAATTCATGACTGGGTAGAGGGCTTGTCACCATCATACTGGTAATCCAAGGCGGCCTCTGTGACTCTTCCATTTGCTCTGTGGGATGGTCTTGGACAGTGAGTCACAACAGACTCAAGTCTGTACCACTCTTCCATATGCCCAATGAGACGGTGCTGGACAAGGAGTTATGACAGTATTCATGCCACAATCTCCATCAGGGATGGTCTTGGACGGGGGGGGGGGGGGGGGGGGGGGGGGGGGGGGGGGGGGGGGGGGGGGGTCCTAAGATTCAGTGTTACAGTTCCATGCCTGTGGATGTTGTGGACGACAGGATTATGACAGGATCGAGTTCTAACACTTCCACATGCCCTGTGGAATGTTGTCAGACAGACATGGAGTTATGACAGGACTCAGAAGTATGCCAGACAATCTTCCACGTGCCCTGTGGAATGTTGTCGGACAGACATGGAGTTATGACAGGACTCAGGAGTATGCCAGACAATCTTCCACATGCCCTGTGGGTTAGCCTTGCACATCATGAAGCATTCATGCCTAAACCAGAGAATCTTCCGTATGCCTTGTAGGTATCTTTGGGCTGGGTATTATGACAGTACCCATGTCAGTACAATTTCCCACGTGCCCTGTGGGATGGTCTTGGACATGGAATCACGACAGTACCTATGCCAATAATCAGACAATCTTCCATGCGCTCTTAGAGAGTCATGACAGAACTCAGGTCTTACCAATCTTCCATAGGCCCTGTGGGATGATCTTGGATGGGGAATAATCATGATACTCGTGTCTCTACCAGGAAAACTTACATAATGTGATAACTGCCTAGAGAAGTTCCTTCTACCAGCAGATGTACTGATCTGCTGCCCGACAACACGATCTGTCTCAAATTTCATGGAAGAGACAGGAAACAGTTATCTCTTGCAGACTCTCAAATGACTGGATCTTCTCCCCCTCTTCTGAGCTGCTGCCTGTGTAGAGCTCTCATGTTCAAACTGAAAGACGGGCACCATCAGCCCCTTGTAGAGTTTTGTCTTCAGCGGAAGTCTGAAAGAATGGCTTTTCCACAGAATGTCCAGTCTTGTCTGCCATGGCAGATACTGATGCCTCCTTTCTACTGGATTTCTTCATTTACTGTCCAATGTCTGTACATGCTTGTGATGAAAATGGATCTGACTGGAACACATTTCTCATGGGAAAAATAGATCCCCCCCCCCCCACCGCACCTCTGTCAACGTGACAGCCAAGGCCAGTCACCCTGTCATGGTGATGAGCATTTGGTAACCCACTGTGACCATTCTCCACTTCAAACAACCCTTGTGTTAAGACACAAACTCAAACCCAGCTCATACCTCCACCATGTGTTAACATCAATACAAGCCAGCACCCATTCAACACTGCAGTAACCAACTTTCACATTAAACACCTACAGAAAAAGAGATAAAGTAATTTTCATGTGTGTTCTTTTAGCTCTGCTAACTGCAGACACTAACTGCACAGGCGAAACAGATACTAAGTCTCTTGGTTTTCTGTAAGCTGTCAAACTCCGACTCACATTCCTCCTACACCGCCAATCCACACAGGATTTCTGCCACTCATACACACTGATACTGCGGCCCACACCCTTCACAGCTCTTGCAATCAGTCCACACAGGGCACCTGCCCCCCCCCCCCCCCCCCCACACACACACACTGACATCACGACCCCAACCCTTCACAGCTCTTGCAGTCAAATCATACAGGGCACCTGCCACTCACACACATGACATCACGGCCCAAACCCACTACAACTCTTGCTGTTAGTCCACACAGGGCACCTGCCCCTCACACACTATGACATCACGGCCCAAACCCACTATAACTCTTGCTGTTAGTCCACACAGGGCACCTGCCACTCACACACTATGACATCACGGCCCAAACCCACTACAACTCTTGCTGTTAGTCCACACAGGGCACCTGCCACTCATGTACTAATACCGTGGCCCCAATCCACCACAGCTCATGCTGTCCATCCCATGCAGAACCTCTGCCACTCAAACACTCCCATATGACGACCCACACAGCTCATGCTGTCCATCCATGCAGGACACCTGCTTACTCACAAGCAACAGCTCTGTCGCTTCGCACGTGCTACATACGTACATGAATATTCTAAGGCTACCACACAAAGAGTCATAAGCCAGACCATTATCGGGTCAAGAGTACTACACAGGTAAGCAAACATTCAGCGGCTACTATGAAGCCAGTCACAAGCGATACCATCATCGAGTTCAAGGGTACTACACAAGTTACACGGATACTCTACAGCTGTGGCACAAAGCCCAGTTACATGCGGTCTGTACACAGTGACAGCACTATCAAGTATTATCCTGGTTTGGAGACACATGTTCAGTAATGAGGACAGAAAGGGCAGGAGGATAGTTACCCCGGCACAGTCAGTGACTGGTCAGCGGTAGTCACCACTCTGTGAGGCACATACCACAACACAACATCACAGCTGATACTCCTATGACGTGAACAGACACTGGACTAAAAGGACATAGGAACAAAGCAGTCCCCCCAGATCTCTCGGCAATCCACTGCAAACACACTGAGAGAGCAAAACAAAACAAACACCAGAGTCCCATCCAGAGAACACCAAAAGAATGAGGGAGGAAAGAAATGGCATGTACTGTCCTAACGTTACGTTCAGCTTGAACCCCTAGATCACCACTAAATCTTCACAAACCACAGAGTGTTATTTTCCATCTGCTCCAACCTACAGTGTATCATTTCATATCTACCAAAATTCACTGTGCATCATTTTCTGTCACCACTATATCATGCATTTATTTAATATCTCCCACAAATTTACCATTATTAATCTCCATCATCCTTTGAAAAAAAAAAAGTATGTAATTTTCCATCTTCTCCAAATGACAGTTTTATTTGCATTCTCCATCTTTTCCAAATGATCATGCACGGTTTTCCATGTTAATTCAGTCAACGACCCAAATCCCAGAAACATGGACAGACTATGGGACCAGTTCTCACTCTGGACCGTCTTTAAAACAGAGCAGGCTGTGGAGTATCTCTGACTCGTCAATGGCAATGGTCAATCGTACCCTCACCCCACGCCTCCCCTATCTATCCTTTTCTCATTTTCACAATATTGGGCTTGGGGGGGGGGGGGGGAGGGGGTTTTAAGTAACTCCGTATCTCATGAAATCTGACCGACCTTGAAGTGAAGAGTATGATTTGTTGCCGTGACTTAAAAGAAAAACATCATCTCCAATATGCTGTTGGTTGAGTTTGGTCTAAACGTAACTTTATTCAAAATAATAGCAGAGGATTATATCCATTGAAAGAGCGATAACAAGCTTATAGCTTATATCGCGCTCTGAAACATACATCACACTGTCATTGTTGAGTTTCTTGACAGTTCAAAGAAAGATTATGGGAATCTGCCCCTATATCTCATCAATTCAGACTCCATTTGTACACGCTGGCTGCTAGGCAGGTACTAACTGATGGAAGCTACACTGTCAGCAGAGAAGAGAGGCACAGGAGGGGAGGCAGAGGAAGCGAGGACAGAAGATGGCCGTACAACACAGGGAGGCAGGGCTACTGACCGTCACTTCTTTGAGGATGGTGTACGGGCAGAAACCTGACTGACCCTTGTAGTTGCGCACTTTCCACCAGTTACGACTGCTGTCAAGAACCTGCAATGATTGAATACCAAAAAGATGTATCAAAACACACACACACACACATACACGCTCTGTCTAACACTTGCCTGCAGGAAGACTAATAAGAAATAACCAGGATTTGCCCTACTGTGTAAGATGGAATCATAAGCATGGTTCAATGATAACAGATTAAAAGCTCGAGGAGAATGGGTTGGGAATGGGGGTGGGCAAAAAAAAAAAAAAAAAAAGGAAAAGAGAAGAAAACACAAGCATCTGCATTAGGATAATGCTCCTAGTACCACAGATGGAACGATGTCAAAATAGGGTGGCAGGACAGAGCAGGAAGTGGTGGTGAACCTGCCATTGTTGGAGTAAAACTAGGAATGATGTGGAATGGAGTAGTAACACTTATGACTCCTGGTGTTAAGGCAGACTGGCGGGGAGAGAAAGACATGGACAGAGACAGACAGAGACATGGAATCCTTTAAACAGGATTAACACTCCCATTCCCTGATGAAAGGATGGTTTAGTAGAGAGGGGAAGATGTGGGGACACGGGATACGGAATCCTTTACACTGGGGTAACCTTCTCAACCCCTGAGGTTAGGGTGGTCTGGCGGGGAGGGGAAGACACTAGGCCGCACAGGGACACACAATCGTATGTCTTGGGGTAACTCTCATCGCCCCGATTGTTAGAATGGTTTGGTGGGAAAGGGAAGACATGGGGCCATAGAGAGCCACGGAATCATTTACTCATTCACAGCCACAATGTTTAAAAACAGCAGTACTGCTGTCAATGATAAAAACATCATTCTATGTACATTACTGAAGCGAAAGCAGGCTAGCTGTTTACCTGGAGGTAATCTCCCTTGTACACGGTCAGTTCCTTTGAATTCTTTCCCTCTCTATCATGAAGCACTTCGTACACACTGAAACACCACATGCAGACAGGTTAATTTTCCACATCTTTGAGTAGACACACTAACACATACACTTGAAAACCTGTAATAAACAGCTACATTAATTATAGACAGGACAACTATCTGACATCTCCACCCTTCTGCGCATGCGCACGCACACACACACACACACAGACACGCACACACACGCACACACACACACACACACACATCAAACACACACTGAAACACAGCCACACATAGACAAGACAGTTTTCTAAATCTCTCTGCACTTGTCCATACACACATACTTGCGAACAAGCATTTCTTTTGTGCTGACAGTCATGATATAGTTGTGGATATTCTCATGTCTCTCTATGTCTATGTAACAATTCATACACATAAGCATTTCTTGCAAAATATCTTTTGCCAGGACATGTTTCTTTCTTCATAAATGTTTACATTTTTTTTCTTCTTCTTCAAAACACCCAATAGATTACTGAGCTGAATCAAATAAAACTTCTTCAAAATTTTCACAAAAGAACCCAATACCTTTTGATCTGGTTATACAGGCAATTCCAAACAGCTGCATAAAGAGAAGTACTAATTTCAAAACCTAGACTGATGTTTGGAGTCTGTTATTTTCAATCAAAAGCATCATTCTCATCTTCAATATACGTCTGCTACATCAGGATATGATTTTAAGAGTATGCTATACCTCTCTTATCATGCACATTCACTAGATCTCCATCTCACTTCAGAGTAAGACTGTCATAGTCATTTCTGTGGATACTGTCCCTTACGAGGCCTTGAGGGGAAGGTGTCTAGCACCACACACATTCTTGGAAACATGATGACCACCTTCCAGATTGATTTCAACATACACATAATCACAACCACTCTCTTCCTCATCTGTCCTAACCATCACCTCCCCCCACACTCCCTCTCCCACCCCAGTCCCATGGGTCTCACACTAGCTGTATCTCACCTGGCTTTCTCCCTCTTCAGCTGTTCCAGGTAAGCAGTGTTATCGTCAATGGGTACTTGCTTAGGCTGACTAACAGGTGGTGGAGGTTGTGACACCGGCTCTGGAACTCTGCGCTGGTTGGCCTGGTAGTTTCTGAATAAAACAGGCAGCTGTACAGGTCAGGTAAGGTCAGGTATGATATATAGCCCAGCTGACCTATCAGGGCTGTCACTGCATAGAAGTCAACTCACAAGGCATTCAACAACAACAACAGAAAAAAACTTCATTCACACCCTTTTAAAAACACCCCCCAAATTTTGTCAAAAATCTTTCGTCTGTAAATTCTTAGATCAAACGAAAAATGTTGATCTCTTTCAGAAATTCAAAGATCACATCAGGTGGGACATCTCTGAACAAGGTTTTCATGGAGTCTGCTGTAAAATGTCTATGTCTCACATCATGCAAGTCCCAACACTCTAAAAGAATACGTTTCAATGCAAGTGGTACATGACACGGAATGTGCCACATAGCTTATTCACCTTTTAAAAGATAAATTTGGGTATAAAAGGAGTCGCCTGTAGGCAAACGGCACAAGACTGTTTCTTCTTTACGGCCGCCTCAAGAACATGGTTAAAACTCTTTCAGGTTCGGACAGATTTTGAACAATTTGTTATCCGTCTGCGAGTTCCATTCTTCTTTCCAGAGGTAAGCTGACTTGCTATGTCATTAGAACTGGTAGCTGCAAGGGTCAGCTGACATGCCATACCAGTGAAACTGGTGGCAAATTACGCAACACAAAAAAAGAAATGTTATGTGAAGAAGTTTCTGAGTAAAGTAAACACATGTTCTCAGTTTACAAGAAAATACTGCATGTCACGTAAGAATTGAAAAAAAAAAAAAAAAAAAAAAAGGAAAGAGAAGGCACAAGCTCTTTAGCAGTCAACAGCAACATGAGCCTCAAGGATCTCTTTGTTTTGTAGCTTTGGCATAATGCAGAAAGAAATATGCAAAAGTTACAAAGTACCTGGAAAGACAATGTCCATTACATATGTGTCCTGGGGTCACCTCCAGAAAGGTGGAGGGAAAAAAAAAAAAAAAAAAAAAAAAACCCCACTGTATAATACACGCTTGACAAAACCGTCACCTTTATGCTACACATCATTAGTAATGAAAGGAAAAAAGTGAAAAAAAACCCCAACCTCCTGATATGACAAAACATTGTCTACATTTCAACTGAACAACATACCACTAAATGACAGTCCTTTTTATAAATCCCAAGAAACACCACATCCTGAAACATGTCATATAACGTAATGGCAAAGTTTGAAAGCCTTTACAGCATGGTTTACACTGCTCTGATGCTTGCCACTGACCAAAGTATCAATGCAAATTATCTAGACTAAACAATCCAGTGGTGATGTTTGAAAGATTGATATAACAAACTCATCATATGTTGACGTAACTTAAACAGGTGAACGAGGTGTCTGCTTTGTGCCAGGTATGTATGGTAGTGTTTCCAGGTGTGTGTGTTGGATCAACATTAGTCCAGGTTGTGTCAAGGTTGATTGAACGAAACAGTAAAAGCCATGTAAAACTAAGAAAAAAAAGGACATCTTATTTGACTATTTTCAAATATGAATACATTACCCGGTGTGCGTGTGTGTGTGTGTGTGTGTGTGTGTGTGCACGCGCACGCGCACACATGCATACATGTGTATGAGAAGAAGGAACAGGAATGGACGTATCTGTCTCCGACAGAGAGAAACAGAGTGAAAGACAGCCAGCCAGAGAGAAAGATAGAGACAAAGTGAGGGGGAGGGGTGGAGGGAGGGAGAGGAGATGGGAATAAGAGAGAGACAGGGAGGGAGAGAGAAGACTTTACCATTCATCAATTATGCAATAAAATAAAGCAAGTTCATGCATTTTTTCCCCTTGACCCAACTGATGGAAAATATGAAGAAAAAAAAAAAAGCAAACGGCAAGAAAAAAATGTACACAAGAAGATATATCAGAATACTCATTAAAAACCAACACTCAATGCATCCACTCCCTCTTAACGGAAGAAAAGACACACAGAAATAGCATAACAGAGGAGAAACATGCTTCCGTTTACATGCTTCCATTTACATTTTCCCTTATCTTACACATCTAGAGCAAAAAGAATCTGAGAGAGAAGGTGAGGGGGGAACAAAGGAACAGAGAGAGAGAGACAGAGAGGGGAGAGAGAGAGAGAGAGAGAGAGAGAGAGAGAGAGAGAGAGAGAGAGAGAGAGAGAAGGAGAGGACACTTCAGATACGTTTTTATTGACAATGGCCTACACAGTCTTCATGCCAAGGGGGTATACATGAATATTTGCAGCACCGAAAAAAGAAAGTTTATGATGCAAAGAAGCATAAATTGCAACGGATTACTTAAATGTTAACGATGAGGCTCCGAGCCATGTAGGAGAAAAAGAAAATAATGTCATGCTTTTTCATCACTAGAGAGAGAGAGAGAGAGAGAGAGAGAGAGAGAGAGAGAGAGTGAATATCTTATCTGTTGTGCACTTGAGCTCTGTAAACAGGGGAGATAATTGTATTCACTAATTTTAGGAAAAAAAATTGTTCACATGCCCACCACCCACTTATTGGTCCCATCATTCTCTCCTTCCCTCCCCCTTCTTCAGCCATTAGCAAGGTATTAACAGGAATTTAGCACACTGCAGCTTTTTTTTTTTCTGTCAGCATAAGCAGTACAATGAAAAAAAAAAGATGTTCTTAATTTTCTCAGCAACTCCTACAAAATGGGCAAATAGTGTGATCTGAACATTCGTAACTTAAAAATCATTGCATCAGTTTTTCAAATCACGAACTTTCAACCTATATCCAGTGAAACTATTTCTAGGCCATGCATTTGGAACTAGTAATGCGAGTTCTCCTGCTTGGAAAAAAGCACTTAAAAGAACATAAATACCAATATTTACTGTTACCGTCTTTTCCTGCAAGCCAGTTTGGCTTAAAAATACACCATGAGCCTGCCTCTGAATTTGCTATGACACTGTATTCATAATAAACACCCTGGCTCAGCCAATTAGTACCAAAGCCATTTTCCGTTAGAGTTTTTTGAGCAGTTGACACTCACTTAGAATGACCTGATTCATGCTGTCACGAGAGCGTTTCATAAAAATGTCGATGCTCAAATGGGGAGTCTAGCTACTTTTAACCAATATTCAAAGACTCAGAGAGAGCTGGACTCATAATCCAGATGATCCTGGGGTTGTCAGTTCAAATCTCAGCTGGGGCGTTTTGGTACAAGGAATTTTTCCCTCGGAAGTTAAGACTGGTTCTGACTCCACTAAGACTGGTTCTGACTCCACTTCCTAGGAAGTCCTTTGAATGAGACTATAGACTGAATGTACGCATAACATTTTCCGCACATAAAATCCCACCACTAACCTTCAGAACAGAAGGCCAGTTTGGTGGTTGCTATGGATAGCAAGTATACACAAAGCAAGCACTGAAAGAATGAAAATATGAATGAAAAACTGACTAATTGACAGACCGATTGACGTGAGAACAACTGAATGGAGCACCAGAAGGCAGCTCTTCAGTTAGCTCTACCTTGGTAGGCAGCCCGTTATGTAAACACAAACATAGATTTAAAGCCCCTAGAGCCTCATCTCAAACTGACAATACGTGCTATATAAGTAATCTTACGTAGAAGAAGAAGGGAAGAGAGAGAGAGAGAGAGAGAGAGAGAGAGAGAGAGAGTGAGAGAGACAGAGACAGAGAATCAGAAATACAGACAGGTGGAAAGGAAAAAAGACAGACAGGTAGAAAGGGAGAGGGACAAACAGATGGTCTGGGCAGGATGGAGAGGAAAGGACCAGCGCTGAAGTCATTCCTATGGTCTGGGGTCAGGACAGAGGTAACAGGGTCAGTGCACGAATCATTGCAATGGTCTGGGACAGGGTGAAGATGACAGGACCACAGCAGAGACCAATCTGAAGGTCTGGGCCAGGAGGGAGAGGGCAGGATTGGTGAGGAGAGGGCATCCTGAAGCACTGGGGCAGGATGAAGAGCACAGGGAAAAACAATACACAGCTTTAGATGGATGGATGTTATTTTCTTTTCAAAAAGTACACGGAATCCATGATGTGTCCTGATTACAAATGACATGACATGCATCCGCCTCGTCAACACATGAGGACTTGTGATGCGATTCCCCAGCAGCCACCTGACTCCCACTGTGAACAGTCTGAGTGCCTTGATCAGGCCATGCAGTGACTTCACAGCAACAGTAACACCACACACACACACACACATACACACACACACACACACACACACACACACTGCCAGTGCTCACACACAAACCCTGTCCACAACTTCACATGCCACACACACAATCATACACATGCTTACATTTATAACCGTATATGCACACACACAGGCACTCACACACACACAGAAACGCACATCCCCATGCTCATCCACAAGTGCAAACATTCTTGAAAACACACACACACCACACACACACACACACACACAAAGTATGCATATGCATTCACTCATACACTTTTATGCACACACATGCGCATGGACACACACTACACAAAGAAACCCTGAAGTACACAAATACAGTCACACACGTGAAAAAAAGAGACCTTTTAAGTACTTTGTGAGCAATTGAAAAGAATTTGTGACGATGGACAAAAGCCACAGTCACTTGTACTTCTGTCATGTTTGCTCCTAAACACTTTTGCATATGTACACTTCATGTTCTGGAGACAATGTGTTCGACTTGTATGGACCTTGCACTGTGGGGCCACACCTGCCCCCCAAATTAGCTGTACAGTGTCCTGAAAAATATCAGTGTTCCTTATAAACTTTAGCACTGGCTGCCATATCCCCTTCTGTTAACATTCTGATGGGTTTTTTTGTCAAAAAACTTCAGCACTGGTTGCTACATCCCCTTCTGTTAACATTCTGATGTTCTTTTTTGTCAAAAAGGATGGGGCAGAGGAAGCAGAGGGCGGTAGGGTGGGAGTGGGGTGTGGGGGTGGGTTAGAACTCGGGTATGATTTCAAATTATCTAGGATTATACAGGAGCACCTCAACACGTAGAATCTGACTGGCTGACAACAACAATCAGTTCAGTGGTTTATATAATGTCTTTTCATCCCCAGATGATATTAGACACTTATTTTTTTAAAAAAATAAAAGAAAGAAAGAAAGAAAACACCTTCACATTTATCATCCACATTAGTACTTTCAAACCCACATCTGATATATGCATATTTATATAAGTGAAATACCCTAGTAGTACACGAAATTGTTGATCTTTATAAAATTTTGCAACCTGTGACTGCGAAATAACCATGGCAGTTTCAGCAACATATGAACCATATAAGACAGTACTGACATTATTAAAGTTAGTCATCTCAATACCTTTCTCCTCACAGAACGAGGTCAACACTGAGCTTTCAAACAAAAGACGGTGTACAGAAATGTTTTCTCTGCAGACACATGTAATTCCATGAGAATATTCAGTGTTCCGAGTATTCAGCCTTAATTTATGAATTAATCTAACAATGTGCCTTGGGCACGATGGTAAAGTAGCCTTTTTTTTTTTAACTTAGATTCTGCTTATGTATATATTTTTCCATAATTTGGATTAATTCACAAGAGGATAAATCTAAGGGATTGTTTAATAAATTTTCAGCGTTTCTATTTGCTCCTTCTTTTGCAAGACTGTCTGCTATTTCATTCCACTTTATACCAACAACAACTCATACAGGATCGTTTCCTCTTAAGGGAGTAAAGTTCCTGTCACCGTGTCAAAATTGAAGACAAATACTGACAAACCGCTGTTCCGCAAGTTAAAAGAATCTAACAACTGTACATCGTTCTAATCTCCTACCAAAAATAATCCTGAAAATTTTGCAATCTTGGCATCAGTTACCCTCAATGAAGTTTATAAGGAAAACTGGGAGACTCTGGGTCATGTCATACCAGTACCATGAACAAAACAGTAAAGAGGAAGCAGGGAGGGCGGGGATGACAGCAGGAGGGGGTAGAGACAGGTGTGATACAGGGTGAGGAGTCATGCAGAGGTCGATGAGCGGCTGGTCTAAAAGGACCAGTGAGTGAAACAAAGGTCATGCGGTGTTAACGTATGTATGCAGCCAAAGAAAACAAAAAGCAAGGGTACAGTCAGTCACCTTCTGTCTGATCCACTCCTTTGAACACACACACAGATAAAGGTATGTCAGTTCACCACGAAATTTAGATATTCAACTTATCTCTGTTCACAAACGTTGGTTTTGAATACCCACACATCTTCAATTGCTCTTTTCTTCCACTGTCTGTGTTAGATATGAGATATTTTCCCATCAACATCCTTCCTGTTTGAGACAGAGACAATCTATTTCCTTTATCATCCTTTTTGTCTATGATAGATATGACCAGTTTTTGTTTTTTTTTCATCATTTTTCCTCTATGTTAAACATGATCTGATCCCAACCATTGTTGTTCCTGGTCTATGTAGGAACCGACTTGATCCCTATCATCATTCTTCCTCTGTTTATATCAGACATGACCTATCCCTATCATCATCATCGTTTCTGTCTATGTTAGACATAATCTGTTCCCCATCATATCCCTTCCCGTCTATGTTAAACATGACCTATTCCCCATCATTGTTCTTTTGTTCCTGATGTTCACATCCTGACCTCCATTACCCGTCCTCCTCCAGCATGTCCAGGGTAGAAACCACCCCCTCATTGTTGTTTCTCTATGTCAGACATGACCTATTTCTCATCATCATCCTTCCTGTCTATGGTAGACATGACCTATTCTCCATCCTCATCATTTTCCCGCTCTATGTCGGTCACGACATATTCCTCATAATAAATCTTCCTGTCTGTGTTAGACATAAGGTATTCCCCATCATTATTCTTTCCTGTTCTCTCTCTGTAAGAGTTTAGACATGGACCACATTATCTTTGTCCAAGACATACATCATCCTTTCATCTGTGTTACCCATGACCCCTTCCTTCCTTCATCCTTCCTCTCTTTGTTAGATATAAACCATTTCATCGTCATTTTTTTCCTGTCCATTTTAGACATGACCCATTCCCCATTGTCATCATTCTCCCTGTTACGCTAGGCATGATGAATTACCCGTCATCGTAATTTTCCCCGGTCTGTATCAGCCACGACAAATTCCCCATCATCATAATTTTTCTGAATTACATTAGACATGACCTGTTTCCCTAAACAATCTTCCTATGTGTGGTAGGCATGACCAGTTCATAATCATCATCATCCGGTCTACGTAAGACATGAACAGTTCTCACTATACTCCTTCCTTTGTCTATGTTAGCAACTCATAATCATCATCATCCGGTCTATGTAAGGCATGAACAATTCCCATTATACTTCTTCCTTTATCTATGTTAGCAATTCATAATCATCCGGTCAGTGTAAGACATGAACGATTCCCATTATACTCCTTCCTTTATCTATGTTAGCAATTCATAATCATCCGGTCAGTGTAAGACATGAACGATTCCCATTATACTCCTTCCTTTATCTATGTTAGCAATTCATAATCATCCGGTCAGTGTAAGACATGAACAATTCCTGTCAGACACCTTCCTTTGTCTTTGTTAGACATGATTTATTCTATTCATCCTACTTCCTGTCTATGTTACACAAGATCTATTCCCATCACCATTATTCCTTTGTCTATGTCAGATAATCATTATGACCCATTCCCTATCATTTCTTCCTATCTGCAAGACAGGATCTGTTCCCAACTGTCCTCCCTCACCTGTTTCTCATGACCTTGTTTTCATCATCTTGTTTCACATCTATGTTAGATTTGACCTACTTCCAATTATCGTGTTTCGTCTTTGTTAGAAATAACATATTCCCATTATCATTCTTTCTGTCTATATTAGTCATGAACTATTCCCCATCATCAATCTTCCCATCTATGTTAGACATGACTGATTCCCATGATCACTCTTTTGTCTGTATCAGACAGGGACTGTTCCCCGTCATTATGATTCCTTTATCTACATTAAGCACAACCTGTTCTCATCATCATTCTTCCCATGTCGATGCTAAACATAATCTTGTCTGTGTTAGATATGACCTATTCCCCATCATCATTCTCCCTTTGTCCATGTTAAGCGTCATCTATTCCCTGTCATCATAACTCCAGAATCCCAGACCAGGAGCTGAGATTGTTAGACTTGTCGAACTCTAAGTTCTTTGTTTCCAGTCACCTCTAATTCTGACTTCTCACGCCTGTCTAGTTCTCAGTTCTCGCTTCTGTCTTGTTCTGAGGTCTCACTCAAGTTTAGCTCTGAGTTCTCAGTTCTATCTCGTTCTGAGTTCTCCTTCCTGTCCAGTTCTCATTCCACTCTTGTTCTGAACTCTCACTCCCGTCGAGTTTGGGAGCTCTCGCTCCGAGTTCCTTCTCCAGGCTGATTCTGAACTCTCAACCTCCTCCCCCGTATCTGATTTCTCTGTTTCCATTCCTATAAGAAAAAAATGTATTTTGAAAAAAAAAAAGGTCTTAAAAGCTTGACGGCAAAACAACCAAAAGCTTTCTCCCCCAAAAGTTGCTCTCCCTCTCCCAAACCTCCCTCCAGCAAGGTGGGTCAGTGAAGGGGAATGACTGCCTGGTTAGTGCCATCACCTGTCTATGTGCTGCTCTACATACTGCTGGTAGCCCAGCACCGAGGGGTTGCTCATCACTTCACGTGGCGGGGTGGGGGCGCGCAGGTCACGCTCAAACCGCGGCATTTCGGGTGCGCCGCCGCCACGGACGAACCGTTCCTCCTCAGGGGAAAGGGAATCACCCTGTCTCGCACCTGTCGAGCAAATGACACTGATCTGTTGTATCACCTGTAGCTATAGCATCATGGGCAATTCTGATACACCTGTATAGTATACACCTATAAGGTGAACAATGCTGACTCTTATGGACAACCTATAAGCATAACATCATGGGGAATACTGACACACCTGAACAGTGTACACCACGCTGATTCTACCAATTAGCTACAACTGTCAACATTATGAGAAATACTAGTACCCCTGCACAGTGTATACCTGCACTGTAAACAGTGTGGATGAAAGATGAATATGGATGTGAAAAATGATCGATCACTTATGCTCTCAAATTGGGTGCAAAATGGGCATAGTTTGCACTCAATTTCAGAAGAGAAGTGACTGTTGTTCTTCGTTTTTCACCATCTTGAATGTGGTTTATCTTGCCTGAAGAAGACCAAAGAGGTCGAAGTGCATCATGTTTTTGTCTTGTAATTAGTTTGTCCCTTTTGTCCAGCAGAATAGTGTTCTTTCTTTCTTTCTTTTAAATTACAATGAAAATGTCAGAATTATATATCACACCTGCTGTCAGTGTGTGTGCGTGTGGTGTGTGTGTGTGTGTGTGTGTGTGTTTTCACAGGTGTGGCCATATTCATGCATTCTTTACCACACAGGTAAAATTTGTGTGTGGTCATACTAACATTCTAGTATGAAAGCTTACTATTCATTACATCTTTCATAGTTTATGATGTTAAAACTGTGTTATTCAGATACTTTTGTTGGGGGCTAGTTTTGTTTCTTTTCTTCATATGCACATGCTAGCCTTTCTTCTTGTCTCCTACAATTTGCACTCTGAGGTGTGTGTACCTGTCCACCAGACTTTCAAGACCTTAATGCAGACTTGTTTCACCAGCAACTGGAACCAACAACTGTTTGGACCTTCATATCTAATAGCCTTAGTAAATGCGCAAATCAATCAGTCATCCATCCTTACTTTTGACTGATCAACTGAGAGTGAAAGAGGGAGAGAGACAGAGAGCAAGAAAAGCCATATCGTATCACATTGTCCATCGTCCTGATGCTGTCATTTCATGATCATCGAATCATGCGTGGCCTCAACACTATCCACATTCATGATCAAACCATTCATCCATCAATCCTTAAACTACTCACACAGTTCCTCAGGTCCTGTGCATTCGTGACTGGATCATGATATGCAGCTATAGCCCTCTACATGTTGACGATCAGCCAATCCATCATGAGATGCAGCTATAGCCCCCTACATGTTGACAATCAGCCAATCCATCATGATATGCAGCTATAGCCCTCTACATGTTGACGATCAGCCAATCCATCATGATATGCAGCTATAGCCCTCTATATGTTGACGATCAGCCAATCCATCATGATATGCAGCTATAGCCCTCTACACTCAGCCAATCCATCATGATATGCAGCTATAGCCCTCTACATGTTGACGATCAGCCAATCCATCATGATATGCAACTATAGCCCTCTACATGTTGACAATCAGCCAATCCATCATGATATGCAGCTATAGCCCTCTACATGTTGACAATCAGCCAATCCATCATGATATGCAGCTATAGCCCTCTACATGTTGACAATCAGCCAATCTATCATGATATGCAGCTATAGCCCCCTACATGTTGACAATCAGCCAATCCATCATAACATGCAGCTGTAGCCCTCTACATGTTGACAATCAGCCAATCCATCATGATATGCAGCTATAGCCCTCTACATGTTGACAATCAGCCAATCCATCATGATATGCAGCTATAGCCCCCTACATGTTGACAATCAGCCAATCCATCATGATGTGCAGCTATAGCCCTCTACATGTTGACAATCAGCCAATCCATCATGATATGCAGCTATAGCCCTCTACATGTTGACACTCAGCCAATCCATCATGATATGCAGCTATAGCCCTCTACATGTTGACGATCAGCCAATCCATCATGATATGCAGCTATAGCCCTCTACATGTTGACACTCAGCCAATCCATCATGATATGCAGCTATAGCCCCCTACATGTTGACAATCAGCCAATCCATCATGATATGCAGCTATAGCCTCTACATGTTGACAATCAGCCAATCCATCATGATATGCAGCTATAGCCCTCTACATGTTGACACTCAGCCAATCCATCATGATATGCAGCTATAGCCCTCTATATGTTGACACTCAGCCAACGCATCCATTCACCCTCCATGAACACTCACATAGTCCCTGACATCCTGTCCATGCTGTCAATGAACACTCACTTAGTCCCTGACATCCTGTTCATGCTGTCGATGAACACTCACACAGTCCCTGACATCCTGTCAATGAACACTCACATAGTCCCTGACACCTGTCAATGAACACTCACATAGTCCCTGACATCCTGTCCATGTTGTCAATGAACACTCACATAGTCCCTGACATCCTGTCAATGAACACTCACATAGTCCCTGACATCCTGTCAATGAACACTCACATAGTCCCTGACATCCTGTCAATGAACACTCACATAGTCCCTGACATCCTGTCAATGAACACTCACACAGTCCCTGACATCCTGTTCATACTGTCAATGAACACTCACATAGTCCCTGACATCCTGTTCATGCTGTCGATGAACACTCACATAGTCCCTGACATCCTGTCAATGAACACTCACATAGTCCCTGACATCCTGTCAATGAACACTCACATAGTCCCTGACATCCTGTCAATGAACACTCACATAGTCCCTGACATCCTGTCAATGAACACTCACACAGTCCCTGACATCCTGTTCATACTGTCAATGAACACTCACATAGTCCCTGACATCCTGTCAATGAACACTCACATAGTCCATGATATCCTGTTCATGCTGTTGATGAACACTCACATAGTCCCTGACATCCTGTTCATGCTGTCGATGAACACTCACATAGTCCCTGACATCCTGTTCATGCTGTCGATGAACACTCACATAGTCCCTGACATCCTGTTCATGCTGTCGATGAACACTCACATAGTCCCTGACATCCTGTTCATGATGTCAATGAACACTCACATAGTCCCCGACATCCTGTCAATGAACACTCACACAGTCCCTGACATCCTGTCAATGAACACTCACATAGTCCCTGACATCCTGTTCATGCTGTCGATGAACACTCACAGTCCCTGACATCCTGTCCATGCTGTCGATGAACACTCACACAGTCCCTGACATCCTGTTCATGCTGTCAATGAACACTCACATAGTCCCTGACATCCTGTTCATACTGTCGATGAACACTCACATAGTCCCTGACATCCTGTCGATGAACACTCACACAGTCCCTGACATCCTGTTCATACTGTCGATGAACACTCACATAGTCCCTGACATCCTGTTCATGCTGTCGATTCAGGATCTGGTTGTGATGAGCAGCCACGGCACTTTCCAGTGTGGCCCGTTCCAGCGGGGCCCGTGTAGCTGGTTCCTCCACCACTGTGGGGGCTGGCTGCCAGCCATCGTAAAACCGGGGCATGTAGGGCGGAATGTACCCCTTCCATTCCTCCCTGTAGATCATATTGTTGTGATTGAGGCACACTTAAACTACAGAGAGAGAGAAGAGAGAGAGAGAGAGAGAGAGAGAGAGAGAGAAGAGAGAGAGAGAGAGAGAGAGAATAAAGAGAAAGACAGAGGGAGACAGAGAGATTCAGTGATCCTACCTCCTGTCATAATTTTCAACATCTTGTCCCCATTTGTCCATCCCTTTATTTTTCATTCTCCTTTCTTCTTTCCTTTCGCTTTTTCTCATCCTACTCACCCCCCCCCCCCCCCGCTTCCCCTCTCCAACCGTCCACTACCCCACCCTCTGTCTCCCCACCCTCTGTTTGACAATCAACAAACACACACAATTATACAGATGACAGACACACACAAAGACACACGCACACACACAGATGACAGACACAAGCACACACACGCACAGAGATATGACAGACACATGCACACACAGACGACAGACACACACATGCACACACACACACAGACAACAGACACACATGCACACACACGCACACACAGTTGATAGACACATGCACACACACACACACACACACACACAGATGACAAGACACACATGCACACACACAAATGACAGACACATGCATGCACGCAAACACACAGACGACAGAAACACACATGCACACACACACAGACGACACACAAACACACAGATGACAGACACACACGCACACACACACACACAGACAACAAATACACACACACACACACACACAGACGACAG
>CM065737.1:37934173-37949173 GCA_033310375.1 Conus canariensis | reverse complement strand
CTAGACGTACTGCAACGCCTGGAGATTTGTCACACTGTCTCCTGGACAGAAGGAAGCCTCAAAGGGGAGGTTTGTTCCAGAAACTCTCTAAACGACTCTCTAACCAAACCTGACCTCTTTCGCATGCATGCGGGATGAGAAAGGACTCTGGCCTAAATGCTTTCTTTGCTGGTGAAGTCTTGAACTTACTGAGCAGACAAAGCCTGTTGGCAGTGCCCGGGGTCAAGAGAAGACAACAGGGAAAGCGGAAGTGGGGGTGGGGGGGGGGGGGTAGGGGGGTGGGCGGGAGAGGGGCAGACAAAGGACAAAGGGATGGGATGGAAGAGGGAACTTTGTTGTACAGTGCACGGACTGCTGCCACACCAAGAAGAATGTAGAAAAAAAAAAAAAAAAAAAAAAGAAGAGACGTGAAAACACTGACATCCTGCATGCTCTGCCAGACTCTACCCCCCTTTCCTGCACAAATGAAGAGGTCAAGTCAAGTCAAGTCAAGTCAAGTCAGCAAGAACACTTTATCATCTCCAAAGAGAAATTACGAAGGTGCAGATGTCACAAGCTTTTAGTGTGACAGAAGGTATTTTTTTTGTTTACTGTAGCCAACCAGGCTAGCTCACACACACACACACACACACACACTTGAAGCCAAATCTAAACTCTTGTGGCCAAAGGTTAATTCAGACCCTCATTAATGTCTCTGTGCTTGTCCGGAGCAAAAACAAAAGCAACACAGAGTGACTTCCCTTGCCCGCCAGACTTTCTGGAAGGGAGCTGAAGACGCTTCCTAACCTAAGCTAACCCCAACGTTTGAAGTGAACTCTGACCCTGATCCCACACTAAAGCCTTCGTCAAAGTATGTCCCTTCCAAACTTGCAGTTCATGCTCCATAGTGAACCTGCACAAAGTGCTCTCTTACAAAAATATGATGCATTCTATAAACAGATACTGGTCTGGTATATGTGAATAAAGAATTCAAAAAGTTTTTTTTCAATCGTAGAAGTCACAACGCCCCCCCCCCCCCCCCCCCCCAAAAAAAGGTGCTCTCTTTGTCTATGGAGCAGGAAGAGGTCCAAGTGTAAACAGAGGGGTTTATTAGTTTTTTTTTCCTTTTTTGATGGGAGTCAAGGGGCAGAAAAGAAAGTATTTGTGTAACCAGTGCTGAGGTGCAGGTGGGTAAAAAACAAAAACAAAAACCCCACTGTTCACATAAACTGATGGAAAATGTTGATAGTCCGAACTATTACATGGTCACATTTAGCTACTAGACTTGTACTTTCACCATTCCTGGTTTCTCATTCTGCATGTTGTCAGTCCTGCACGTACAGGCTGGCACATGTCATGTCTTGTAGAGACAGACACGCTGAATAACAAATGCAACCGTGTCTCCAAGTTTTCCCTTCCATATATCATTTTCCCTGTATCTAAAGGCCTCCACATGCCATCCCCTGTGTGACTGACCTTATAAATGAATATGCACTAAAGTGTCACATGGTTTTCCGGGGTCTGTGAATACAGGTAATTACCAGCAGCGTACCAGTTCAGACGCTGAAACGCCAACAAATGTATTGGTCACCGGTATAATGTGGCAATTTCATTTTTGTCTGACCAATGGGAAAGAGGACTACAGCATTCATGCACTTGACTTTCGTGACGGCTATGACCAGACTATCCTTGTTGTTTGACCTGCTTTTCTTCACACAGTTTGCCTCACCGGGTTTCAAATTACTACTGAAATTGCTGGTCTTCCCTGTAACATGTCACTGCTCCTTATGTACAGACCACATGTCCTCCACAGTAGAAACCTCAACAACAGCATGGAGACACTGGACAACAACTGGTCTTATTGTTCTTGAGCAGCTGTACAGGCACACAGGCAGACACACAAGAACAACAATCGCTCCAGTGCTCCCCCCCCCCCCCCCTTTGTGCATGGTAATTAACGGAAGGAAATGTGGAACACAGAGGGGTACAGTGTGTACTGAAAACATGTAGGTTAGGAGGGGGGTGGGGGTGGGGGTTCTGGGGATAATGGAGGGGCAGGTAGGGAGGAGGGGACAGGGGGAGAGGGGTGCATACAGAAAGACAGGAAGTTATGGGCGAAGGGCACATGAGAAACTAAGAATTGTGTGATACACCAAAAGAGACTTGCTGTGGTAAGTATTCACAAACACACACACACACGCACACGCTCTCTCTCACACATATATACACACTCTCTCTCTCTCACACACACACACACACACTCTCTCTCTCTCTCACACACACACACATACACACACACACACACACACACACACACACACACACACACACACACACACACACTTTGTCACAGTGGACCATCCATCATTCCAAACATTTTCTCACTTAAAACAGCCAAAACTTCCACAACAGAAACAGAAACAGGAGAAATGTCATACACAAGTTCAGTGTTTACACAGCTGCCAGCCTTTCCGGAGTCAACATTGGGGAACACGGGCATGACGGGGGACTGGACGGGGTGAAGCCAGTCGGTTCCGCTTAGCATCTCTAACCCCTTTACAATTCAGCTTACAAATGAAGGGGTTATAAAGAAAACGCTTTTCCGATACGCATCACTGCAAACATCCACACACCACTTGGGGCTTAATTCAGTCTTGATTTATCGTCCCTATTCAAAAAGATGACCCCCTAACCCCCCACACGTCACTGCAAACATCCACACACCACTTGGGCTTAATTCAGTCTTGATTTATCGTCCCTTTAAGAAAAAAAAAAGACCTCTTAAACCCCACAGTTTAAAGAAACACTTTGAAGTTCTGGATTAAAAAAAAAAAAAAATTCAGGATTTTGTGAATAATGTCTAAATTGTAGGGAAATTCCTGTGGAATTCAGGAGAGTTGGCAGCTAGTTATATAAGCTGGAACACATGAATTCTGATCAGTGGTGAGACAGTCAGTATTCATAACATGCGTTTCATGTCATCGTACGTGAATTCATTAGTGGACAGTTAGTATTTATAGCATGCGTTTCATGTAAATCGTACATGAATTCATTAGTGCTTCACTGGCATGTCAATGCAATGTTAAAATAAAATAAAAAAACCTTTAAACCATTGGTAGTATAAGCATTGAAGAATGTCAAGGAAGTTGAACCAACAACTGATGGCAAGCTACACATTTTAAAATACTATGGCAATGCACGGAACAACTGTTGACAGTTTTATAAACGTCGACATACTGTATGTCTTACAACAGGGCATGGCAACGCAACTTACCACTGTTGGCAGTTTTTTAGCACCACTGTCACAGGAAAGACAATCAAACTGCAAACTGATTTTACTATACATCTATTCTGCTTTCACTTCATTAAAGAGTGAAAACACCTTTGATTTTCATCTACAGTGCATCGTTGTTTTTTTCTTTGTTTGGTTGTCAAATCCTGGGATTAACTAGTTTGTGGTGATTGTTGATATCTGTATTGCTCTTGCTGCTGTGGCTATTGTTATCCAGATGTGTTACTGTCCCTCTGCTAAAGAAAGGGAAAACTCACCTGTCTCCTTTTTTTTTTCTTTTTTTTTTTAGCTATAACACATAATGTTACACTAACAGGAAATCACTGTCTATGTGCTTTCTGTTTGCATAGTTGTGTGTGTGTGTGTGTGTGTGTGTGTGTGTGTGTGTGTGTGTGTGTGTGTGTGTGTGTTGTGTGCATGTGTGTGTGCGTGGTGTGTGTGTGTGTGTATGTGTGTTTGAGTGTGTGAGAATATGTGTGAGAGTGTGAATGTGTGTTGTGTGTGTGTGTGTGTGTGTGTGTGTGTGTGTGTGTGTGAGTGTGAGTGTGTATGTGTATGTTGTGTGTGTGTGTGTGTGTGTGTGTGTGTGTGTGTGTGTGTGTGTGTGTGTGTGTGTGTGTGTGAGAATCTGTGTGATTACATCTGGAGCATGCTGGTGAGTATGGTAGGTGTGTACATACATGGATGTAAGTTTGTTCATGTGAAGTTGGGTGCATACAGTGTGTGTGTGTGTGTTGTGGTGTGTGTGGTGTGTGTGTGTGTGTGTGTGTGTGTGTGTGTGTGCATGTGTGTGTGTGTGTGTGTGTGTGTGTGTGTGTGTGTTGTGCGCGCGTGCACGCTCCTCAACACTAATTCGTCTTTGTCATTTCATACACTCTGGTTCTGACAACATAAAGACCAACAGATCAGAAGCCAAGCAGACACAGTGGCTGTGGACATAGGCAGTCACCTCCTATGTCCCTGGGTAAGTCGAGGCAAGAGTGAGACGCATGTGACTGGTTATACCTGATCTACATTTTGAAAGGAGTTTGGAATCATGCCTGCCCGCCTGCCAGGTGAACGCACAGCCTTCAAAGGGGGGGCATGCAACAATCATTCAGTGTTTAGACACGACAATCATTACATTAGTGAAAGAAGTGCTAACGTAACACACTCTCCCACTTTTTCCTACTCCATTTTTTTCTCTTTTTGTTTTAGTGTTCTACCTGTCCCCCCTGGTCCTTCTTCCCCCCCCAGCCTTCCTCCATGATTAAAAAAAAAAAACAACGAAGAAAAAGAAAAAACAGTAACACACACAAAACCAACACTAAACATCTATCATAATTAAAACATGTGTTTACAGTCCACAACACGCAGGTAATATGAGAGAGAGAGAGAGAGAGAGAGAGAGAGAGAGAGAGAGAGAGAGAGAGAGAGAGAGAGAGAGAGAGAAAGAGAGAGACAGACTGACAGACAAATAGAGAGCAACAGAGAAAGAGACAGTGATAGAGAAGAGGAGAGGAGATAGAGAGAGAGAGAGAGAGAGAGAGAGAGAGAGAGGACAGACAGACAGACAGACAGACAGACTGACAGACAAATAGAGAGCAACAGAGAGAGAGACAGTGAGAGTGAGAGAGAGAGAGAGAGAGAGAGAGAGAGAGAGAGAGAGATAGACAGACAGACAGACACAGAGACAGAGGCAGACAGACACACAGACAAAACAGAGAAAGAGAGAGAGAGAGACAGAGACAGAGAGGGACAGAGAGAGAGCATGAGCGAGAGAGAGATTATAGATGAACTGAACATGCTTCAACTTAGCAATGAGTGGTTTGCAATACACATTGTGGTTTCTTTAGGTTCTGTACAAAATCGATTAGCAGGAGATATAATATCAGGGTACTGGATGGTTAATGATTATAATGATGATAATGCAATGTACAAAACTAGCATGTATACATAAACCTATCTGTGACTGCCAACATCTCAACTGAGAGCAAATTGGAAAACAAACCATTCACAAACACTTTTATAAGCTATATCTCTTTTGGTTCTACATCTGCCAGCCTTTCAGCACATTAATGAATCCTTGACTTATATACACTGTGTTTAACCAAACTTCTTCTTCTGCATACGCATGCTGATACTCCTGCGGACACCCCCTGTACAGAAAGGCAAGGAATACTCCCATCTATGCAACAAAGGGAGTGGAGTTTTGTGTGTATGACTGTATTTTCTATCCTGCCATTAAGGCAGCAATACTCCAACTTTGGGGAAGGTGCATGCTATGTGTAACATGTCATCCATACCAACGGCCAAACTGGTCTTCTCTTCTGAAAGTTGGTGACGGGATTTTACGTGTGTGCAAGATGTTATGCGTGCGTTCACACACAGAACTTCGGTTTACAGTCACATTCAAAGGACTGTATGGGAAATGGAGTCAGAACCAATGTTAACTCCGAGGGAAAAATCCCCCTGTACCGAAATGGCCCGGCGGAGATTCGAACCCGCAACCCCAAGATTACGAGTCTGGCGCTCTACCACTGAGCTATTCCGGCTCCCGTTTAACTAATGACATAATGAAATATGAGATAAATTGCAACATAGACCACACCTGACAATGACCAAATGTCAGGCCACATACAAAAAAGAGAAGTTTACTTTAGTACTACAAGATCACATTCAGTAGAAAAACAAACATGGCCAAGTGACTGCTAGCTGGAAGTCTATGGAATTTCAAGTAAGAAAAGAATTGAGCAGTTAAAGAGACTGATGCTAGCATTTTTTTTCTTTTTTCATTAACTTACGCCACACACACAAAGTTGTACAAATGGTGAACTGAGGGTCCTTGTACCAAGTTTCAATTACCTTGTTACAGAAACTTCAATACATCGTTAGTCCCCCGGTATCTGCTTTACAAGATACCTCATGTGTATCTGAACAGGAGGTAAAATTTAAAATAATAAAATAAAAATAATCATGTGCTATGCTGCACACTGAAACAGGTTACAAAAACACCAAACATTTGGGATTAATTTTAAAATAAAGAAGACATCTTTCTTCTCCATTAATGTGCTTGTATTATGATTTTTTTTTAATGCAATAAAATGTTTATTACAGGAAAAAAAAAATCTTTCTGGGGAAAGGGATATTTTGCAGGGAGACATGGTATCATCCCTCAAATCTTTCTGGGTAAAGAGGCCCCTTGAATGCAGACATAGTGCCATCCCTATCAAATCTTTCTGGGTAAAGAGGGTAAGGTAAGGTAATGTTGCTTACAGCCCAGCCGACCGCAAAGGGCCCTATCAGGGCTGTCACCACATCAAACTCAACTCACAAGTCATCAAAAAAAAAACAACAAACAACAAAAAACACACATAAAAACAACCCTTCACACATCTCTTTAAAACACATCTTCTAAAAGAGTACCAGAAACTTCGTTAAAAATCTTTCTTCCGTAAAATCTTAGAGGAAAAATGTTAATCTCTTTCAGAAACTCAAAGATCACGTCAGGTAGAGGCCCTTTGAATACAGACATAGCGCCATCCCCTATCAAATCTTTCTGGGTAAAGAGGCCCTATGAATGCAGACATAGTGCCATCCCCTGTCAAATCTTTCTGGGTAAAGAGGCCCTTTGAATGCAGACATAGCGCCATCCCCTATCAAATCTTTCTGGGTAAAGAGGCCCTATGAATGCAGACATAGTGCCATCCCCTGTCAAATCTTTCTGGGTAAAGAGGCCCTTTGAATACAGACATAGCGCCATCCCCTGTCAAATCTTTCTGGGTAAAGAGGCCCTATGAATGCAGACATAGTGCCATCCCCTGTCAAATCTTTCTGGGTAAAGAGGCCCTTTGAATGCAGACATAGTGCCATCCCCTATTAAATCTTTCTGAGTAAAGAGGCCCTTTGAATGCAGACATAGTGCCATCCCCTATCAAATCTTTCTGAGTAAAGAGGGCCTTTGAATGCAGACATAACACCATCCCCTATTAAATCTTTCTGGGTAACGGGCATTTTAGATGGAGACATGGTACCATAGTCTCAAATTTTCTAGGTAAAGGTAAAATTTGCAAGGAGATACGGAGCCATCTAACAGAGTGTTTCTGAGTAATGGGTCATTCTGCAAGGAAACTTGTACATGCCTCAGAGTGTTTCTGAGTAATGGGTCATTTTTCAAGAAAACTTGTACACGCCTTAGAGTGTTTCTGAGTAATGGGTCATTTTGCAAGAAAACTTTTACATCCTTCAGAGTGTTTCTGGATAATGGGTCATTTTGCAAGAAAATTTTACTTCCCTTAGTCTCTCTCTGAGTAATGGCCATTTTGCATGTAAACGTTTACATCCCCCACACTGTTTCTGAGTAATGGGTCATTTTCCATGTAAACTTTTACATCCCCCACACTGTTTCTGAGTAATGGGTTATTTTTCATGAAAACTTTCACATCCATTTTTGGGTGAAGGAGACATGGTACCCAATTTCTTGTGAGTCTTGGGTAAAGGGAAAGTATGCAAGAAGACTTGTACATTCCATATGGTCTTTCTGGGTGTTAAGGGACATTTTGCACGATGTCATCCCTTCATGTTATTATTTTTTTTTAAATGGACATTTGCAATGAAAAGTGGTACATGCTTGGAGTTCTTCTGAATAGGAGTTTTTCTGAGTAGAGGGACACTTAGCAGAGTGACAAAGCACCATCCTTTAGAGTCTTTCTGAGTAAATGGTCATTTTGCAAGAGAATTTAAACATTCTGTGGAGTTTTTTTCTGTGTAAAGTTTGCACCAGACACAGAGACATGGGCACAGGGAAATCTGAAAGTAGGCATATCCATCCCTTACAGTCTTTCTGATGTAACCTGGTGAGACGTATTGCAAGGACACATTATACCATTCTTTAGAGTCTTTATGGGAAGATGGACCTTTTACAGGGGAACAGTACATCACTGTGAGTCTTTCGGGAGATTTTGCATGGAGACATGGCACCATCCAGAAGAGCCTTTCTGGTTAAAGGGATTTTGCAAAGAAATGTGGTACATTTTTTGTCTTTCTGTGCAAAGGGACTCTGCGCATAGAGACATGGCACTGTCTATTACGGTCTTTCTTTGTAAAGGGACGTTCGCTAGGGAGATACGGTATGACCCTTAGAGTCTTTCTGGTAATGTACACTGGACATTATGCAAGGAAACAAGCCACACCCTTTAGCTGTTAGAATCATAACGGACATGGAGTTTCTCTCTAGATGCACTGCACACAGATTAATTCATTAGAACTGTTCACAGTGAAACATGTGAGCCTAGACTGACAAAGTCAAAGACTGTTGTAATTGAAGCTCTGTCTTGCTGCACAAGACAAAAGATAGCACTTGTGCAACTTACAGTCATAGTACAGTTACAATGAGAACTTTGAAGCTTTTCAAGTGAAGACTATGAATTTTGTACTGTTCAATTCTTTTTCTTTAAGAATTAAAACCGGGAGCATGCCACACGCTGAATAATTTGACTTTAATATGTGTGTTTGTTTTGAAGAGCGGTGTGTTTTCTTTTGTAAACTCTATTGCCCTTTTCATAAGAAGTTCTACAAGTAAGTGAACTTAACACAACTTCTGACGTTCAAAAGCAAGAGACATTGCAGTGTTGGTGTTGGCGATATGATGCCAAACAACTGACGTAAGTGTGTTCACATCTTGCCAAACAAGTGATATTAGTGTTAAACTAGCCATGTTTTGATCCCACAATGCAACACCTATCTTTTTGAATACTGTCAATTCGTTTCATTATGGACGTATCACCACATGTATTCACAAACATAAGTCAGCATCAAGGAACCTTCACTTTACCAAGTATCTCATGTGGCACCCTCTCTGCTGCTTCTTTCGCCTTTCCACTTCAGAAAACATGGATGCACTGACAGTAGACACACTCCTTCACAGACAGGTGGGAGGCACACGGTGGGTTTCACACTGTCTTCAGGGATTCAAAGCATAGCACACTCATCTCCTGCTTCTTGTAACTACCCATCTCTCTGCTCATGAAGGAAGGTACCCTTGCCATCTCCGTTCACATCTTCACAATCACAGGTGGCAACATGACACGCAGACCCACATCAATCCACGCGACAACTTGTTGGGACCACATTACCACATCACTGCATGTGACGACTCAAAGGTCCACATGAACGCATCACAGCATGTAACAACTTCCAGGTCCTTCCACACATTATCACATACTAATCAGCAAGATGACGTGCTCCACACGTTTCGTTCCTGTCTCCAGCACTACAACTTCATCCAGCTCCATGGGTGGATAGCGAAAGCCTGCGTAAAACACTGTTCCCTCTTTTATACACACCCGACACTTTGTGAAACATGACAACATGCCCCGCCCAGTTCATCAACATTCCACTTAAGTCGCTTTTACATCATTCCCTACTGTCTCCCTTCTTTCATCTTCTTTTTTTCTCACCACTGATTTTCTGCCTTCTCCGTTACTGCTTGTCCTTATTTCACCCACGATCCACCAGAAAAATGCTGAAGCCGTTTCCACGACCTGAATACCAAGTGCAACACACAGTGAACTGTCAGGAGTGTTCAGACGTAACAAGACAGATGGACAGGCACTTGGACGTGTGACAATCCAGCAATCTGAGTCACTGTGTGGAGGGCAGTGACAGTGTCAGCTGACAAAAGGTGATAGATGGCTCTGCTCTGGTGACTACTGCTTCATATTGTACGCACCCCTCACTTGTGTGCTTCACCTGCACAGCCGTCTTCAGGTAAGCAACCAAATCACGACCACTCCGGGTATATTGCCCCCTCGTGCTATCATCCTTCATATTTGCCTTCACAATCATTTCTTCTTTTCTTTTTTTTTAATTAATCAAACTTATAACTTCTTTTTCTAATTAATCAAACTAACTGAAAGATTCCATTCACAGATTCAAAATAAGACAGTGAGAGAGGATGGGGGGGGGGGGGGGGGGGGGGGGAGGGGGGAGGGGGGAGGGAGGAGGAAGTGGCAAGGATGGATGTACGAGTTTATGATATATACACTGGGCAGTTGGGAGGAAAGTAAAGCAACGTGGAGAGAGTGGAAAGTGCGAGGCATATGAGCAACAAAATCAGACTTACACACAGACACACACACAAACAGACTGACAAACACATATCAGCAAAACAGCTCCAAAACTCAACTGACCACATCTCGTTCCAGCAGCTCGTTGCTGCCAAACTCGTCCTCCCGCTCCCTGTAGGGGGAGTAGGTGGGCCGCACCATCATGCTGGTGCGCTGAGCTCCCCAAAGAACCCTCCACCATTGCTGAACTGGCTGGCGCCATACCGAGTCTGACTGGTGCTGAACTGGTTGACACGGCGCTGCTCTGAACGGCCCAACACACACACACACACACACACACACACACACACACACACACACACACATACACACACACACCACAGCGATGAAAAGACAAGAGCATTTTCCAATGTTTTATCTAGTTGCAAAGTGAGGCGACTGCAGACGGAAATCTAAACAAATTTTAAAAATCATTTGTAAAGCTCTGCCGAAAAGCGTAGGCAAATGAATCACAAGACAAAACATGATGCGTTTTAGGTCTAAGACTCAAGAGGTCAAAACGCGTCGTGTTTTGTCTTGTGATTCGTTTGTCGATGTTTTTTGTTTAAACAAAAGCAAACGTTTCTATTCACTGCCAAAGACATTAGCGCCTGTGCTTTCTGGACATCTCTTCCTATCATAACAGCAGGGGAAGAACAGGAAAGAACAACAAGTACAAGCTGAGACCAGAGAACAGGAGAAGGAAGGACAGGAACGAACAACAAGTACAAGCTGAGACCAGAGGACAGGAGAAGGAAGGACAGGAAAGAACAACAAGTACAAGCTGAGACCAGAGGACAGGAGAAGGAAGGACAGGAAAGAACAACAAGTACAAGCTGAGACCAGAGGACAGGAGAAGTAAGGACAGGAAAGAACAAGTACAAGCTAAGACCAGAGGGACAGGAGAAGGAAGGAACAGGAAAGAACAACAAGTACAAGCTAGACCAGAGGACAGGAGAAGGAAGAACAGGAACGAACAACAAGTACAAGCTGAGACCAGAGGACAGGAGAAGGAAGAACAGGAACGAACAACAAGTACAAGCTGAGACCAGAGGACAGGAGAAGGAAGGACAGGAAAGAACAACAAGTACAAGCTGAGACCAGAGGACAGAGAAGGAAGGACAGGAAAGAACAACAAGTACAAGCTAAGACCAGAGGACAGGAGAAGGAAGGACAGGAAAGAACAACAAGTACAAGCTGAGACCAGAGGACAGGAGAAGGAAGAGACAGGAACGAACAACAAGTACAAGCTGAGACCAGAGGACAGGAGAAGGAAGAACAGGAAGAACAACAAGTACAAGCTGAGACCAGAGGACAGAGAAGGAAGGACAGGAAAGAACAACAAGTACAAGCTGAGACCAGAGGACGGCAGAAGGAAGGACAGGAAAGAACAACAAGTACAAGCTAAGACCAGAGGACAGAGAAGGAAGGACAGGAAAGAACAACAAGTACAAGCTGAGACCAGAGGACAGGAGAAGGAAGGACAGGAAAGAACAACAAGTACAAGCTGAGACCAGAGGACAGGAGAAGGAAGAACAGGAAGAACAACAAGTACAAGCTAGACCAGAGGAGGCAGAAGGAAGGGACAGGAAAGAACAACAAGTACAAGCTAAGACCAGAGGAGGGCAGAAGGAAGACAGGAACGAACAACAAGTACAAGCTAAGACCAGAGGACAGGCAGAAGGAAGAACAGGAAAGAACAACAAGTACAAGCTAAGACCAGAGGAGGAGAAGGAAGGACAGGAACGAACAACAAGTACAAGCTAAACCAGAGGACAGGAGAAGGAAGGACAGGAAGAACAACAAGTACAAGCTGAGACCAGAGGACGGCAGAAGGAAGAACAGGAAAGAACAACAAGTACAAGCTAAGACCAGAGGACAGGAGAAGGAAGGACAGGAACGAACAACAAGTACAAGCTAAGACCAGAGGACAGGAGAAGAGAAGCGGAGAGGATAGAAAGAGGGGGGAAAGGAGACAGAGATGAAAGACACGCGGAGATCGCATTAGATCGAAGGCAGATGATAAAAAGAACAATGGTAATGTGGAATATGAAAGACAGATGATGAAAAGAAAAAGGATAAAGAGTGGAAATGAGAGGGGAATAAGTGTGGACATCCGATGAGATGGAAGACAGCAGGTGAGAGAAAAGGACAACAGCGTAAAGGGGTGGACCGGAGAAGGGACTGGAGAGGGACAAAACGAACAGGAGTTACTGTGCGTGCAGTCACATCCAGAGCCTATTTGCGCGTGGCATCTAACCAAGTGATGGCTGTACAAAACAACAGAAACAGCAAGGGCAGGTCCGACTCACCGATAGTGTCATGAAATCCTCCAAAGTCGTATGGGTCAGAGGGAGCAGGGGGAAGCTTGTACCTGAAACCAAGACATCCTGGGAGTCACATAGACATCAGGGATATGAAATATTGGTGGAAACTTTCCTGTGTCTCTACTCTATGGATCAGGGATATGAAATATACTGTGGGAAACTTTTCTGTGTCTACTACTCTATGGATCAGGAGATATTGTGGAACTTTGGTTACCTCAGCGATATGATTGTGGAAACTTTTCCTGTGTCTACTACTCATGGATCAGGGATATGAATATCTGTGTGGAAACTTTCTGTGTCTACTACTCTATGGATCAGGGATATGAATATCTGTGTGGAAACTTTTCTGTGTCTACTACTATAGGATCAGGGATATGAACATCTGTGTGGAAACTTTTCTGTATTTATCTACTATAGTCATCAACAAGTACATTAGAGATATGAACACCTGTGTGGAAAGTTTCTTGTGTTATCTCTGTAGTCGTCACATGTACTAGAGACATGAACCTGTGTGAACTCTCTCTGTGAGCTTCCTGTGTCTACTTTAACCATCACCATGTATATAGAGATATCAACATCTGTGTGGGAAGTTTCCTGTATCTACTATTAAAGTCATCAATGGTAATATGGTTGGATATGATTGGATCTGGTACACTTACAAACTGTGTATCAGAAAAAAAAAAACAAAAAAAAACACTGCCCGTGCAACATTTTGTGAATCTGCAGAGCTAATAAACTGTACATCAGTAATAAACATCTGAGAGCAAATCTTTGGCTACGGTCATCAAATGTACACCAGAAATAAAACAAGCACAAAGCTGTGGTGATCTGCTATGGATGGTCTCAATTATAAATGTTGAAGAAAAAAATAAAGTGTGTGCAGTGCTTTCCTGATGCACCATCAACTGTACATCAGAAATAAACGCGTGTGCAAAGCTTTGCTGGTTTATTTTAGGTATCAACTGGACACCAGAAATAAACACCTGTGTGGAAAGCTTTGCTGATCTACTATGTCTAATACAGTTACATATGTACACCAGAAATCAACACCTGTGTGCAAAACTTTCTTGGTTCTGCTACACTCATCAACTGTAAATCAACAACCTTTTTTTTTTGGTACAGATCATAGATATGCTGTTATAAAACAACAACAACAACATAAACCTCTAAGCAGGGAAGAATAATAACCATAAATAGTTTCACAACAATCTGTTTGATGACAATACCAACACATCCAAACCTAATGCTTCCATGTTATGCCAAGTGTGATCTTCACACAACTCACCATTTGTGATTCAAAGTTGAAACACAAAACACAGACACAGACAGGCAGGGAGACAGACACACAGACAGACTGTCACTCACTCTCACACAACACACACACACACACACACACACACACACCACACACACACACACACACACACAACACACACACACACACAACACACATCAACACACACACACAACACACACAACACACAATCATAACCAAGCCCATGGCATGTATCATCACCTTTTATGTTTCAGAAATGACATAATGACATAACCCCCCATTCTTCAGACCACACTGCACCAACACAATATCTACTGTGCTGGAAAGACTTGTCTGCTGTGAACATCACAGATCTGTGCCAATCACAGGAGACAATCCACCTCTGAAACGATCCACTGGGGGGATTAAGCACAGCCACTTTCCTTGCCAGAAGAGGTCTGGACAGTCTTCATAAGCAAGACACTTGACTTAAAAAAAAAAAACGCAAAAAACCCCCCCCAAAAAAAACTGGACAAGATGAGTCAATCATTCTTCTGCTTCGCAGTTCTCATCTGTGCTGTGCTGACAAACATGACTGTCTGGGTCGAAGAATCATTCTCCATCTTGGTAGCTTCTGACTCCACTGTACTTACTGACAAAAGATGTATTTTTTGTGTTGGTTAACCTTTCTCCATCTTTACAGTCTCTACACTGTATCAACGGATAAAGGTGTTATGTGTGGACAGATCTAATCGTTCTCCATCTTTGACTGTTCTTGACTATACAGCACTGGCTGATCAGCATGAATGTCTGGGTTGGTTGGTTAATTTTTTTTTCCATCTTCAAAACTTCTAGTCTAACTGTACAGCACTGCTTGACAAAAACATAAATGAATGGATAGATTTAATCACTCTCCATCTTTGCCTGTTCTTCCTGCATTGTGCTGACTGATGGGCATCATTGTTTTCTGCTTCTAGGTGTATTGAATTGAAATACAAACAAACACTTGATCAGTTGATAATTCTCTCTGTATGTTCTCTCACTGCTCTGCAATTCATCAGT
>CM065737.1:37896673-37931673 GCA_033310375.1 Conus canariensis | reverse complement strand
TGGTTTGCTGTGTCCTCCGGACCTCTTTTCCTTATTCTTTTCTTACAACACCATAAAACAATGCTGTAGTGTGCCAGCGCGCGCGCGCGCGCGTGTGTGTGTGTGTGTGTGTGTGTGTGTGTGTGTGTGTGTGTGTGTGTGTGTGTGTATGTAAGTCTGTGTATCTGTGTCTGTACATGTATAGGTATGTGGAAACGTGTATATTTGTATGCCTGTGGGGAGAGAGAGAGAGAGAGAGAGAGAGAGAGAGAGAGAGAGAGAGAGAGAGAGAGAGATCCTCCTCTGAAAAACAGAAAGAAAAAAAAAACTGTAAAGACTTCAAGTATATAATTCACATGAAAGGTGTTTTGAATGAAATCTGATCTGATGGCTTTTTGAATGAAATCTGACCTGTTGTTTCAAAGTACGTCAAGCCCTATCAGTTCAACAGATGATAAGATCATGAGACTTTTCCACATGCAAGTAAAAACTAGCGAGTCATGTATTCACTACATCTCCATACATATCATTTCATCCTTCTAATTCCTGTTTCATGTATACACACCACTGATCATTCTGTAACAGCATGAACGTGAACAAGGCGTGACAGAGACATCTTTTGAAACACAACCGGACATCAAATTCATTCTTGTTGTTTGATCACCGTTGTATATAATCATGTATATAATCATGAACTGTCATGGCTTCTAGGCAGACAGCCTGTCTCCTTTTTCTTTCTTTCTTTTTTTTTTTTCTTCTTTTTTCTTTATTTCTTTTTTTTTGCACTTGATGACCTTGGACATGGAGACTGTGTTTACACCCATGTCTGCCCGTCTGACAGCAGTTTCAGCTTTAATTTTCAGATCCAGTTTCCTCAAGGTGGTGTCGGTCCCTGCGCACTAGCTGACATGCCCTACACACATCTGCTCAGATGTGAGAGCACAGGATGCAAAGCTGGACAGGCGAGTCAATTCATGACTGAGATAAAAGGACTGAAAACGAGGGGTTTGGGAGACAGGAACTTAGCCGATGCCTGACCTATCATGCATCGACCCAATGGACCGGTCAGACCTTCGGCAGCTGCCTCTCACTGCCTGTGTGCTACTGCTATGGTCACGTTTGTACTTCCTTCTCCTCTCTGCAAGATTACATGAAAATGTTTTCATCCGTTTTGATGAAAGTGGATGGAAAGGTAAGACCTAGGCATTAGCCCAGTGGACTGGTCAGACCTTTGGTAGATCTACCTTTCACTGCCTGCGCTACTACTATACCTGTGTATGTTTTTCCTTTCCTGTCAGCCAGGTTACAGGAAATTTCTTTCTTTTTTTTTTTTTTTTTCAATCAATTTTAAAGAAACTTGGTGGAAAGAGAAGATTCCATACAGCAGACAATTTCTTTCAAATCAGTTCTAAGTTTTGAATAAAGTCCAAAGACAAAGCAATTAAATGTTGATGCCGATCCACGGAGCACGTTCCGATGAAAGGGAGGATCCAGAATCTGTCTGAATGTGTTGGGGGTCTGCATTCTCCACACAGCCCTTCCAGTAAATTTTGTTTTTGTTGAGGGGAGAAAAAAAGAATGACCTCCTTGCAGTGTGCTAAGCAGTCCAGAAATTCAAACTCCAGTTCCTTCCCCTGTTCTGGACTTGCCTGGAAGGAGAAGGAAGTAAAACAGGACACAATGGATTCATTCCCTTTGACCAATTTAATTTTCTTTTTTTTTCAAACTTCAAAACACAGCAACAGACTGAGGTAGAGTTGACTGTTGGTGATCATTAGAACAACAGACAATGCAAACAGACTGAAGACAGAGCTGTCGGTTGGTGACAATCAGAACAACAGACAATGCAAACAGACTGAAGACAGAGCTGTCGGTTGGTGACAATCAGAACAACAGACAATGCAAACAGACTGAAGACAGAGCTGTCGGTTGGTGACAATCAGAACAACAGACAATGCAAACAGACTGAAGACAGAGCTGTCTGTTGGTGACAATCAGAACAACAGACAATGCAAACAGACTGAAGACAGAGCTGTCTGTTGGTGACAATCAGAACAACAGACAATGCAAACAGACTGAAGACAGAGCTGTCTGTTGGTGACAATCAGAACAACAGACAATGCAAAAAGACCAAGACAGTTGACAATTTGTGACTATGAGAACAACAGACAATGCAAAAAGACCAAGACAGTTGACAGTTTGTGACTACTAGAACAACAGACAATGCAAAAGGACCACACAGACCTGAGAGTGGTTGACAATTAAATCAACAGACAGTCCAGAAGAATAAGGTAGAGCTGACAACCATGACAACTAGCTCTAAAGAGAACACCGAAGACTGAGGAAAAGGCTTTGCTCTCTAGGCTCTTGAATGGTATGGGCAGGATTCAGAACCTACATAAAGCATGCAATGTCTATATGGTTGTGACAGAAGACAGCCAGAGCACAGCATGAGCTGACCATCCCAAACTCTTTATTCAAACATAGCTGAAGTCATCCAGAATCATGGTGCAGTGGAACTTTCCTGTTCCAGTCTTCTCTATTATGACTCCCTCCCTGAGGTGACCCCAGTGAAAACGACCACTCTGCCTCTTTACTGCAACTGAAACTCTGGACTACTTCTTAAACATGATTTAGCACTGGCCCGCCCTGGTCTAATTAGGCTTTTTGCACAACATTGCAGCTCATTAAAGACCAAAAAACCAGCAAAAATACACAAGGATTGGGGAAGTAACTGAAAATCAATCTTCAAAGTAAGCACTGTTCAGAGTTCATTCCCCTTCTGCACTTTTGTGCCTTCCACCAAGAAGATCGCTGCCCAAAATGTTGTCATCATCATCCAGAATGAGTGGCGCTTACCTCAGAGAATGGAATTAAAGTAATGCCATGAACTGTCAAAGATAACAATGCAGTTTTGATCATCAAATTATGAGAAATGGGAAAGGCACAGACTCAAAATATTATGAAAAATAAAGAACCCGATTTCCACTGCACGGGAGAGGGGGACAGGGAAATTGTCTGAAATTCCTAACACAATGAACACAGACACTGATGAAATGGTTAAGAAGTGGTTCTGTGAGGACGCAAGAAAAACATGTTCATTAATGTAACCACACAAACTTTACTGGAGAGTTTGACGAAGTGCATGTAACGTGTGTCTAATAAACTCGCACCTCCACATTTTGATTCACTGTTCAGATGCCTCTGGATAGTTTGTTATGAACCTCTCTGCTGAATCATCACGTTATTCAAAACCATACATATTAAACTGACAAGACCTGACTGTAGCTGATTTTCCAAAGTCACAGTATGGGGATTCTATGGTAAAAACTGTGCCATATTACCACAATACCTGGCTTTTTCACCTGGCATCTACACTCTTGACTGCTCCCTGTTGAAAAAAGCGAGGGTTTTTATCAGAAAACAGCAGACCCTCACTTTGACACAATCGTCTTCAACAGAAACTGTTTGAAGGTGGCAGTCAGATAATAATAAACACTCCTATCAGAATGTTTCCTCATCTTTCAATTACAAACAAGGCTGGAATTCTACATCCTGATGACTGATCTTTATCTGAATATTTCCTGATCTTTATCTGAATGTTTCCTGATCTTTATCTGAATGTTTCCTGATCTTTATCTGAATGTTTCCTAGTGATGACAGGATTTTGTTGAGTGCATATGAGGGATGTCTGGGGGGCAGCATGTGCACGATCAAATGTGTGCATGTACACACACACACACTCAAACATGCACACATGAGCACATGCACAAATACACACACACTTACATACACATATGCACACATGCAAGCGCATGCACAAATACACACACACACACACTTAAAACACACACACACACTTACACACACACACACACACACTTACATACACACACTGTCAGTACACTTCAGCACAACAGAGACAGTCGCACAAGGCGGCTAAAGTACAAATGGTCATAAAACAGCAAGTGTAAGAAACTGTGTCCATCAGATCAGCGCAGGGAAGAGAAAAAAACAAAACAAAAAAATAACACCAGAATTTTGCTTCTTGAACTGACAATGGAAGTTCATTCCTCAATGCAGCCTCATGATCAGGGAAAGAATAAAGACCTGCAGACTCTTCAAGACATCCTGATGCACTGGGTTTAAGAAGGATGTGCCTATCATCTGAAGAACAAAGAGGATGCGAAGCGATGCACGAATGCAGAGCTTCAGACATGTATGACAGTGGACAGCAGAGAATTACAGGTTCTTTTTTGAGTACTTTGAAGTAAGTATATGTGTGTGTGTGTGTGTGTGTGTGTGGGTGTGTGTGTGTGTGTGTGTGTGTGTGTGTGTGTGTGTGTGTGACCATCCTCTTCCGCTGCTGTGAAATCCTCCAGTTTCTATCCGTACAACACCAGGAAAATGTTGAAGCGTAAAGTGAGCACTAGTAAACACAGGGTATCATGTGTTCCAGCGGTTCTCGTGCTCCCTGCATTATGCCTGTCAGGTTACAACAAGGGGAAACAACTACCTTTATGACCAAGGGCCACAACTATGTGTCAGTTGAAGGCAAAACCTGGTAGCGGAGACCACAACACAACATATTTTTCCAACCTTTCTAATGTTCCTTGGTTTGTCTTTTTTTTTTTCTCCAAATAAACAAACTTGATTTAAAGAAATAAACTATTCAATAACTGATAAGACTGAAATGAATATCTAGAACTGAAACTTTTTTTTTTCTTCTAAAGTGAAATTTCAGGGGGAAAAAAGTCTTGTTTTTCACAAGTTGTTTTCCAGTAGCAAATCATTCTTTTCAGTAAGGTAATGTTGCTTATAGCCCAGCCGACTGCAAAGGGCCATATCAGGGCTGTCACCACGTTGAAATCATTCTTTTGAAATTGATTTAAACAACAAACTTTTCATAACAATAAAGTGTATAAAAGAAGCATACAACTTGTTTTTCATGACCAACTATCCTTTACTAAAAAAAAAAAAAAAAAAAAAAAAAAAATTTAACAACTTGTCTGTCTGCAAGTGTTTCCCTGGTTGAAAAATGATCACTTTGGAACATAAACGCAGGTGGAAAAGCAAGGTAATGTTTAATGGCTGTGGGCCACTGCATGATCCAGCGACACTTTCTCTGCAACGGCTCACGGAAAAGGGCCCATCAGGATTTTCCAGGGTGGTTTCATCACCATCAACCTCAGGGGGAGACAGCGCATAAGGCAACCTTAGTCCAGGGTGCAACACACACATGTGGGGTGACAGCGCATTGCACATGCTGTGCAGGAGGTCTGGAATGCTTCACGTGGGGACAGCGCATTGCACATGCTGTGCAGGAGGTCTGGAATGCTTCACGTGGGGACAGCGCATTGCACATGCTGTGCAGGAGGTCTGGAATGCTTCACGTGGGGACAGCGCATTGCACATGCTGTGCAGGAGGTCTGGAATGCTTCAGTGGGACAGCGCATTGCACATGCTGTGCAGGAGGTCTGGAATGCTTCATGTGGCGACAGTGCATTGCACATGCTGTGCAGGAGGTCTGGAATGCTTCATGTGGGGACAGCGCATTGCACATGCTGTGCAGGAGGTCTGGAATGCTTCATGTGGGGACAGCGCATTGCACATGCTGTGCATGAGGTCTGGAGTGTTTCATGTGGGGACAGCGCATTGCACATGCTGTGCATGAGGTCTGGAATGTTTCATGTGGGGACAGCGCATTGCACATGCTGTGCATGAGGTCTGGAATGTTTCATGTGGGGACAGCGCATTGCACATGCTGTGCATGAGGTCTGGAATGTTTGATGTGGTGGCAAAGTCACATGCTGACAATCACAGATCCACACGCAAAACAATATGGACAGATCGGTTCACAATTAATTTAGGTTTTCTTCACCTCTTTCTGCACTTTTCCCCACCTGTTATACTGACCACCCTAGACTGTTTGTTTGTGCACTGGAGATAACTGCACCTTTGGGCAAAGGAGGACCAACCGTCAAAAGCCAAGGGGAAAAGGCCACAAGAAACAAAGTTGTTCTCTTTTCTCTCTGAAATACCTACACTGAGCAAGTATTTTGCTCTTAAAAATCACACACATACACACACACACACACATACACACACACACACACATACACACATGCACAAATATAACAATGCATAATACAAGAATGTATGCAGACAGGTATATGCACTCCTATACATGTGTATGTGAGTGTGTGTGTGTGTGTGTGTGTGTGTGTGTGTGTGTGTGTGTGTGTGTGTGTGTGTGTGTGTGTGTTAGTTCTTAAGTTAAACGTCTATTCACTATAAGTGTTATTAGACAACAAAAAAAAACAACAAACAAACAAACACGCATGATCGTGTGTGTGTGTGTATATGTGTGTGTATATGTGTGTGTGTGTGTGTGTGTGTGTGTGTGTGTGTGTGTGTGTGTGTGTGTGTGTGTGCATGTGTGTGTGTGCGTGTGTGCTTGCGTGCGTGCGTGCATGTGTGTGTATGTGTGAGAGAGAGAGAGAGTCAGACAGACAGACTCGGAGAGAGAGACAGAGAGAGAGAGACAGAGACAGAGAGAGAGAGAGAGAGAGAGAGAGAGAGAGAGAGAGAGAGCATGTGCGCCATGATTCATTCAAGTATGGGGTCTAGGCCTGAGGAACAACCAACATGTCAAGGGAATCGAGCGATGTAAGAATCTTCACACAGTCAGGACTAGACACCCAGAGTGGACTGCAGACCTGACAACACCTCCTGATCTTCTGATAACTCCATCATCACCAAACCACATCATCACCAAACAATATCCATACTCAACATCTGATGTACGATGACATCAAACACAAGCCCTGCAGTGGAGAATTATACTGATTCCATACTCGTCAAACCAGCTGTACTTAAATGGGCTGATGTACCTCAGCTGAACACACTGCTAATACCACACAGGTACATCCAACATATAGCAGAAGACTTATTCTGGCAATACAACGAACGTTCTGCAAACAGAACATGGCACCTGAACACACTGCCAATGCCACACAGCAACATTAGCACATAGCAGAAAACTTATTCTGGTAATGTAACGAACATTCTGCCAACAGAACATGGCACTTGAACACACTGCCAATGCCACACAGCAACATTAGCACATAACAGAAAACTTATTCTGGTAATGTAACGAACGTTCTGCCAACAGAACATGGCACTTGAACACACTGCCAATGCCACACAGCAACATTAGCACATAACAGAAAACTTATTCTGGTAATGTAACGAACGTTCTGCCAACAGAACATGGCACTTGAACACGCTGCCAATGCCACACAGCAACATTAGCACATAACAGAAAACTTATTCTGGTAATGTAACGAACGTTCTGCCAACAGAACATGGCACTTGAACACACTGCCAATGCCACACAGCAACATTAGCACATAACAGAAAACTTATTCTGGTAATACAACGAACATTCTGCAAACAGAACATGGCACTTGAACACACTGCCAATGCCACACAGCAACATTAGCACATAACAGAAAACTTATTCTGGTAATGTAACGAACGTTCTGCCAACAGAACATGGCACTTGAACACACTGCCAATGCCACACAGCAACATTAGCACATAACAGAAAACTTATTCTGGTAATGTAACGAACGTTCTGCCAACAGAACATGGCACTTGAACACACTGCCAATGCCACACAGCAACATTAGCACATAACAGAAAACTTATTCTGGTAATACAACGAACATTCTGCAAACAGAACATGGCACTTGAACACACTGCCAATGCCACACAGCAACATCAACACATACGAGAAAACGTATTCTGGTAATACAACGAATGTTCTGCAAACAGAACATGGCACCTGAACACACTGCCAATGCCACACAGCAACATCAGCACATAGCAGAAAACTTATTCTGGTAATGTAACGAACGTTCTGCAAACAGAACATGGCACCAGAACACACTGCCAATGCCACACAGCCACACCAACAGAAAGCAGAAATCAAGGTTCTGAACACACCGCCAATACATCACAGCTACATCAACACACAATTAAACATGCATTTTGGTAGTAGCACCAACGTTCTGCAAAGAATATATGTAAAATGTTTACACACACGCACACACACAACTATCTATCATGTTTACATGTGTGTGTGTGTGTGGTGCGTGTGTATGTGTGAGTGTGTGTGTATAAACATTTTACATATATTCTTTGCAGAATGTGCGTAGGGGATGAAAGTGTGTGTGTGTGCATGTGTGCGTGCATGTGTGCGTGCATGCATGCATGCGTGCATGCATGCATGTGTGTATGCCTACACACATGCATGTGTATATGCATAAGTGCCTGTGTGTGATACTGCAATAAAAAATCATCAGTGTGTGCTTGTGCATGTGCGCACAAGCACGTGCATACAAGTGCGTGTGTGTATGTGTGTATGTGGCGTTTGTTGCTGAGAGTGTGATGTTGTGAGCAAAAATTGTCAGTGCATTTCTGCTGTCATCATAATATAATATTACCTCAGAATGTACATACACACATCTCAGAGACCAATACAGATAACTAAAATCATTTTCTTTTTTCTCTTTTTTTCTGATTTTGTTCAGAATTAGGTCTATTTTTTTGCTGACAGAATTCCAACCTAATGTGGTAAAATTTTGACCTGTAACCTTGACACCATGTGCAGCATTTTACACATAAATATGTATATATGCTCACACACACATATACATTATATATATATATATATATATATATATATATATATATAGACTCTTTATCTTCTGAGCTATCAGGCCTCTATATAGATACATCAAAGAAAGACAAAGCCTGATTGTCCTCCAAAAGAGATGACACCTCTAAGACACATGGCAGCCCACAAAATGTAATAAAACTAGGTTAAAAACAACTGATCCTACTGGGGTCAACAAGGCACCAGCAGAGTGGAAGATTAGGTGACTGCGAACAGTGGAGTAACAACAACATAGGCAATATCTAGTCACTACAGGGCTATCTCAGCCTTAATTGACCTACAGACGTAAATGTCAGCAGACAAGACGTACACAATTAATACTAGCCTCCAAACTCACCTGTGTGCATACACACACACACAAACGTACGCACACATGCACGCACACAAACACACACACACACGCGCACACACACACACACACACACACGCATGCACACATACGCACACACACACGCGCGCGCACACACACACACACACACAACCACACACACACACACACACACACACACACACAAGCTAAAGCACACCTCTATTTGCCTGTACTATAACTATTTTCACCCACTTTAGCTGTCAAGTTCAGCAGAGACGCATGCTATGAATCAAAACAAAAATATACCATCCTGCACAGTAAAGCAGATCCTTCATTCAATGATCTAAAAATCAGGTAATATTCCTGTGCAAAGATTCAAAAAAATATATATATATATCAACGCTCAGATTTCAGACATCCCTCCTGATCCCCTCTAAAATCGTCTCTGAAGTGCTGTCCATTTACTACAGGATAATCAATCGCTGTTTAACGTACTCTCCGTTCACAGCTCTTATGGCAGAACAGATCTCGGTTCAAAACTGCTGTTCCTCTGCCGCTCTACAGGATACTACATTTCTGTTCGAAGTATTCTTTGCCGCTCTGCAGGATAACAAATCAAGGTTCAAAGTATTGTTCCCTTACTGCTCCACACGACAAACTCTTTTCTAAATGAAATCCTTCACACGCTGCATGGGACAAGCATGTTCTAGTTCCATCCTCTTGCTTGCTCTATCAGATAATCAGTACCTGTTCAAGTGGGCTGTTTTTGAGAGCCCTTGTATGTAGGGCGATGAAAAATCATTCAACGTCTGTTGAAAATAAAAATGATGCTATCCCTATCTACTGTCAAAACGCAACCATCAACATAAACACAACATCAAATACAAATTTACTGATAAAACTTGTATGTTTGTAGAAAAAAAAAGGAAACAAAGCAAAGCGAAGATTATATCAAAAAAGAATAAAATAAGCAGTTGATGCGGTAAGTGCTATAAGTGCTATATATCTAACAATTCTATATGTTCTGCAGGGACAGGAACATTGTAAGAATTTGCCACACACACACACACACACACACACACACACACACACACACCACAAACCAAATCTGCAGCAAAAATCAGTAAAAATAAATCATAAACAGCTGTCTCACTCAGCATTGGTTAGTGACAAATCAGAAAAACAGACTAGGATACGATAATGGAATAAAAGCAACTACCAACGAAATAAAAACAAAGTTAAACCAATGAAATTTTGGGTTTAAAAAGCGTGGTTGTTCTCGTGGCCAAGTCAACTGAGGTGATAATGTATAAGTCTACAGCAGTGGGCTCCAGTTCAGCTGGCCATCATCTGACAGCTCTGGGGGTGAGGGAAGGGGGTGGGGGGGGGTGAGGAGGGGGTGTCAAGGGCTAGGTGTTAGTGCCAGCAAAGAGTCCAAGCCTGCACACTGGTCAGTGGCCAATCAGACAGCCAGGGGCTAGGCAGCAGGGTTAGCGCATCAGGGACTCTCTGTCACTTTACCCGTGCCTGACCACCGCACCACCGGACTCCGGCATGTCATCTCTCTGCTCATTGGTGGATACCCCGCCATCCTCTATGTTAGACTGCGCTTGGTTGGTGCTGGTGGTGGTGCGCTGTGTTACGATCTGAGTGCGTGTCTGCCCTTCTGGTGCGGTGTTGGGGTCATACCTGCCTGTCCTGTACTGCGACTCTTCCCCTATTTCTTGGTGGATGATCGGGACTCTGACAGCATGGGGGGTGGCATAGGGGCTGGTGTGTTGTTCAGCTGTGTAACCAAACTCTGAATGGCTATACTGTGTGTGAGCAGTGTTTGGATTGGCTGTTGGTGCTGTCACTGCCCGGTGACGAGCGTTTTGCTGAACAGCATGTCCCACCCCTTCCTGATGTCCCGCCCTTGCATGATAATCTGTCGTTCTGGAGTAAACAGCGTTTTGATTGGCTGACGTCGATCCTTCCCTGTACAGAGCGTTTTGATTAGTTGATGCTGATCCTTCCTTGTAGAAAGCATTTTGATTGGCTGATGCTACTCCATCTTTATTAAGAGTGCTTTGATTGGTTGATGTCAATCCTTCCTTGTAACGAGTGCTGTGACTGGCAGATGCTGATCCTACCCCTGAGGCTTGTGCAATTTCCTGTCTAATTGCTTGCCCCTCCCAGCCCTCAATCTTAAAACTATGGGTGGCAAATATTTCTGAGAGAACGGCCTCGCTGAAACACAAATAACGCATCTCTGTCAGACTTCTTGGAGTACATGTAAAACATATCACCTGTCCTACTCAGCCCTAAATCTTTGAACTGGTACAAAGTTATTGAACACATTACACGTCCCACTTGGCCCTAAACCTTCAAACTTCAGGTACACAATCAATGAACATCTCGCCCGTCTCACTCGACCCTACACCTTCAAACTTCAGGTACACTGTCAATGAACATCTCACATGTCTCACTCGGCCCTAAACCTTCAAACTTCAGGTACACAATCAATGAACATCTCACCTGTCCCGCTTGGCCCTACACCTTCAGGTATACAATCAATGAACATCTCACCTGTCCCACTCGGCCCTAAACCTTCAAACTTCAGGTATACACACATTAAACATATCACCTGTCCCATTCAGCCTCAAATCTTCAAGCTACAGATGTACATGCAGTGACAATGCCACCCGCCACATTCAACCCTCAAACAATAGAGACACACACAAAGAGTGAACCTGCCACCTGTTCCACTCTGATCCCTCCATCTTAAAACGGCACGTACACACACAGCGACCCCGTCCACCACCGTCCTGTTCAGCCATAAATCTTCAAACTACAGGGACACACACACACACAAGAGTGAACAAATGATCAATAATATTCAACCTGCACATTACAGCCACCTCCAACATTTACCGAAAAGCAGTGCCCAGACGTGGGACACCAGACTCAGGGGCTCTGTTGCTTTTTCTGTATGCAAATGAACAATAAAGCACCGTCAGCTCCTTCCTCCTGCATTCCTTGACCTAGAAACGTATCCAGCTCCAACTCCTCATAGACAATGACCCCCCCCCCCCCCCCCCCCCAAAAAAAAAAACTGTCTGGAAATGGGGTGAAACATCCACCACACCCCGTCTTCCACTCTGCTTGCTGTCAGAGACAGACAAAGTGGCAGAACTGAAAACATTAAAACACTGTTCTGATGTTCCGTGCTGGCCACTGGATAACAAACCATTCTCTCTCCTCTCTCTCTCTCTGTCTCTCTCTCTCACACATTCACACACACAGACACATACACACACACTGATGCATGCAACAGTGTGGCTAGCATTTCCTGATCAACATTGCAGATGTCTTTAGGTCCCAGGCCTTGCTTGATGCCAGGACACATTTCAAAAGGAAGCGCAACGAAGTACAGCTCTGTCATGTAGTCTCAAACTAGGATGGGGTACCATAACACATCTGGGTCATTCTCATTGATCATCGTGAAGAAAAACTTCAACTACTATGGCCATTTACACCCTAGTCTTGTGGAAACCTCGATCTAAGCTGCCTCTCCACGTCCACACCCGTGAAGAGTGTGTATCAAAGCTGTGGGTTTTGTCACGCTCCTCCGGACTGTCGCCGGATGAACGTAGTGGTAGCCTCTGGAACGGAACGCTTAAGTCACACTGTCTCCGTGACCAAGCAACTTCTGTCATAAACAGACGGTGTCATGCGCATACAGAATCAGAACAAGCACCGCTGAACTCTGCAGCTGTGCAGGGTCTCCTCCGGAGGCCCGCGTCTTGGTGACCTGACACTACCTGCTCCCAGGTGACAGCCAGGGCTGATGCCTCAATGTCTGTGGTTGTGTTAGGAGGAACTGGCACGCATAGTGTGACAGTAATGACACTAACTGCACATGGAACACGAGACACCAGCAGCAACAACAACAACAACAACAGTAAACAAATGAATAAATAAAATGAAATAAAATAGGCATGATTCACTGAATCAGCTAAACCTGACAAACTCAACCCAAAGTGCACACATACACAGGTCTGAAAAACCAATCTGACTACCTGCTAATCCTATTTCATACCTCTTCTGTCTGACGTCATACACAACAGCACATAATCGTAGTTTGTTAACAACACAAATTATCTGTGCTTCAAACTGTGCTTCATTCACTGAAGTGGCACAAGCCAACGAAGGTTGTGCCACCACAAATAACAACCTCATGTTCAACCAGTCTTAATCAAGAGGCTTTGGAACCTTTGGCCACCAGGTGATATGTACGCCTCTTGTCCACCCTCTTCACTGGGGGTGCAACGAGACAGGATATCACAGCACTGCTACCCACATTTAACACTCACTGTCAGAGAAAGTGTGGGAGCCATCAAACACTTCAGCTTTCAACATCCACATTCAAGCACTGAATATCTTGACTACAGCCAACAAACACACCCCAACCACCACAGGCGAGAAAGAAAAACAAAAGTCAAAACAAAACGAAACTCAAGACGAAACCCCCCCAAACAAACAAAAACAAACCTGAAATGCATGTCTTTCCATCTGTACTGGGAATGTAACACTGATAGCTTGGTCTATCTGCATTTTTTTTTTTTTGCAAACAAAACCATCACCAGATTAAAAAAAAAAAATCAATCATCCACCACATTTCTGACCCCCCCCCCCCCCCCCAAAAGGCAAATGGTCACCACAACCATTATCCAAATGAGCAATTAGAATGGAGAGGGAAAAAAAATGTTCCAAAAGTAGAATAAACAATAAAACAAAAAGCAGAAATGTAAAGTAAAACTTTGTTTCAACAACAGAGGACATGCTGGGCTGACTCACCCCGCACTGGATACTCGACCCTGACCACGCTTGGCAGCAAAGATCTCATCCACAATGTTCTGCGCCTGCAATACATACAGCTCTGCTAACTACCAGGGACACATCCATTATCAGTCACCTGTGGTGGGTGGGTGTGTAACAGGAACAGATCCACTAGCAGTCACATGTGGTGGGGTGTGTGTGTAACAGGAACACATCCACTAGCAGTCACATGTGGTGGGTGGGTGTAACAGGAACAGATCCACTATCAGTCACATGTGGGGGGGGGGGGGGTGTAACAGGAACACATCCACTAGCAGTCACATGTGGTGGATGTGTGAAACAGGAACAGATCCACTATCAGTCACATGTGGTGGGGTGTGCAACAGGAACAGATCCACTATCAGTCAGATGTGGTGGGTGGGTGTAACAGGAACAGATCCACTATCAGTCACATGTGTGTGGTGTGTGTGTGTGGTGTTGTAACAGGAACAGATCCACTATCAGTCACATGTGGGTGTGTGTGTGTGTGTAACAGGAACACATCCACTATCAGTCACATTGTGGGTGGGGGGGGGGTGTAACAGGAACACATCCACTATCAGTCACATGTGGGGGGGGGGGGGGTGTAACAGGAACACATCCACTATCAGTCACATGTGGTGTGTGTGTGTGTGTAACAGGAACACATCCACTATCAGTCACATGTGGTGGGTGTGTGCAACAGGAACAGATCCACTATCAGTCAGATGTGGTGGGTGGATGTAACAGGAACACATCCACTATAGTCAGATGTGGTGGGTGGGTGTAACAGGAACAGATCCACAATCAGTCGCATGTGGTGTGTTGTAACAGGAACACATCCACAATCAGTCACATGTGTGTGTGTATGTGTAACAGGAACACATCCACTATCAGTCACATGTGGTGTGTGTATGTGTAACAGGAACACATCCACTATCAGTCACATGTGGTGTGTGTATGTGTAACAGGAACACATCCACTATCAGTCACATGTGGTGTGTGTATGTGTAACAGGAACACATCCACTACCATTCACATGTGGTGTGTGTATGTGTAACAGGAACACATCCACTACAGTCATGGTGTGTAATGTGTACGGAACAATCCACTACCAGTCACATGTGGTGTGTGTATGTGTAACAGGAACACACCCACTATCTGTCACATGTGGTGGGTGTGTCAGACCTGTGTCTTGTCATGACTCCCTGTCCCGCACACTGTTCATGACAGGCCTGTCTCTTGTCAGGACTAACCGTCCTACACCGACTTTCTGGACAGACTGGTCTAACGTTAGGACTCTGTCCCACACCCTCTTTCCAGAAACGGTGCAGACAGGATGTCATGATGCCCAGTCTGACACCCATCTTCAAGGACAGGTCCGTCTCCTGTCAGGATGAACTGTTCAGGGCCACCTTCCTGGGTACAAAGGATGCAGGATATCCTGGAGACAGACATGTCCTGGAGCAGACATGTCCTGGAGACAGACATGTCCTGGATAATGAGAAGGATTAGGCAGCTACAGCTCTTCTTTCCTACGATTGGTGACTGAGGTCAAAGGATACAGGATGTCCTGGAGACAGACATGTCCTGGAGACAGACATGTCCTGGAGACAGACATGTCCTGGATAATGAGAAGGATTAGGCAGCTACAGCTCTTCTTTCCTACGATTGGTGACTGAGGTCAAAGGATACAGGATGTCCTGGAGACAGACATGTCCTGGAGACAGACATGTCCTGGATAATGTAGTCTAGGCAGCTACAGCTCTTCTTTCCTATGACTGGTGACTGAGGACAAAGGATACAGGATTCCTGGAGACAGACTGTCCTGGAGAAACGGATAGGCAGCACAGCTCTTCTTTCCTAGATTGGTGACTGAGGACAAAGGATACAGGATGTCCTGGAGACAGACGTGTCCTGGATAATGAGAAGGATTAGGCAGCTACAGCTCTTCTTTCCTACGATTGGTGACTGAGGACAAAGGATACAGGATGTCCTGGAGACAGACATGTCCTGGAGACAGACGTGTCCTGGATAATGAGAAGGATTAGGCAGCTACAGCTCTTCTTTCCTATGATTGGTGACCGAGGACAAAGGGCCTTTACCCCAGAATCCATCACTGCATCCCTGATGACCTGCTGCCATGGGGCAATGATGATGATGAATGGTGATGATGATGATGATAATGATGATGAATGATTATGATGATGATAGATGATGATGATGATGATGATGATGATGCATGATGATGATAATGATGATGATGGTGATGGTGATGGTGATGATGATGGTGGTGATGGTGATGGCGATGATGATGGTAATGATCATGATGAAGATGATGTTGATGATGATGATGTTGATGATGTGATGATGATGATGGTGGATGTGGTGGTGGTGGTGGTGGTGGTGATGATGATGATGATGATGATGATGGAGGTAGTGATGATGATGAAGATGATGATGAAGATGATGATAGTGGTGGTGGTGATGATGATGATGATGGTGTTGGCAATGACGACGATCATGATGATGATGACTATATTATGTCCTGATACCCCCACCTCATCCACCACCCCATATCCACACCTCAACGCCACTACCCTCCACCCCTTTCTTTCTTTTCACCCCCTTCCCCCATCTATTCCTTTGTCAACTTACTGGGGTGCGGACACTCTGGAAGATATGCATGTCAGGATGAGAGTCCCTCCTGTTGGAGTCGTCCATGACGGTGAAGAGAACCAGGTTGTTGTAGATCTCACGACGGTCGTTCTTGAACACCGCTGTTGGCTCATGGATCATCTGGATTGGAAATCGTTCCAGCTCCTCCTGGAAAAAAGGAAAACATTGTTTGAACAGCAAATAAACAAGCACAGTAACACAGCTGTTTTAGTGTTTAGTTTTGTTTGTTAGAAATTAGATGCTTCGTTAAGATCCTTGGCATCTCATACAAAGACCACATTACCAACTTGGAGGTCCAGACCAGATTAAGGCAAGCCATACGAAGACCTGTTGTCCATGATGGAAAGAAAAATAAACGAGATGGTCTGGTCGTGTATGAAGATGAACTGGACTTGCCACAACCATTCTACAAGGAACAGTGTGAGGAGGCAAAAGGAAAGGAAGACAGAGAGAGAACGGGAGGACAACATCAAATTCAATGCATGAACTGGCCTCACACTCAGTAACTACCTAAGAGTGTCTGAGAACTGGGAGGAGCGGAGGAAGCTAGTTGTGAAGTCTTCTGTGGCGCCCCAACAGTCCTCCAGACTCCAGGATAAGTGAAAGGGAAATAAGTTCTGGACATCTCTCAGAGGATAGCAATGCACTACTGCCCAGTCTGCCAGGTGCTGTTCGTGTTATCTGTCCTGATCACACACCACACCGCTCTGCACTACTAGCAAGCCAACCGGAAGCTGTTCAATGCTATCTGTTCTGATAAATCCTATGGGTGATACACTGCACTAACACCTAGTCAACAGGTGCAGTTTAGTATTGTCTGTTCTGATCAACCCCCAGTGAGATATACTGCACTAATGCCTAGTCAACAGGTGCAGTTTAGTATTGTCTGTTCTGATCAACCCCCAGTGAGATATACTGCACTAATGCCTAGTCAACAGGTGCAGTTTAGTATTGTCTGTTCTGATCAACCCCCAGGGGGATACACTGCACTAATGCCTAGTCAACAGGTGCAGTTTAGTATTGTCTGTTCTGATCTGCCCCCAGGGGGATACACGGCACTACTACAATGTCAACTGGGTGTCCTTCAGCGCTGGCTGTTGTGATCCAAATAACACAAGACCCACTAAACCTTCTAAGGATGACACAAGTGCTCTGTGCAGACGCCACATGAGAGACAACAAGACGACCACACCAGGTCCTCCAATGACGGCGCTGTTCTCCAGACAACAACACGGTTTGTGGTTTTTGTTTTTTTTGTCTGTAACTTACAGTTGTTTGATGAAGAAGACACTTGTCAAAAAAAATCACTCGTCTGCTTTGTACTGTGAACTGAATACGTGCTACTTATCACAACGTTTTGTGTGTGTTTATTGTGGCCCATCAGACAGTTGTTATCAGCAAACATACAATGGCAAGGCCACACAGGAAAGATAAAGACCATCCACTGTGGGAACAACTCTACCACAGTGAACACTCCATCAGTGGTCATCAAAGCTTTCTTTAGTCACAAGCTATTCATTCAACCCCAGACAGCTGCAATGATATCACGTCATCAAGACTGGGGTTTATCAGAAGAAAGGAAGGGACAAAGACGACAAGAGACAGCCTCTTTCACACTTAACCAGCCTGTGAACTAAATCAACGTTACTGGTGACTGGGTATGGCAGACAACACAGCAAAACAAACAAATAAACAAACAAACAAGCACAACAAAACAAAACCCTTTCCTGTGCCAGAAAAGGAAATAATAATAAGAAAAATAAAGAAGAATGATGATGGCTTTTGATTATGTTTTCCTTATGGTTCTAACTCTTGTAGTTACATGGCTGAAATCCCATGCATGATTTTCGAAGACTGAAAAAAAAAAAAAAAAATTCCCTGCACAAATGAAGATGAGTCATATTGTTAAGCAGTCTCTCCTTCAGTAAACATAAGTCACAAGCTTAACTCTTGCCAGTTCCTTCCCTTGGATATCAAATGTCTATATTCGATGTCATGCCCTTAGTATTTTTCCATTGTCACTGTTTCAGCAAACATAAACATTTTCTGTTGACAGATTAAGCAGATTTTTTGATTAATTCAAAATCTAAAGACCATTGCCAATATCTTTTGAATATAATATGACACACTTTTATTTCAACTTTATTTCATAATCAATAAACTGTCATGACCCAATTCTGTTAAAAAATTAGCACCAAAATATCAGAACTGATAATATTCAAAGACCTCATATTCCCTGTTGACACTGGCCCTACACAAAACCCTGGAGACACTGACTACAAATAACTGTGTAGATACTGACCCTACAAACCAAACTACAAACACATACTGACCCTTTAAACACCCCTACAGATACTGACCCTACAAACCACACTACAATCACATACTGACCCTATAAACATGCCTGTAGATACTGACCCTACAAACATCCCAGTAGATAATGACCCTATAAACACCCCTGTAGATACTGACCCTATGTAGATACTGACCCTACAAACAACCCTGTAGATACTGACCCTACAAACACCCCTGTAGATACTGACCCTACAAGCACCCCTGTAGATACTGACCCTACAAACACCCCTGTAGATACTGACCCTACAAACACCCCTGTAGATACTGACCTACAAACAACCCTGTAGATACTGACCCTACAAACACCCCTGTAGATACTGACCCTACAAACACCCCTGAAGATACTGACCCCACAAACACCCCTGAAGATACTGACCCCACCAACAATCATGTAGATGCTGAATCAACGAATAACCCTGTTAATACACACATTACAAGCAACCCAATAGATACTGACTGAACAAATAATCTTGCAGACACCAGCCCTACAAACGCCCCTGTAGATATTACCCCATAAAAAGCCTGTACACACTGACCTTTCAAACAACCTTGCAGATAGTACCTTTACAAACAGCCTTATAGATTCTGACCCAACGAACAACCCTGTAGATACTGACCCGACAAACAACCCTGTAGATACTGACCCTACAAACAACCCTGTAGATACTGACCCTACAAACAACCCTGTAGATACTGACCCTACAAACAACCCTGTAGATACTGACCCTACAAACAACCCTGTAGATACTGCCACAACACCCTATACTGACCTAAACAACCCTGTAGATACTGACCCTACAAACAACCCTGTAGATACTGACCCTACAAACACCCCTGTAGATACTGACCCTACAAACAACCCTGTAGATACTGACCAACAAACACCCTGTAGATACTGACCCAACAAACACCCCTGTAGATACTGACCCAACAAACACCCTGTAGATACTGAATCCTTATATACATAACAAACCTGTACATACTGACCCTTATAAACAAACCTGTACATACTGACTCTTATAAACAAACCTGTAGATACTGACCCTACAAACAACCCTGTAGATACTGATCCTTATAAACAACCCTGTGGATACTGACCCTTATAAACAACCCTGTAGATACTGACCCTACAAAAAACCCTGTCGATACTGACCCAACAAACAACCCTGTAGATACTGACCCAACAAACAACCCTGTAGACACTGACCCAACAAACAACCTTGTGGATACTGACCCAACAAACAACCCTGTGGATACTGATCCCTATAAACAACCCTGTGGATACTGACCCAACAAACAACCCTGTGGATACTGATCCCTATAACCAACCCTGTGGATACTGACCCAACAAACAACCCTGTAGATACTGACCTAACAAACAACCCCAGAAATAACGACCCAACGAACAACCCTGTAAATACTAATCCTACAATCAGCCTCGTGGATACTGACCCTACAAACAAACCTGTGGACACTGACCCTATGAATGATCCCCTAGAAACTGACCCAACCAACAACTCTGCAGACACTCACTTTACAAACTCTCCAGACAACCACCTCGGTACACTAACACGACAACAACACTCTGCTAATGCTGGATGAGGGTTCAGCCTGCTGATTTTGTTCTTTTGCGGGAAGACCCAACAGACGAGACTAAGGAACAGTCAGAACCAACCAACAGAAAGACCAACAAACAGGCAGACCAAACAAACCAATCAGAGCAACAAACAGACAAACCAACAGACAGTCAGACCAACAGACAGGCAGGCAGACTTTCATAAAGGCAAGACCACCCAGCAGACAGAGCAACAGACAGAGCAACGTGGCTGAAAACAATAGCCAGCTCTGTAGTATTTTGCTCAGACATCGGGCATTACACAAACATGCAGGGCTAGGTCTTAAGGCATGGGGATGAAGAAAAGAAACTCTTAACCTACCAGCTCACCCTAAAATAATATATACTGCAAGTGATGAAGTGGTTATGGACGGCTATAAACCTGAAAAGACCCCATGCTGAGAGCTGTCAGCTGTTTTCAATGGAGAAAATTAGTACAGCCTATAAATTCACATGATCGCGTTCCCACCAGTAGGCTCCACCCGTGGGAAACACACAGGCACAGATACGCATACGTGAACTTCTTTCTTTTTTTGTTGTTGACATATCTGAAAGGAAAGCTATAAGACGAATACACTGACAACACTCTGGGACCTGTTGTTCACAGTCTCATCATTCAAATGTTAAGACCCGGGCTGTTAAAACTCTTTTCTGAAGACAGGACTGAAAACCTGAGGGCCTATTCCTGAATGCAGGACATAACATCTGACGGTCAATTTCAAAAGACAAGGCTATAGGTCTGAAGACAGGGCTATATGTCTGAAGGCCCATTCCAGAAGACAGGGCTATATGTCTGAAGGCCCATTCCAGAAGACAGGGCTACATTTCTGAAGGCCTATTCAGAAGACAGGGCTACATGTCTGAAGACCTTATCCAGAAGACACGGCTACAAGTCTGAAGACCCTATCCAGAGGTCAGGGCTACATGTCTGAAGGCCTATTCAGAAGACAGGGCTATATGTCTGAAGGCCCATTCCAGAAGACAGGGCTATATGTCTGAAGGCCCATTCCAGAAGACAGGGCTATATGTCTGAAGGCCTATTCCAGAAGACAGGGCTATATGTCTGAAGGCCCATTCCAGAAGACAGGGCTACATGTCTGAGGGCCCATTCCAGAAGACAGGGCTACATGTCTGAAGACCCATTCAAGAAGACAGGGCTACATGTCTGAAGGCCCATTCCAGAAGACAGGGCTATATGTCTGAAGGCCCATTCCAGAAGACAGGGCTACATGTCTGAAGGCCCATTCCAGAAGACAGGGCTACATGTCTGAAGACCCTATCCAGAAGACACGGCTACAAGTCTGAAGACCCTATCCAGAGGACAGGGCTACAAGTCTGAAGGCCTATTCAGAAGACAGGGCTACATGCCTGAAGGCCCATTCCAGAAGACAGGGCTATATGTCTGAAGGCCCATTCCAGAAGACAGGGCTACATGTCTGAAGGCCCATTCCAGAAGACAGGGCTACATGTCTGAAGACCCTATCCAGAAGACACGGCTACAAGTCTGAAGACCCTATCCAGAGGACAGGGCTACAAGTCTGAAGGCCCATTCCAGAAGACGGGGCTATATGTCTGAAAGCCTATTCAGAAGACATGGCTACATGTTTGAAGGCCTATTCAGAAGACATGGCTACATGTTTGAAGGCCTATTCAGAAGACATGGCTACATGTTTGAAGGCCTATTCAGAAGACAGGGCTACATGTTTGAAGGCCTATTCAGAAGACAGAGCTACATGTTTGAAGGCCTATTCAGAAGACAGGGCTACATGTCTGAAGGCCTATTCAGAAGACATGGCTACATGTTTAAGGCCTATTCAGAAGACAGGGCTATATGTCTGAAGACCCTATCCAGAAGACAGGGCTATATGTCTGAAGGCCCATTCCGGAAGACATGGCTATATGTCTGAAGACCCTATCCAGAAGACATGGCTATATGTCTGAAGACCATTTCCAGAAGACAGCGCTATATGTCTGAAGACAGCACCACACAATCTGAAGGCCCAGTCCACAAACAGGGGCTGCAAGTTTGAAGGCCAATTCCAGAAAACAGGGCTATATCTTTGAAAGCCAATTTCAGAAGGCTGGGCTATAGTTTAACTTTCGAAACCTTTTCCAGAGGATATGGCTACACATCTGAAGACAGGGCTACATGTCTAAAGGCCCTATCCAGAAGACACAGAAGACAGGGCTACATGTCTGAAGGCCCATTCCAGAAGACAGGGCTACCTGTCTGAAGGCCTATCCAGAAGACAGGGTACATGTCTGAAGGCCTATTGCAGAAGACAGGGCTACATGTCTGAAGGCCTATCCAGAAGACAGGGCTACATGTCTGAAGGCCTATTGCAGAAGACAGGGCTACATGTCTGAAGGCCTATTGCAAAAGACAGGGCTACATGTCTGTAGACAGAACTATATGTCTGAAGGTTCATTCTAGATGATAAGGCTACATGTCTGAAAGTTGGTTCCAGAAGGAGGGCTTCAAGTCTTGAGGCTCACTGCAGAAAACAAGTACTTCTTAGATGTGAGGCTACATGTCTAAAGATACATTCCCAAGTGCAAGGCTACATGTCTGAAAGCCTATCCCAGACGACGGAGTTATATATCTGAAGGTTCTTTGAGGAAGGTAAGCATAATATATGTCTGAAGGGTAAATGGCTAAAGACTGAAAGTTCATTCAAAATGATAATGGTAGGATCATTTGAAAGTTCATTCCAGCAGACAGAGCTTCCAATTTCAAGGCCAGTTTCAAACAACAGTACATTTCTGAAGGCTCATTTTGGTGGGCAAGGCTACAAAAATGACTACTGATTCCAGATGGCAGGGCATATCTGAAGGCTCTCCCAGAAGGGCAGGACTACATACCTTAAAGATCAGTTAAACTGACAAAAAAGGCAAGAATGCAAGACTGGGCACTTCTTATCTGAAGTCTAAAACTAAAAGCAAGAGCATATTCATAGCTTGAACACAGGAATAAACCTCATTAGTAATAAAAAGAAAGAAATATATATATATATATATATATATATATGCCTGAAGGCTAACTAACCATGCAAAAGGTTCCATAATCATCCCTGGATCCACAGGCCTCTCATACAGACCTGCCCACCGTTAGAATGTGAAAAGATGCAGAATGAGCAGAATCAGATTCTGTGTGATTCTGTACTGGATAAGAAGCTACCTCGGCCAAGCCCAATTGGAACTCTTGAAGCCACTACAAATGTCCCAGCATAGAAATTGTATGATAGTGTCTCCTTGAATCCTACAAAGTGGCATTGCATGGAACAATCTCCTTGACAAACTCCAGGACACTGTATGCACTTAAAAGCCAGACATCTGACCAACAGAACAAGCGCTCTTCTGTAACCCCGTGTGTAAAAACTGAGAACTAAGGACAGACAAGACATACTCTGGGAATGAGCACACCCATTCAACCTCGCAAGGGCTTGTGCCAGAGAAAATGTCAGTTAGACTGACCAGACTTAGGATGGGATGAGGCAGCCACCACAAAACACATGCAAGACAGATCACACAAAGACATGGCAAAAGCACACTCATCAAAAGAATCATACTATGGGGCACGAAATACACTGATATGGTATAAGCACACCCATTACAAGAAAGATACCACAAGACAGACTATGTAGTGTAAGCATACTTCATATAAGAAACACACCACAGCCAGATCATACACATAGTGTGAATGCAGCCACTTCAAGAAACACTTGTAAGTCAAACAACACATTACAGTGGGAAAATGCACCGAAGTAAGCCCACATCAACTTACCCCAGAGTTTTTGTCAAGGATGGTGAGGGCACGTCGCTCCACCAGTAGGATACAGCGCATTGTCCAGATACCCGTTGTGTTTTCCATCTGACGCAGCTTGCGTAGACCATCCTCCACATGCATAGCATCTGAAAACACCCGACAGGTCACAATACTGAACAGCCTGTGTAAAGACCTGTGTCCACATCCTACATAACAGGTCACAGTGCTGAACAGCCTGTAGAAAGACCCCTGTCCACATCCTAACCTACATCACACGTCAAAGTGCTGAACAGCCTGTGTAAAGACTCCTGTCCACATCCTAACCTACATCACAGGTCAAAGTGCTGAACAGCCTGTGTAAAGACTCCTGTCCACATCCTAACCTACATCACAGGTCAAAGTGCTGAACAGCCTGCGTAAAGACCCCTGCCCACATCCTAACCTAGATCATAAGTCACAATACAGGACAACTGTATGGACCATTCTTTACATTCAGACCAGGTCAATCGTGTGCACCTATGTAATCCTGAACTACATCATATGTTATTATACACAACAACTGTGAGGACCTATGTAATGCTGACCTACATCACAGGTCATAACACAGGACAATCGTGTTGACCTATGTAATGTTGACCTACATCACATTATTATACAGGACAACTGTGAGGACCTGTGTAACGCTGACCTGTATTACAGGTCATAATACAGGACAACTGTGAGGACCTGTATAACGCTGACCTGTATTACATGTCATAATACAGGACAACTGTGAGGACCTGTGTGACGCTGACCTGTATTACATGTCATGATACAGGACAACTGTGAGGACCTGTGTGACACTGACCTGTATCGCAGGTCATAATACAGGACAACTGTGAGGACCTGTGTGACGCTGACCTGTATCGCAGGTCATAATACAGGACAACTGTAGGGACCTATGTAACGCTGACCTGTATCGCAGGTCATAATACAGGACAACTGTGAGGACCTGTGTGACGCTGACCTGTATCGCAGGTCATAATACAGGACAACTGTAGGGACCTATATAACCCTGACCTACATGCTGACCTACATCACAGGTCATAATACAGGACAACTGTAGGGACCTATGTAACCCTGACCTACATTACAGGTCACTATACAGGGCAACTGTGTGACCACACTGTACATCCCAACACATATCACAGGTCACAATACACAACATCTGTGAGGAGCACTGTGTACACTGACCTACAGCACAGGCCACAGTACAGGACAACTCTGTACATCTTGACACACATCACACTGTCAAAATGCAATAGTTGCATGCCATGCACAGGCACTACTGACATGGTCATGCACATATGCTAGTCAAACAGCCAGGCACACTTGCTACCCACACAGTCACTCACATACATAACTTCCACAGCCAAACACATACACTATTGACATGCGTATACACTTCTTACACCACCATGTATATCCACTGCTCACATGGCCATGCACACACGCTATTTACATGACCAAGCATAAAACTACTCACATGGCCATATACATACACCATTCACACAACCATGCTTATACAGCAATTCCACAGCCATGTGCACACACACACACACACACACACACACACACACACACACACACACACGCACACACACACACACACACACAACACATATGGTCAAGCACACATACACACCACGCACAGTCATGTATATATTTATTCACATGAACATAAACGTACAGTACTCACATGGCTAAGCACATACATCATTTACCCAACCATGCATACCGCACAAAAAACACTCACATGACTATGCAAATAAGGTACTCATACTGCCATCCACACACAATACTCACATGGCCATGCACATACACTCCTCATAGTCGTATACATTATTTACGTAAACTTGAACACATACTTTTCTCTCAGCTGTATACACAGTATTCGTCCAGCTGCACACATGCATGCAGCCATAAACCAACATCACGCACACACCCATGCACATACACAATTCATACAGCCATGCACATGCAGCAGTCATATACCTATGCACATATACAGTCACATAGCCATGCACCCACATACCATTCACACAGCCATGCACATACATCACTCACATGGCCATGCATGCACATCACCCACATGGTCACGCACATACACTACTGACACCACCATGCACCATTCACATGGCTAAGAACACAAAGCGCTCACATGGCTAAGCGTACACATGCCATTCATATGGCCATGCATGTGTGTGTATGTTTATGCATGTGTATGTCCTCTGTGCACAAAACAAACATCCTCTCTCCATGGGTTTTTGTTTTGTTTTGTTTTTTTTGCTGCATGCAGGAAAGGAGAGAAAGAAAGAGAAGACAGACCGAGAGAAGGAGGAAGACTGATGGATGGGGGGCCCTGCTCTGGAGACTCTCATTTTAGCAACACACCCACACCCAGGCGCCAGACCAGGGGAGGGAACTCACCTTTCTTGTGGCTGCCCGCAGCAAACGTGGCCAGATGATCCAACTCAAAGGCCGGCTCTGTGCTGTTGAAGTCCGACAGGCTGTTCTGATCTGCACACACACCCGCCAGTTCATCCATGTTTAAAAAACATCCGAGAGGTAAGAAATGCGCACACACACACACACAGAGTACACATGTCTATGTGTGTGTGTGTGTGTGTGTGTGGAGAGAAAGAGAGTGTGTGTACACACGTGTGTGTGGAGAGAGAGAGAGAGAGAGAGAGAGAGAGAGAGAGAGACAGAGACAGAGAGAGAGAGAGAGAGAGAGAAGTAAGCTGTAAAGGAAATGTGAGCACTGATCATTACAGCGTGGAGCAAATCCAAGACAGAGACGTCATCAATGTGAAGAAAAGCCTGAAGCTTTTTCTTCTACAAAACACTTGCACGTCTGTTGCTGGTCTGAAAGGAAAATGCGGCAATGAACTTAGCAGCTGAATAATAACCGTCACAATATAAAAGAAAAAAAACAACACATTTTGTACACCTACTAAGATTGCCAGATCTCAACCACCCCTACTCCTCCCCTCAGGTCCAGGCAGACGCCGTGCTGTTTGATCTCTGTTCTGGAAGTAATGGAAGAGTGGGTAGGTGGAGGTGTGGTGGTGGTGTGCGTGCGTGTGTGTGCATGTGTGTGTGTGTGTGGTGTGGGTGTGCCTGCGTGCGTGCGTGCGTGTGTGTGTGTGTGTGTGTGTGTGTTTCACTCACTGTTCCGCCTTCTACGTCACTCTCCCTCACTGCCGTTTCCGTCATCATCTCTCGGTCATCTCCCTGCCTCTCCCACCCTCTCACTTGTTCTCCCTCTTGTATTGGAGGTCCGCTCTAAGAGGAATCTTGCCCTCTGTTCAACAGTTAGTTCTCCCACGGCCTTTCTCTTGCTCTACCCTCGACGTCTCCGTCTTTCTCTAACCTTCACATCATCTCCCTCTACCCCTCTCCTCTCTCTTCCTCCCCCCCCCCTCCCCCTTCCCTCTCTCTCCTCACCACACTACCTGCTTCCCTCCTCCCCATTCTTCTCCTCTACCTTGCTAATCGACCTCCCCCCCCCCCTCGTCATCTCTCATCCACCCACCCCTGCTCCTCCCTTTCTCTCTTTCCTACATCAGATTCTCCCTTTCTCCATGTCCCTTGTCCCACTGTGATAAGAGTTCTGCCCCCCTCTCCCCCAACCCCATTCCCCTTCTGCTCTCTCTCTCTCTCTCTCTCTCTCTCTCTGAGCAATTCAGGCGTCAAGCTAAGCCGAGCTGGCAGGCACCGATCAACGATCAACGACCGACACGATCAGCAAGCCATCGATGAAAACAAAACAAGCGAGCAGCCAAACACTCCGCCGCCTCGCCGCGTTCGTACAACGTCCCCGCTACTCACCACAGCCACGACTGCCCGCCACACCAAACGCAAACACGGGCTGATCGAGAACATGGCCGGCACTTGGGGGTCCTGGTCACGGTGTTGACGGGGGCAATCGGCGGCGTTTGGTTTATTAACAAGCGGGTTATATTAAGCTGATTACCGACAAACTCCAAAGGCCTGCGAGAAAAAAAAATCCCACAGAAGGCGTTCAAGGAGCCGGTCAGCCAGGTCAGGGAGGCAGAGAGGGCGGGTCTGAAGTCAGCAGGCGGATCAGCTGGATCCGTCCTTGACCCCCGCAGTCAGGGTGACATCGGTGCACAAGAATGTGGGCTAATCACCGGATTTACGGTAAAAGATGAAGGCGGGGGGAGGGGGGAGGTAAGGGTAAGGAAGGAAAGGGCGGGGCAGAGAAGTTGATAGGGAGGGCGGGGGTGAGGGTGGGGCCGGTACGTGATCAGCGAAGAGCATCTCTTTGACCCGTACCCCTCAAAGACAACATCATCTGGGGCCGGTTATAAACGGAAAGAACCTTTCTTTTCTCCTCTACACAGACTAGAGTCTGGGAAACCTCCTTAAAGGCCTATGGCCAATAGGACGTAAATCTCAACCATGAGGTCAAGACTTTTCTCCTCTTTCACTCTTACATATCTGTCAACCGGATTCACCGGATATCGTTTCAACCCCCCACATGCCAATCCCTTCGCGCACAATCAAGACACACAGCCCATCCTCTGCACAAACACTCCCTCAGACTTTGTCCCTGCACAACACAACACAGGTGGCAGACGGCCCTGATGAACAACACAGACACCGATCTGCACTCTCCCTGGCTCTATCTATCCCCGGCACTCCACTTGCACGAACACAACTGGCATCCACTCTCGCCGGTAGTCCAGTCTGTGTATCATTCTGCACCATATACAGATCAGAAGAGGGGCCCTAGTGCGCGAGCGCGCGCGCGCGCGCACGCACGCACACACACACACACACACACACGCACGCACACACACACACACACACACACACACACACACACACACACACACACACACACACACACACACACTTTTTAATATTCTGATATGCGATCTCCCAAAGCATTTATCTAAAAACTGCTCCTTGGTGCAATACGCTGACGATATTTGCATGTGGATGAACGTAACTTTAAAGAAAACTTCAGTCAGATCTGTCAATTTCATTAAAAAAAACATATCAGCGTGACCTAGATAATATAGCAATATTCATGTTTGAAAACGGCCTTAGTTTATCGGCAGAAAAAACCCACATGATGTTATTTGATGCTGGTGGAAGTATTTGCAATATTCCTACTTTTAAGGTAGATAACAATGTATTGAATTATGTCACCGAGATAAAATTTTTAGGAGTAAATATTACCTCTAAATTAACTTGGAACAACCATATTGAACATATTATCAACGAAGCCAGCAAATCTCTTAATCTTCTTAAAGTGATCAGTAAACAAAATTGGGGTGCAGATACACAAACTTTAGTACACCTTTCGACATCTCTCGTAAGATCAAAATTATCATACGCACAAGAAGTGTTCTTCAGCGCACCAAACTACTTACTTAAAAAGCTGCAAAGCATAGACTGCAAGGCATTTAGACTCGCACTAGATGTCCCATTTCATGCCAGTGCATCAGGAACGTATTACGAAGCCGGAGTTCTGCCCCTTGACGACTATAGAAACTTGGCCTGTGCTAAATTCATCTTACGTAGCTCAGCTGTTCAGAACTCAAGCAAAGATGAATTAGCTTTACGATCAGATTTCCATTTCCCGAAGCGAGCTAGATCTATTAAATCTAATACAACTATAATGACATATTCCTCAAAATTATTGAAAGACGCTGAGATTGATCCCAAGAATATTGCTGATCGTTTTCCAGTATCCCCGATTCCAAACTGGGAATTGCACACCGCATGTTTTGATTATAAATATACTGATCTACAAACGAATGTTAACAATAATATATTGTCCTCTCTTGCCAAATCTCATATCGATAGTAATTATTCACATCACCTTAAAGTTTTCACCGATGGATCACTGTTAAATGAAAAAGCTGGAAGTGGTTTTGTTATTCCTACCCTTAAAGTTGAAAAATCTTTTCATCTCCGGAAGGGGTATTCTATCTTCACGGCTGAGCTGGTGGCAATTCTAATGGCGCTTAACTTTCTTGTTGATACTCCACTTACTATCTACAAAGCATTTTTCTGTGTGGATTCTAAATCTGTCCTACAAGGCCTTGAATCTACTGCTGTAAAAAATCGAGGTGAGGTGATCTTAGAAATAAAACATCTTGTCAGTATTCTTATATCAAGAGGTACAACAGTTGATTTTTGCTGGATCCTGTCTCACTGTGGGATTTCTGGTAATGAGTGGGCTGACCGGGCTGCCAGAAAAGGAGCACGAAAGTCCGATGAATCCATAGAAATCAACATTCCTCTGTGTTTATACGAAGGATATGGTCTCTTAAAAAAGACATGTATTGAAAAGGTTTATGAAGCCTACAAAAACTTGGTTCTTATTAAAATACATCTACCTCACTCCAAACTGCTCTGCTGTGACAAATCCCAGTCAGCTACTTTTTCTTCTAGCAATGCAGCTAAAAGTGGAAAGATTACCTATCAATTGGCCAACACAAACGCACTTGAAAAAAATAACCGAAAACTTGAATCCCTGTTTTACAGGCTTAAGCTAAACGCTTTCCGTACAAAATTTCGCAAAAATTTAAATTGCATCTGCGGAGCAGTTGAAAGTTTCGCAACCCAGCATCTTCTTTTCCACTGCGCATATTTCAAAAATGAAAATCCTGAGTGCCTGCGACTTGATGGCACGTGTATTTTCCAGAACCTACAAGGTCTTGTTTCTTTTGTTAATTCCTTGATGATTAGTCCAATGGGCTCTTTTTTGTAACAAGTGTTCCTACAGATATGAGCGCTTAACATTTTGGTTATACCAGATATCCTGTACTCCTTTAAGTTTTAATACTTGCTTTGTGCTAATGTTTAGCTTAGTTGTAAAGAATTTTAGTATGAATCACTATATATAGCTAACTGCTCGTAACAAATCTCTTATCGGTCCATCAACACACACACACACACACACACAAACGCGCGCGCGCGCGCGCGCACACACACACACACACACACACACATGCATGCATACATACACACGCTATTTCCCTAACTCTGTCTAAAATCACTTTATGTGAACAGACGTTAAACTGAAGAACGAACGAACGAACACACACACACACACACACACACACACACACACACACACACACACACACACACACACACACAAGAAGCCGGTGGGGCACGTAGTTAAAAACGTAGTAGATGCCTGATCACCGACTAATCTTTGTGGTCCATGAGCCTGGCCGATGCTGACCATGGAGTTACTACACAGACAACAGCCGATGAGGACTGCTGTTTTGACGTTGATGGACCGTCTGTGAAGCAAACGGCTTTCCTAGCCTTAAAGTGAGATGGGTTTAATTATAACGGCAGCCAGAACCGTTGGAGTGTGAAGGCGGATCTAGATCGACCACACAATAAAGTAACTTGAGCATACAACCGCCGATAAACCGTCTTTTATACAACAGTAAGCTGTCAATAAACTGCTTTTCTTTTTTTTTCTTTGAGAGAGAGAGAGAGAGAGAGAGAGAGAGAGAGAGGAGAGAGAGAGAGACGCTTCAGACACGTTTTTAATGACAATGGCCTACATGTAGCCTTTATGTCATGGGGGTGTGCATTAATACTTGCAGCGCCGAAAAAAAGTAATGCAAATAAACAAAAATTTATAACTGATAACGCTAACATTAATGTTAGGACTCGAAACCATGTAGTAGAAAAGGAAAATTACGTACTTTTTCATCATTCAAAATGACTATGTCATTTTCTTAATAACATAATCATTTATACAAGGGCCATAAACAGGCACACATATTCTCTGAAATAAATCATTTCCGCTGGACCACGTAAGTCATGAACGTCTATTTCACTATTATTCATGATAGTGAAGAGAACGAAAACATTTTACATAAGGTCATCAAGCTGCGTAAGGTACATGAAAAGAGAGAGAGAGAGAAAGAAAGAAAGAAGAGAGAGAGAGAGAGAGAGAGAGAGAGAGAGGAGTGTGTGTGTGTGTGTGTGTGTGTGTGTGTGTGTGTGTGTGTGTGTGTGTGTGAGTGTAAAAGCGTTACCCTATTTGTTTGTTCTTTACTCCCAACTGTTCCCTGTCTCACTTAAGATTTCCTTTCACATCATTTAAACTGATGCTATTTATGTTTGTTTCTGATCGTCTGTATGTTCTCTTTGACTATAATCACGATCAAAAGGGATCTGCCAGTGTTGGATAAACGTTAATTGTGTGTGTTAATTTATCCAATCATGTGTCCGTGGAAAATACATGTACATAGGTGTCGTGCGCCCCGGAAAAGAAGAAAATCTTTTTTTTTTTTCCCTTTTTGTGCACTTTGAACCGGCAGAGCTGCTCTGCAGATGCTTAAATGTATTTTGGGGGAGAACGCTGGAGTGACCGAAAACTCACCTTTCAGTCAGTCATTCCCTTGACCGCTGGGGTCGTTGGGGGGACGTGATGAGGCACAACACAACACAACAAATTGAAACTCACCTTTACAGGGTGCTTACTCCTCAGTGATCAGCTTTTCGAATAGTGATTTGTACTCTTGTGATAAAGAGACTCTCTCTTTGGCGGAAGCAGCGAACCAGCTAAGATTTGAGAGAGAGAGAGAGAGAGAGAGAGAGAGAGAGAGAGAGAGAGAGAGAGAATGACAATATTTTAATGTTAGGCCTCCAGCCTGTAAACATTGGTACACGTAAACAATGTAGAGGCTATCCAAACAGACGGATGATAGGAATCAACTTAGGTTTGTAGCAATAATATGTTCTTTTTTGTGTCTCAGTGCATAAAACATATACATAGCCACATCACGAATGACTCTGATTTCCTCACCACACAATAAATGTCAGCACTTTATCTCGGTTGACCAGTTAACCTTTAAATGCTTTGATCTATATCTATCTCTAAGCAATGCGTAAGCTTCGCATCGAAAGAAAAAATGTAGCTCATCTTCACTATTCTTACAAAGTGGGCACTGCATATCCTCAGAATCATTTTTCCTGTATTATCTGTTTATCTTTAAATCATTTATGCCTAATCTGAATCCGGTGAGAGCTGATCTAGATTTGTTAATGGTTATAATTGATAAGTATTTTGAGAGAGAGAGAGAGAGAGAGAGAGAGAGAGAGAGAGAGAGAGAGAGAGAGAGAGTGAGAGACAGAGACAGAGAGAGAGAGAGACAGAGAGAGAGACAGAGAGAGAGTCAGGAAACAGAAGAGAGACTAGTTAAAAGGAGAAGAAGAGGACGAAGAAGTATGAGAGTTGAACTCTCAACTATTTTTTTGCAGGCTCGCATATTAGTGATCCTAAGGGCGAGCACCCTGTACGTTGGAACTACCACCAGGACGTAGCCCCTCGCAGCGCTTGAGATGCTCTGGAATGTCTGCTGCCGCGAGAAATTTTGATTTGGAAACGTGATGAGATGTTCGTCCTCATAGAAAGACTCTATCATGTCTAGAGACTGGAAAGAAAGAGGAGTCTTATCCCATTGGAAACTTTAAAGAAATTGGGGTCTGTGAACCCAGAACTGGTCGTGTGTATGACCTGGAAAAAAAGTTTGTGAAATGAGCGAATGAATTGAGGTCAGTGTGACCTATATATATATATATATATATATATATTGCGAGAACACTATCAACACTGCATAAAAAAAAGTCGTCTTGTTGAATAACATATTGGAAAAGAGGAAAACAGAGGGCACATTAAAAATCGCTCGCGCCAAAAGAAGGGAGGCGCCAATAAAAAGAAAAAAAGTTATTAAAAAAAAAAAAGTTAAAAAAAAAATCTCTGACTGGGGGTGATATTTAGAATTGTATTTTGTGTTGTTATATTGAAAGAAAGGAGTTGGATGTGTTGTTGCTTGCGGGGCGCATGATTGTCTCTGCGTGCACCCGAGTGTGCGCGTGGGGGCCGTCGTGTGACATTAGGGAAGCTTACAATTGTCTGTGCTATGGTGACGTCTTCTTGTTTGCTCTGTGTGCTTCGTACCGGTATTTGTGCAGAGCGATCTGGTGTCGAAAGCAGCATGCAGTTGGAGTCATGGGCGTGTACTTCTCTCAGCAGGGGAGCGACACTTCTACTTGAGTGTTCTTCACTGTATACTGTTTCCTGCCTCGTTTAATTAAGATTTCCTTTCATGTCAAATCAAACCGAGGTTGGGTGTATTTGTTTCTGTTCGGCTCTGTGTTCTGTTTGATCACATTTAAGACAGGAAAAAAAGACTTTACCAGTTTTTTAATAAATATTAATTTGTTTGTTGTTATTCTTGAGTACATGCGTCAAATGCAAGGTATAGATGTATGCTTGGAACATCTCTTTTTTTTTTTAGGATCTCTTTTTTTTTTTCAGTGAGTTTTGTGTTGTGTTGGCATTAGAGCTAAGCGATTTGGTACTGAAAGCAGCAAGAGATTGGACTTACCAGCGCGTAGTGATTTCATCATGGGAGCAAGAATGATCCTTCGTGTTTGTTGTCTATTCTTTACAACAGCCAACCGCTGGTAAACTGTCTTCTTCACAACAGCAACTTAACCAGCGATGAAACTGTCTTCTTTACTTCAAAGCAAACATCACACACACACACACACACACACACACACACACACACACACACACACACACACACCCTCTCTCTCTCTTATATATATATATTCAATTATAAACAAAGCTTGCTCTTATGTCTTAGATTGA
>CM065737.1:37869173-37894173 GCA_033310375.1 Conus canariensis | reverse complement strand
GACCACCGAGTGAAATGAAAAGAGGGAAATGGGTGGAGTGGATGGGAGATCTGAGCGGCGTCTATCATTATTAGTCATACTGCCAGGAGGCTCGACGTCTGGTCGTCTGTTTATCTTGCTTGATTCTGAAGACAAAAGAGGTCGAAACGCGTCGTGTTTTGTCTTGTCATTTGTTTGTCTCTTTCGTCCGACGGAAAAGTGTATATTTTCTTTTTCAAGTTTGTTTCAATTTTCGCCAGCAGTCATCTCACTTTGAAACTATAAGCTGGTCAAGTTGAAAGCCTTAATGTCCGGCCTTGTTGGGACGTTGCCTTCAACACCGTGGACAGCCCCAAATCCAGCCATGGATGACATCCCACAGACAGAACAAAGACCGCGCGCACGTGCACATTGCTCACTCTGGTCTGAGCGTGCCACGCTTTCCAAGACCAGCGAGAAAGGGAGGGTAAGAGGGAAAAGGGAAAGGGAAGGAGGGGAGGGGGAGGGGGGGGGTGCGAGGTGGGCATAACAGATTCTGAAGTCGAGGTGACAGACACGTTGAGGGGAGGTGGCGATAGGACTGGGGTCGAGTCACGGTGTAAGGCTGTGGAGTGGGCGACAGACTGGACTGCTGAGTCAAGGTGAAAAGCTGTCACCTATCACCTATCCTGGAGCCTTGAAGACCGTTGGCGCGCCACAGAAGGGTTTGCAACCAGCTTCCTCCACTTCTCCCGGTTCTAAAGACGCTCTTAGGCAGTTTCTGAGTGTGAGGCCAGTCCATTCACTGATGTTGTCCTCCCATCTCTTCCTATGTCTTTTTCTCCTTTAGGAGTTGACAACAGACTTGACTGTCGAGTCAAGGCGACAGACAGTTGAAGTTATGTGTAGAAACAACTGTTGAATTAAGGCGACACAGTTGAAGTTAAGTGTGGAAACAACTGTTGAATTAAGGTGATGGTCTGCGGCAGTTGACTGCAGAACTGACTGTTGAATTAAGGCGACAGACGGTGGAAGTTATGTGTAGAAACAACTGTTGGATCATGGTGACAGACAGTGGAAGCTATGTGTAGAAACAACAGTTGAATTAAGGCGACAGACAGTGGAAGTTACGAGCTGAAACAACTGTTGAATTAAGGCGACAGACAGTGGAAGCTATGTGTAGAAACAACTGTTGAATCCAAGCGACAGATTGAGGAAGTTATGTGTAGAAACAACTGTTGAATTAAGGCGACAGATTGAGGAAGTTATGTGCAGAAACAACTGTTGCATCGAGGTGGCGGACAGGGGAAGTTATGAGAAGAAACAACCGTTGAATCGAGGTGACGGTCTGCGGAGGCTGACTACAAGAACTGAGTGTTGAGTCACGGTGCCAGGATGGGAGAGAACCGGCCACACAACTGATTGCTGAATCCACATGATGGCCGATGAAAGCTGACGGTAGGGTACATAGTCGAGTCACGGTCTGTGGGCGTCAACTATAGAACTGACCGTTCAGTCAAGTGATGGTCGATGAGAGTTGTCCGCAGAATCGATTGCTGAATGAAGGTGAAGCCATGGGGGGAGTTGACAAAAGAACCGATCATGAAGTCAAGGGAGCTTAACTTTGGAGTTAACGGCAGAAGTGACAGCTGAGTCCGGATGACATACTATGGAAGATGACTGCACCATCAATCGTTGAACCAAGGTACAGAGCGGTGGGAACTGAATGTAGGGCTGGCTGCTGAGTCAAAGGGAGGGTCTGTGACGGCTGATTTCTAATATCGATCACTGATGATCAGCCGTGGGAACCGCTGAACAGCACCGATACTTCAATGAGCAGAACAGATACTTCACTCAAGGTCTGTGGGAGATGACTCGTCAAATGGATTGTATGTGTGAAGAATGTGGAGGGGAAGTGGAGAGCGCTGTCGACCTGAACGGCCTTCTACTGCTGCTTCTAGTTCATGATAATCAGTGAAAGTCACGATCGTTGTGTCACCAAAACTTCGGTTCAAGACAGTATAGCATCCGCCCAAAGCTTCTTTTGAAAACGCACCTCAACATCAATCAGGCTAAAGACATGATGCAGACACACCTGCTGTCGCATTGTATGTACTTCAGGATTCCATTACATTGTGCAGTTGGTGGAATGAACTCGGGGACTGATTGGAAAAAAAGGAAAGAAAAAAAGAAAAGCGAAATGAAATGTACGCCCAGCCTGCTAACATACCGTAACTTAACAAGAAAACCGTAACACAGTCAAACAGCTTGGCATCGTGTCAGAAATCTTCAAAAAGATCCCGTGTTAACTTCAAGATCCTGCTTCAACTTCAAAGTTTAAAGACCCAAACTAGTGTGATTTTCTTTCGATTTTTATCACATCCAAAAACACGAACCGCTGTCCCATACTGAGTGAATGAATGAATGATACAATGTGTTGTCAACATTCTTTGATGCAGACATCTTCTCTTATCCACACACACAAGTGCGCACGCAACTACACGCACGCGCGCGCACACACACACACACACACGCACGTGCGCAGGGGAATTTCTTTTGTCCTGTTCAAAGTATGAAAACCCATTTGTCCTGGTCACACACACACACACACACACACACACACACACACACACACACACACACACACACACACACAAGCGACAAGCAAGATTTTTGTGCACGGTCCAGTATCACGGCCATAAGCTCTGCTGATAAGCAAGACCCAAGACTGTTCAAACACGGCGCACTGGAACACTTGATCTGAAATGACATACCCAAAAAGCCCTCTGCAGTGCCTTAGCCCGGACCCACGGGGTGAGGGCAACGTATTATCAAGAAGGAAAAAAAAACCATGTCTTTGTGTGCATTGCTGATGTGCTCTTAACAGGAACAGAGTAACCTGAGTCGCGTTCAATGCCTGTACATTTTTCAACTCTACCTCTAGCAAGAGAGTGGCGCAATGTTTGTGTTTCCTACGTCGTTTTTTTTCCTTTCGTAATTTTTCCTTACGTTTAATGTTCTTGGGAGTGGAAGCAGTTTCATTCTCTCTCTCTCTCTCTCTCTCTCTCTCTCTCCTCTCTCTCTCACACACACACACACACACACACACACACACACACACACACACACACACACACTCCTCACAAAACACACTCGTACGGGTGACTATCGAACACTGGGGTATGTCCATGTATACGGAAATACGGGAAGACAAAAGCAACAGTCAAAAGGAAAAACAGTAAACAAGTTGGGTATTTTTTGCTCCCATAAGAAAACCTAACACAGAGTAACTTTTATTCAAGACTGGCACAGCCTTTTAAACTTGAATAAAGTCAGACAAATACATAGACGAACAATCTAATAGTGGGGGAAAAAACAAGCGCAGGCCAACAACTGAACTATCTTCATAGTAATGACTTGGCAAAGATTTGGACTTAAGGAGGGGGGGGGGGGGGGGGGGTAATTTGAAGATGGAGAAACTGGGAACATGAAATTAAGAAAATATGTTACAGATATGAAAACTCTTCACTAGCTTGTTTTTTCCCCCACTATTAGATTGTTCGTCTATGTATTTGTCTGACTTTATTCAAGTTTAAAAGGCTGTGCCAGTCTTGAATAAAAGTTACTCTGTGTTAGGTTTTCTTATGGGAGCAAAAAATACCCAACTTGTTTACTGTTTATCGTTTACTGTTCCCTGCCTCATTTCATTTCCAGTCAAAAGGAAGCCGACAAACAAGATGGGAAGAAGACGTCAGGACGATGAAAGGACAAACCATACTGACCGCCCAGGACAAAAACAGTGAAAAACTAACAAACAACAACGATACAAGACCGGGAAAGGGAAGTACAGAAGTAGATAAGTAGCAGAAATAGCAGCAGCAGTAGCAGCAGCAGCTGCAGCAGCAGCAGCAGCAGCAGCAGCAGCAGCAATAGTAGTAGTAGCATTAGTAGTAGTAGTAATTTCTGCTGTATAAGCAGCAACAGTTGCAGTAGTTATCGTAATATTTTCTTTCTTTTTGTTGTTTTGATGACGGGGAATAACTAGAACATGAGCAACAATAAAAACACACAAGGGCGGACAGACAGAGAGGATAGAGAGATACAGAGGGAGGGAGGGAGGAGAAAGAGAGAGTGGGGGGAGGGGGGAGGAAGGAAGGAGGGTGAGGGAGAGCGAAACAGAGAGAGAAGAGGAAAGGGAAGGAGGAGGGAGGGAAGGAGAGAGAGAGGGAGGAAGGGAGGGAGAGATAAAAAGGGAGGGAGGGAGGGGGAAGGAGATAGAGGAGCAAGAGAGAGACAGAGAAAGAGACAGACAGACAGACATAGACAGACAGGCAGGGAGGCGGGCAGAAGAGAAGAGAGAGAGAGAGAGAGAGAGAGAGAGAGAGAGAGAGAGAGAGAGAGAGAGAGACAGACAGACAGACAGACAGACAGACAAATACACAGACAAAACGTACCAGCCAGGTGGTCATTGTTGAAGCGGTCGTTGGCAGGCCGGGGTCCATTGCGGACAGGACGTCTGTACAACGGCTCCTCCTCCACCCTCACCTCGTCTCTGTGGACAGCCCCACACATCCTCACGTTACTTCCCCTGCCCCTTCACCCACCTCCACTGTCACCACCACAATCATACATGGTGCCAGAAAGCTCCCATTCCACCTCCACTGCCACCATCACAATCACACATGGTGCCAGAAAGCTCCAATTCCACCTCCACTGCCACCATCACAATCATACATGGTGCCAGAAAGCTCCCATTCCACCTTCACTGCCACCACCACAATCACACATGGTGCCAGAAAGCTCACATTCCACCTTCACTGCCACCATCACAATCACACATGGTGCCAGAAAGCTCCCATTCCACCTTCACTGCCACCACCACAATCACACATGGTGCCAGAAAGCTCCAATTCCACCTCCACTGCCACCATCACAATCACACATGGTGCCAGAAAGCTCCCATTCCACCTCCACTGTCACCACCACAATCACACATGGTGCCAGAAAGCTCACATTCCACCTCCACTGCCACCACCACAATCACACATGGTGCCAGAAAGCTCACATTCCACCTCCACTGCCACCATCACAATCACACATGGTGCCAGAAAGCTCCCATTCCACCTCCACTGCCACCATCACAATCACACATGGTGCCAGAAAGCTCACATTCCACCTTCACTGCCACCATCACAATCACACATGGTGCCAGAAAGCTCCCATTCCACCTCCACTGCCACCATCACAATCACACATGGTGCCAGAAAGCTCACATTCCACCTTCACTGCCACCATCACAATCACACATGGTGCCAGAAAGCTCACATTCCACCTCCACTGCCACCATCACAATCACACATGGTGCCAGAAAGCTCACATTCCACCTTCACTGCCACCATCACAATCACACATGGTGCCAGAAAGCTCACATTCCACCTCCACTGCCACCATCACAATCACACATGGTGCCAGAAAGCTCCAATTCCACCTCCACTGCCACCATCACAATCACACATGGTGCCAGAAAGCTCACATTCCACCTCCACTGTCACCATCACAATCACACATGGTGCCAGAAAGCTCACATTCCACCTCCACTGCCACCATCACAATCACACATGGTGCCAGAAAGCTCACATTCCACCTCCACTGCCACCATCACAATCACACATGGTGCCAGAAAGCTCCAATTCCACCTCCACTGCCACCATCACAATCACACATGGTGCCAGAAAGCTCCCATTCCACCTCCACTGCCACCATCACAATCACACATGGTGCCAGAAAGCTCACATTCCACCTTCACTGCCACCATCACAATCACACATGGTGCCAGAAAGCTCCCATTCCACCTTCACTGCCACCATCACAATCACACATGGTGCCAGAAAGCTCACATTCCAACTTCACTGCCACCATCACAATCACACATGGTGCCAGAAAGCTCACATTCCACCTTCACTGCCACCATCACAATACACATGGTGCCAGAAAGCTCACATTCCACCTTCACTGCCACCATCACAATCACACATGGTGCCAGAAAGCTCCCATTCCACCTTCACTGCCACCATCACAATCACACATGGTGCCAGAAAGCTCACATTCCAACTTCACTGCCACCATCACAATCACACATGGTGCCAGAAAGCTCACATTCCAAACTTCACAACACCCTCACTAGAAGTAATTCCTCTCCATTGCAAGGACAATCAAGGAGAAGTATTATTCATGAATACACTTCACACAGGAAAAAGAACCTCCTGCATCTCTCACAGAGAGAGTGAGAAGTAGAGAGAGAGAAGAGAGAGTATGTAGTGATGTATTTGTTTTGTGTGAGTGTGTGTGTGTGTGTGTGTGTGTGTGTGCTTGTGAGTGTGTGGCAGTGTGTTGTGTGTGATGTGTGCGCGCCGCGCAGGCATACAAGCATGTGTGTGCGATGGTGTGTATGCGCGCGCGCCTGCGTGCGTGTGCGAGCGTGTGTGTGTGTGTGTGTGTGTGTGTGTGTGTGTGTGTGTGTGCTGTGTGTGTGTGTGCTCATTAGCGCGCGCGCGCCGCGGCGCGCGCGTGTGTGGTGTGTGTGTGTGTGTGTGTGTGTGAGTGTTGTGTGTGTGTGCGCTTGCGTGCGCGCGCGCGCGCGTGTGTGTGTGTGTGTGTGTGTGTGTGTGTGTGTGTGTGTGTGTGTGGTGGAGTGTGTGTGTGTGCTTGCGTGTGTGTGTGTGTGTGTGTGTGTGTGTGTGTGCGCGTGGTGCGTGCTGTGCGTACGTACGTGCGTGCGTGCGTGCGTGCGTGCGTGCGTGCGTGCTGTGTGTGTGTGTTATATCAGGTGATTCCTTCAGTCGCTTCCCTTCACCTGACCTCCACTCTCGTCACACGTAGCACTCAACACGTCCCCCCCCCCTCCCCTCCCCCAAACCCACGCCATCACCTCTGAGAGGGCAAGATGACAGTATGAGGTCAGTCCCTGTCACCGACCCTCAAACCGCCACCGCCCACAACAGTACCTCACTCTTCATACAACTCGGACAGACCCGCCGACAGACCGACCCACAGACCTCTGGTCTTGTCTCTGGACAGTACAACGTAACACAGGGTCACTTCCTGTACTTCCAAAACGCCAGTGACACTGTCATACCTGTCACGAGCGAGTCATATCACTGTCACACCAGTTACTACCACCACACCTATTACCACATCACATTACCACTGTCGCAATCACTACAACTGTCACATCCATTACCACTGTCGCAATCACTACAACAGTCACATCCATTACCACTGTCACGGTCACTTCAACAGTCACATCCATCACCACTGTCGCAATCACTACAACAGTCACATCCATTACCACTGTCACAATCACTTCAACAGTCACATCCATTACCACTGTCACAATCACTTCAACAGTCACATCCATTACCACTGTCATACCCATTACCACTGTCACTTCAACAGTCACATCCATTACCACTGTCACAATCACTACAACATCACATCCATTACCACTGTCACAATCACTTCAACAGTCACATCCATTACCACTGTCACAATCACTTCAACAGTCACATCCATTACCACTGTCATACCCATTACCACTGTCACTTCAACAGTACATCCATTACCACTGTCACAATCACTACAACAGTCACATCCATTACCACTGTCATACCCATTACCACTGTCTCTTCAACAGTCACATCCATTACCACTGTCAACCCATTACCACTGTCACTTCAACAGTCACATCCATTACCACTGTCACAATCACTACAACAGTCACATCCATTACCACTGTCACAATCACTACAACAGTCACATCCATTACCACTGTCACAATCACTACAACAGTCACATCCATTACCACTGTCACAATCACTACAACAGTCACATCCATTACCACTGTCACAGTCACTTCAACAGTCACATCCATTACCACTGTCACTTCAACAGTCACATCCATTACCACTGTCACAATCACTTCAACAGTCACAGCCATTACCACTGTCACAGTCACTTCCAACAGTCACATCCATTACCACTGTCACACCCATTACCACTGTCACAGTCACTTCAACAGTCACATCCATTACACCTGTCACAATCACTTCAACAGTCACATCCATTACCACTGTCACATCCATTACCACTGTCACAGTCACCTCAACAGTCACATCCATTACCACTGTCACACCCATTACCACAGTCACGGTCACTTCAACAGTCACATCTATTACCACTGTCACAATCACTTCAACAGTCACATCCATCACCACTGTCACAATCACTTCAACAGTCACATCCATCACCACTGTCACAATCACTTCAACAGTCACATCCATCACCACTGTCACAATCACTTCAACAGTCACATCCATTACCACTGTCACAATCACTTCAACAGTCACATCCACTACCACTGTCACAATCACTTCAACAGTCACATCCACTACCACTGTCACAATCACTTCAACAGTCACATCCATCACCACTGTCACAATCACTTCAACAGTCACATCCATCACCACTGTCACAATCACTTCAACAGTCACATCCATCACCACTGTCACAATCACTTCAACAGTCACATCCACTACCACTGTCACAATCACTTCAACAGTCACATCCATCACCACTGTCACAATCACTTCAACAGTCACATCCACTGCCACTGTCACAATCACTTCAACAGTCACATCCATTACAACTGTCACAGTCACATCCATTACCACTGTCACACCCATTACAACTGTCACATCCATTACAACTGTCACAGTCACTTCTACAGTCACACCCATTACCACTGTCACACCCATTACCACTGTCACAGTGACTTCCCACGGTCACGCCTGTTTTGCCATTGTCACACCCATTACTACCAACACCCATTGCACTGTCACACCCATTCCCACTGTCACACACCACTTCAACGATCACGTCCATTGCGACAGTCACATTCGTTACCACTGCCTGTCCCACCCACCACTACCCACAATAACGCCCATTCACGATGAATCAGGGTGGGGTGCGTGGGAAACGTGATCAAAATCGAACATGCCATGAATACGAATAGAACAACTTTCTTCAACAGGATTTGGAATCCAGAATCTCACACACACACACACACACACACACACACCACACACACACACACACACACACACACACACACGCTCCCACCCCATCGCTCCATCTCTGGCATGCCAATGAACTGTGGAGTCGAACCAACCCTATACGAGACAAAGTGACAGGAGGAAGTGAACCCCCAAGCGGATTCCAGACCAGCGTGGAACATCAGACTCCTTCCGCGTCTCTTACTCTGCAGTTGCAGCTATTGACACACATCAGCTGACACTCCATGACAGACCTGTTTTCCTGTGTGGTCCCCCACCTCACTGTGGCACTTTGCTAAACTCCAACCACAGTATAGTGGTTCAAGTCCACACTTTGCCAAACTCCAACCACAGTATAGTGGTTCAAGTCCACACTTTGCCAAACTCCAACCACAGTATAGTGGTTCAAGTCCACACTTTGCCAAACTCTAACCACAGTACAGGGTTAAGATCCACACTTAGCCAAACTCCAAACACAGTATAGGGTTGAGATCCTCACTTAGCCAAACTCCAACCACAGTACAGGGTTTGAGATCCATACTTAGCCAAACTCAACCACAGTATAGGTTTGAGATCCACACTTAGCCAAACTCAACCACAGTATAGGGTTGAGATCCACACTTAGCCAAACTCAACCACAGTACAGGGTTAAGATCCACACTTAGCCAAACTCAACCACAGTATAGGTTTGAGATCCACACTTAGCCAAACTCAACCACAGTATAGGGTTGAGATCCACACTTAGCCAAACTCAACCACAGTACAGGGTTAAGATCCACACTTAGCCAAACTCCAAACACAGTACAGGGTTGAGATCCACACTTAGCCAAACTCCAACCACAGTACAGGGTTGAGATCCACATTTAGCCAAACTCTAACCACAGTATAGGGTTGAGATCCACACTTTGCCAAACTCAACCACAGTACAGGGCTAAGAACCACACTTAACCAAACTCCAGCTACATTATAGGGTTAAGATCCACACTTTGCCAAACTCAACAACAGTATAGGCTTAAGATCCACACTTAGCCAAACTCAACAACAGTACAGGGTTAAGATCCCTACACAGCCAAACTCCAACCACAATAGAGAGTTGAGATCCACACTTTGCCCAACTCCAACCACTGTCAGCACAGTTGTTAAGATCCACACTTTGCCAAACTCCAACCACAATATAGGGTTGAGATCCACACTTTTCCGAACGCCAACCACAGTACAGTGGTTGAGATTCAAGTACAAACTGAATGTTCACGAGCAAAAAGAAGATAGGTCCACTTCCATTTTTTTTCCTTTTTTTTTTTGGGGGGGGGGGGGGGGTGAGAGTAGGGGTGGGGGTAGTCACCTGTTTATAAATTACGATTATGGTCACAGAAACAGTGACAACACACTAAAATACGAAGCTGTGATCACCCAATCCACGCGAAAACAAACTGATGTCAACTCGATCACTCACATTCTTGGCGTGTACACAATAACATCGGGCATGGCTGACGGCCGGTAAAGCACAAGACCACGGACAGTGGGCGGGGAGGGTCACACTAAGCAACAAAGCCAGTTCTGACCCGGAGACACGAGTCAACGGTGACCACCTGTCAGGGAAACACCACCGTGTCAAACGATGGCCCCTGGACAACTAATTCCACGGTCGACACCACTGGAACACTCACTGCAGGGCGGGGTACGTTTAGGATTTCACTCTCCTTTGATGGCGTTTTCCACCACACTCCGCCGACGCCTTTCTTGGAAGGCTTGCGGTGTGACGGTCACGACGGTATAAATCGTTTGTCACAGAACACTCTTCTCGCCTCAAGAGGCACGCTGGTAGGCCCCGCTTTGGGCTGCATACTTCGGCCACTCCGTTCAGGCATCACTGCTCTGGGCTACGTTTCACTACGTTTTACTACATATGGTGTTCCGTCAGCACCACCCGTTCAGGCGTCACTGCTCTGGGCTACGTTTCACTACGTTTTACTACATGTGGTGTTCCGTCAGTACCACCCGTTCAGGCGTCACTGCTCTGGGCTACGTTTCACTACGTTTTACTACATGTGGTGTTCCGCCAGTACCACCCGTTCAGGCATCACTGCTCTGGGCTACGTTTCACTACGTTTTACTATATGTGGTGTTCCGTCAGCACTATCATTTAAAAAAAAACCGACCTTCATTACGCTTTTACAACACGGCAGTCAGCACTATCATAAAAAAACAACAACTTCATTACCCTTTTACAACATGGCACTCAGCACTATCATAAAAACTACTTTCATTACCCTTTCACATCGGAGCAGTCAGCACAATCAAGCTATATTACCCTTTTACAACGGAGCAGTCATCAGAGTCATAGCTACTTTCATTACCCTTTCACAACGAGCAGTCATCACAATCATAGCTATATTACCCTTTTACAACGGAGCAGTCATCACAATCATAGCTACTTTCATTACCCTTTCACAACGGAGCAGTCATCACAATCATAGCTATATTACCCTTTTACAACGGAGCAGTCATCACAATCATAGCTACTTTCATTACCCTTTTACAATGGAGCAGTCATCACAATCATAGCTACTTTCATTACCCTTTTACAACGGGCAGTCATCACAATCATAGCTACTTTCATTACCCTTTTACAACGGGCAGTCATCACAATCATAGCTACTTTCATTACCCTTTTACAACGGGGCAGTCATCACAATCATAGCTACTTTCATTACCCTTTTACAACGGGGCAGTCATCACAATCATAGCTATATTACCCTTTTACAACGGAGCAGTCATCACATCATAGCATATATTACTCTTTTACAACGAGGCAGTCATCACAATCATAGCTATATTATCCTTTTACAACGGAGCAGTCATCACAGTCATAGCTATATTACTCTTTTACAACGGAGCAGTCATCACAATCATAGCTATATTACCCTTTTACAACGGAGCAGTCATCACAATCATAGCTATATTACCCTTTTACAACGGAGCAGTCACCACAATCATATCACTTTCATATACTCCTTTACAACGGGCAGTCATCACAATCATAGCTACTTTCATTACCCTTTTACAACGGGCAGTCATCACAATCATAGCTACTTTCATCACCCTTTTACAACGGAGCAGTCATCACAATCATAGCTACTTTCATCACCCTTTTACAACGGAGCAGTCATCACAATCATAGGTATATTACCCTTTTACAACGGAGCAGTCACCACAATCATAGCTACTTTCATTACCCTTTTACAACGGGGCAGTCATCACAATCATAGCTACTTTCATTACCCTTTTACAACGGGGCAGTCACCACAATCATAGCTATATTACCCTTTTACAACGGGGCTGTCATCACAATCATAGCTACTTTCATTACCCTTTTGGAACGGAGCAGTCATCACAATCATAGCTACTTTCATTACCCTTTCACAACGGGGCTGTCATCACAATCATAGCTATATTACCCTTTTACAACGGAGCAGTCATCACAGTCATAGCTACTTTCATTACCCTTTTACAACGGAGCAGTCATCACAATCATAGCTACTTTCATTACCCTTTTACAACGGAGCAGTCATCACAATCATAGCTACTTTCATTACCCTTTTGCAACGGAGCAGTCATCACCAAATCACAGCTACTTTCATTTACCCTTTCACAACGGGCTGTCATCACAATCATAGCTATATTACCCTTTTACAACGGGGCAGTCATCACAATCATAGCTATATTACCCTTTTACAACGGAGCAGTCATCACAATCATAGCTACTTTCACTACCCTTTCACAACGGGGCAGTCATCACAATCATAGCTACTTTCATTACCCTTTCAGAACGGGGCAGTCATCACAATCATAGCTACTTTCATTACCCTTTTACAACGGAGCAGTCATCACAATCATAGCTACTTTCATTACCCTTTACAAGAGCATCATCCAATCATACTACTTTCATTACCCTTTTACAACGGAGCAGTCATCACAATCATTGCTACTTTCATTACCCTTTCAGAACGGGGCTGTCATCACAATCATAGCTATATTACCCTTTTACAACGGGGCAGTCATCACAATCATAGCTATATTACCCTTTTACAACGGAGCAGTCATCACAATCATACCTACTTTCACTACCCTTTCACAACGGGGCAGTCATCACAATCATAGCTACTTTCATTACCCTTTTACAACGGGGCAGTCATCACAATCATAGCTACTTTCATTACCCTTTTACAACGGGCAGTCATCACAATCATAGCTACTTTCATTACCCTTTTACAACGGGGCTGTCATCACAATCATAGCTACTTTCATTACCTTTTTACAACGGAGCAGTCATCACAATCATAGCTACTTTCATTACCCTTCTACAACGGAGCAGTCATCACAATCATAGCTACTTTCATTACCCTTTTACAACGGGGCAGTCATCACAATCATAGCTACTTTCATTACCCTTTTACAACGGAGCAGTCATCACAATCATAGCTACTTTCATCACCCTTTTACAACGGAGCAGTCATCACAATCATAGCTACTTTCATTACCCTTTTACAACGGGGCAGTCATCACAATCATAGCTACTTTCATTACCCTTTTGGAACGGAGCAGTCATCACAATCATAGCTACTTTCATTACCCTTTTACAACGGGGCAGTCATCACAATCATAGCTACTTTCATTACCCTTTTACAACGGAGCAGTCATCACAATCATAGCTACTTTCATTACCCTTCTACAACGGAGCAGTCATCACAATCATAGCTACTTTCATTACCCTTTTACAACGGGCAGTCATCACAATCATAGCTATATTACCCTTTTACAACGGAGCAGTCATCACAATCATAGCTACTTTCATTACCCTTCTACAACGGGGCAGTCATCACAATCATAGCTATATTACCCTTTTACAACGGAGCAGTCATCACAATCATAAGCTACTTTCACTACCCTTTACAACACGGCTTGTTCAGTCAGCATTGTTCTGGGCTACGGTTCGTTACGTTTCACTACACGTGTTGTTCTGTCAACCAGTCAGCACTGTCGTAGGCTACATTTCATACCCCTAACTACATGGGCCGTTCAGTCAATCACAATCAGCACTACCATTAACTACCTTTCACTATAGTAAACTACACGAGTTGTTCAGTCAATCACAATCAGCACTACCATTAAACTACCTTTCACTATATTCAATCAGTGATGGCCTGAAGCCACACCCCTGGGTGCACAAGAACTCCTCCAATCCACAGCGTTACGCAGAACCACTACTCCTCTATCAAAGCCACCCAAACTTTCTGGGTATCTCCATCTCCACCTCAGTCTTCATCAAACCCAATGCCTCACACTCAGACCTTCCCCCCCCCCCCCCCCCCCCCCAGTCTGTTAGTGAGAAGTTCCGGTATTGCGTTGGTAAAAGTAGTAAAGTTGTAGGAAGAGGCAGGTAAGGTAAGGTAATGTTGCTTATAACCCAGCCGACCGCAAACGGCCACAGCAGGGCTGTCACCACATTGAAGTCAACTCACAAGTCATTCATTCACACAACCCTTTCAAATATATCTTCTAAAGACACACCCGAAATTTTGTTAAAAAAATCTTTCCACTGTAAAATCTCAGATCAGATGAGAAAAGTTAATCTCTTTGAGAAATTCAAAGGTCACATCAGGTGGAACATCTCTGAACAAGGTTTTCATGGAGTCTGCGGTAAACTGTTTATGTCTCGCGTCATGCAAGTCCCAGCACTCTAAAGGAATGTTTCACTGTTGCATTCCATGTAATGTACTGCTCATAATGTGGGAAGACGCATGAACACTGAAAGGAACATAGATGAAATTACAGAAAGAAGCAGTACAACTGTAGGAGGAATTAAAACTGTAGTTCAAAAAAAGGTGGGAACTATACAAAGAAGCAGAAAGCTGTATACAGAAGGATGAAAACTGTAGGAAAAAAATGACACCGTGGGAACTGTGGTAAGGCTGAAGGCTGGAACAGGGAAGGTGTGGAAAGAAACGGCAACGCTACCGGGGAAAGTAACGAAACTACAGCAAGAAGCAAAGCTGTCGGACTATGCATGAATTTTGCAGGAAAAAGAATGAAAGCTGAGAGTGAAAAAACAAAAAAGACTCGAAGTCTGCATGAAAAAAAAAATCGTAAAACTGTAACAAGATGAAAACTGGAAAGAAAAAACAAACAAACAAACTCTTGGCAGAAGTAGTAAAACCATAACGAAGAAACAGTAGTAAAACTGGGAGCAAAAAGCAGTAAAACCGTCGGAAGGAGGAGTGAAACTGTACGCAGACGTAGCATGTCTGTAGGGAAAAGTAGGAGTACAACTGTAGACAGAGCCAGTAAAACTGAAGGTAGAAGTAATAAAACCGCAGTAAGAATGGAAGACCTTGAACGGTAAAACAGGAGTCTTAGGCAGTATAGTTGTAAGCAAGCGCAGTGAACCCCGTAGGAAGGCGGTAAAACTGTTGGCAAAAGCAGCAGAACTGAAGACCCGTGGATGCCGTGAAACAGTAGACAGACGTCACCAAACTGTCAGCAGAAGCAATGAAAACTGAGAGAAAAAGAACATACAGAACAAAACAAAACAAAACAAACAACAACAAAAAGGTCGTCGAAAGTAGTAAAACCAGAGGAAACAACAACAAAAAGGTCGTCGAAAGTAGTAAAACCAGAGGAAACAACAACAAAAAGGTCGTCGAAAGTAGTAAAACCAGAGGAAACAACAACAACAAAAGGTCGTCGAAAGTAGTAAAACCAGAGGAAAACAACAACAAAAAGGTCGTCGAAAGTAGTAAAACCAGAGGAAACACAACAACAAAAAGGTCGTCGAAAGTAGTAAAACCAGAGGAAACAACAACAAAAAGGTCGTCGAAAGTAGTAAAACCAGAGGAAACAACAACAACAAAAGGTCGTCGAAAGTAGTAAAACCAGAGGAAACAACAACAACAAAAGGTCGTCGAAAGTAAGTAAAACCAGAGGAAACAACAACAACAAAAGGTCGTCGAAAGTAGTAAAACCAGAGGAAACAACAACAACAAAAAGGTCGTCGAAAGTAGTAAAACCAAGGAAACAACAACAACAAAAAGGTCGTCGAAAGTAGTAAAACCAGAGGAAACAACAACAACAAAAAGGTCGTCGAAAGTAGTAAACCAGAGAAGAAGTCGTTACACAACTGCAGACCGATCTCACACAACCGCAGGAAACAGTACAGATGTAGGTTTAAGGAAAACCTTGCAGCAGTTGTTGCTAAACCTCGGACGAACGAAAGAAGTAACAAAACTGCAGGTCAAACAAACAAACACACACACACTTACAACGAAGTAGTAATCAAACTAGAAGGCGAAGCAGTTGAACTGTAGAAAGAACTGCAAAAGCAGTTAAACTGCAAGAAAAACTACAAAAGCAGTCAAACTGTAGGAAAAAAACTGCGAAAGCAGTTAAACTGTAGAAAGAATGCAAAAGCAGGTAAACTGTTGAAAGAACTGCAAAAAGCAGTTGAACTGTAGGAGGAAGAACTGCAAAAGCAGTTAAACTGTAGGAAGAACTGCAAAAAGCAGGAAACTGTAGGAAGAACTGCAAAAAGCAGTTAAACTGTAGAAAAAACTACAAAAGCAGTTAAACTGTAGGAAGAACTACAAAAGCAGTTGAACTGTAGGAAGAACTGCAAAAAGCAGGTAAACTGTAGGCAGAAACTGCAAAAAGCAGTTAACTGTAGAGAAGAACTACAAAAGCAGTTAAACTGTAGGAAGAACTATAAAAGCAGTTGAACTGTAGAAAGAACTGCAAAAAGCAGTTAAACCGTAGGAAGAACTGCAAAAAGCAGTTAAACTGTAGAAAGAACTGCTAAAGCAGTTAAACTGTAGGAAGAACTGCAAAAAGCAGTTAAACTGTAGGAAAAAAACTGCAAAAGCAATTCAACTGGAGAAAGAACTGCAAAAAGCAGTTAAACTGTAGAAAGAACTGCTAAAGCAGTTAAACTGTAAGAAGAAGTGCAAAAGCAGGTAAACTGTAGGAAGAACTGCAAAAAGCAGTTAACCCGTAGGAAGAACTGCGAAAAGCAGTTAACCTGTAGGAAGAACTGCGAAAGCAGTTAAACCGCAGGAAGAACTGCGAAAGCAGTTAAACTGCAGGAAGAACTGCAAAAAGGAGTCAATCTGCAGGCCGAAGTAGTCAAACTGCAGGACAGCAAGGACGACATGGTCGACATTGCGGGTCGGGAATCAAAACGGAACGCTAACTGAAAGAATCGGGTGGATCAAGCCACACCCAGAAGGATACACCACCACCACCACCAACAACAACCATCCACCCCAATCTCTCCCTCTCACTCTTTCCCTGCATTCCTCCTCCTCCCCCCCCCCCCCTCCATCCCTCCACCCAGTGGTCAGTACCCTCTGTAAAGCAGCAGTGAGGGTCGCCTTGTAACAACAGGGAACAACAGGCGCGCTAATCATAGAGAGCTCCTTTGGAGCTGAAGGCCGCGTGAATTAATGAACACAAGGAATGTGCTGGGGGGTTTTTCTTTCAAGGTTGTGTGTGTGTGTGTGTGTGTGTGTGTGTGTGTGTGTGTGTGTGTGTGTGGTGTGTGTGTGTGTGTGTGTGTGTGTGTGTGTGTGTGTGTGTGTGTGTGTGTGTGTGTGTGTGTGTGTGTGTGTGTGTGTGTAGTGTGTGTGTGTGTAGTGTGTGTGTGTAGTGTGTGTGTGTGTGTGTGTGTGTGTGTGTGTGTGTGTGTGTGTGTGTGTGTGTGTGTGTGTGAGTGTGTGTGTGTGTGTGTGTGTGTGTGTGTGTGTGTGTGTGTGTGTGTGGCGTGCGTGTGTGTGTGTGTTGGTTGTGTGTGTGTGTTGGTTGTGTGTGTGTGTGTGTGTGTGTGTGTGTGTGTGTGTGTGTGTGTGTGTGTGTTGAGAGAGTGGGGAAGAGGAAGGAGGTTAGAAGCAAGGAAATATTCGGTAGGGAAGCGAGGCGGGAGGGGGGGTGGTGGTGTGGTGGTGGATTGCATAACCTTTCCAGCAGTTCCGTGTGCACGTCGTGTATGCCCTATACAAGTGTAGATTTTTTTTAAATTTTCAATAAACGTATTGTAAGCAGTAAAGTTATAATTTGTTATAGGCATTTCAACACTCGGGTCGCTGCTGTCCTGTAGCCATTATTAAACACAAAGTGCTGGAAAATGCAGAATGTCTTACCCTGTGCACATTGTAAAAAAACGTGTTACTGCTGAGAGAGTGGTATACGTGTTATAGAGTAGTACACTTTTTTTTTCTTGCAGATACTGTAGTATTCATTTTGGTACAGATAGTTGTAATATACATATTGTTGTAGAGAGTATAACGTAGGTATTGCTGTTGAGAGCTTAGTATACGCATCGCTGCAGACAATTTTGAATCAATCCCACCGCAGACAGTATAACACGTATTGCTGTATACTATAGAGTATACCTGTTGTAGACAGAGCAAAATTTCAGACAGCGTAACACATATTGTTGTGCACAGCAAAGTATACTAGTTGCTGTAGACAGAGTAAAATTTTAGACCGCGTAACACATATTGCTGTTTACTGTAAAGTATACCTGTTACTGTGCACAGAGCAAAATTTTAGACAGTGTAACACATACAGCTTTAGACAGTAAAGTATACTTGTTGCTGTAGACGGAGCAACATTTTAGCGTAACACATATCGCTGTAGATGGTGGCGTATACTTGCTGCTGTAGACAGAGCACATTTTAGACAGCGTAACACATACTGCTGTTTACAGTAAAGCATACCTGTTGCTGTGGACAGAGCAACATCTTAGACTGTGTAACACATACTGCTGTAGACAATGAAGTATTCTTTTCGATTCAGAATGTGTCTTACATACACGTGCGCGCGTGCAAGCACACACACACACACGCGCGCACCCTCACACAGACACACACCACTGGTAACAGTATATTAAGCCTATCGCATAAGAAAGTGAAACATACATACGGCCGCATACATATAGCATTACAAAGAGCCGTATTCATTTCATTGTAAACTGTATAGTACGCTCTCTTTGTGGATACCGTAGTAAGCCTCTCGCTCCAGAAGGTAAAGTATATACTCTCGCTGTAGACAGAGTGTAGTAACCTCTCGCTGTAGACACTGTAGAACAACTCTTGCTGTAGACAGTGTAGTACACCTCTCGCTGTAGACAGTGTAGTGCACCTGTCGCTGTAGACACTCTAGTACACCTCTCGCTGTAGACAGTGTAGTACACCTCTCGCTGTAGACAGTGTAGTACACCTCTCGCTGTAGACAGAGTAGTACACCTCTCGCTGTAGACAGAGTAGTACACCTCTCGCTGTAGACAGTGTAGTACACTTCTCGCTGTAGACAGAGTAGTACACCTCTCGCTGTAGACAGAGTAGTACACCTCTCGCTGTGGACAGTGTAGTACACCTCTCACTGTACACCTCTCGCTTTAGATAGTGAAGTATGGTTTTCACTGAGCACATTTTCGTATGGCTCTCGTTGTAAACAGTGTAGTATGCCTCACATTGTAAACAGTGTAGTATGCCTCTCGTTGTAAACAGCCTAGTACGGCTCTCGTTGTAAGCAGCCTAGTATGGCTCTCGTTGTAAACAGCCTAGTATGGCTCTCGTTGTAAAAAGCATAGCATGGCTCTCGTTATAAACAGCCTAGTGTGGCTCTCGTTGTAAACAGTATAGTATGGCTCTCGTTGTAAACAGTATAGAATGGATCTTGTTGTAAATAGCCTAGTATGGTTCACGTTGTAAACAGCATAGTATAGCTCTCACTGTAAACAGCCTAGTATGGCTCTCGTTGTAAACAGCCTAGTATGGCTCTCGTTGTAAACAGCCTAGTTTGGCTCTCGTTGTAAACAGCTTAGTATGGCTCTCGTTGTAAACAACCTAGTTTGGCTCTCGTTGTAAACAGCCTAGTATGGCTCTCGTTGTAAACAGCATAGTATGGCTCTCGTTGTAAACAACATAGTATGGCTCTCGTTGTAAACAGCATAGTATGGCTCTCGTTGTAAACAGCATAGTATGGCTCTCGTTGTAAACAGCCTAGTATGGCTCTCGTTGTAAACAGCATAGTATGGCTCTCGTTGTAAACAACATAGTATGGCTCTCGTTGTACACAGGGTAGAATGGCTCTCGTTGTAAACAGCATAGTATGTTCTCGTTGTAAACAGCCTAGTATACCTGTTGTTGTAAACTGCGTAGTATGCTTCACATTATAAACAGTGTCGTATGCCTCACGTTGTACACAGTGTCGTATGCCTCACGTTGTACACAGTGTCGTATGCCTCACGTTGTAAACAGTGTCGTGTGCCTCACGTTGTAAACAGTGTAGCATGCCTCTTGTTATAAGCGGTGTACCACGCCTCACATCGTAAACAGTGTAATATGCCTCACATCGTAAACAGTGTAGTAAGCCTTACTCTGAGAGAGAGAGAGAGAGAGAGAGAGAGAGAGAGAGAGAGAAAACAGAGACAGAGAGAGAACAGACAGACAGACAGAGGAGGGTGGTGACAGACTGGGGATGGGTGAAGGGAGGTAGGGTCTGTGTGTCAGTGTTGTCTTGCCACCTGACCAGGTGTGAAGAAGGCACTTAGTCAGCCCACCTACCATCAGTTTCACATGGTCAGTCAAGGGAGATAAACCGGGTCAACTTGACACAAGTCATCCTCCACCCTCACCTACCCCCACATCCCCTTCCACCCCCCCCCCCCCCCTTGCCGTCATCTACACCACCAACCGTTTGGTCAGGTGGTGGGATCGTTGGAAACCCACAGAGAGAGAGAGAGAGAGAGAGAGAGAGAGAGAGAGAGAGAGAGAGAGAGAGAGACAGACAGACAGACAGACAGACAGACAGGGACAGAGAGAGGAAGGAATACACTGGCGGCTGACTGTCACAGAGCATCGGTTAGTCGGCTAACTTCTATGGACGGATGTGCACATCGGACTGACCACATCCACCTCTCCTCCCTCCCCTTCCCAATCCCCCTACCACCCACCTCCCTTCCATCGCCCATCCCCCTCCTCCATCCCCCTACCCCCTCCCCTCTATCTCCCCCCCCCCCCCCCATGCCCCACTCATCCTTAACACTAATCAGTGCAGAAGTGGCCCTTCAGGTCAGGCGATGGACGAGCGTGAGATGGTTTCAAGGCGCATGGCAATCAGGAGCGGGGGTGGAGGGGGGGGGGGTCAGCACGTACTGACTGTACTGCAACAGCTTTGACTGTGGTAGTGAACGCTGTCCCCCCACCCCCCTCTCAAACTGCACACAGCAGTTCTTATGAATACCTCATGTCAGTTCCAACCCGACCCCCCCATTGCCTGTGCAAATGTTAATACTATTCACACTGACAGAATAGCAAAATCCCATCACTCCCACCACCACCACCACCACGTACATCCTACCCTCTCTCCACACTCGCCCATCCACACCCCTAAAGCAAGTCATATTGCCTACCTACCTGACTACCTACCCGGAACAGTATGCTCATCGTCTACAAAACACAGAGAGAGAGAGAGAGAGAGAGAGAGAGAGAGAGAGCGAGAGAGAGAGAGAGAGACTATGGACTGCAGAGCTACACACCTGTCTAACCCACCTCGCAAATTCCTCAATGGCGACACAGGCATCTACACAATCTCTCTGTTCACAGGTAGAAAACAGAACAGCAGCAAAGATTACTGCTGTCACCACCGATGAAAGGAAAAAGAAAATCTGTGTCAAAGCAGGAGACCTCGGCGGAGCGACGTGAGAGAGAGAGAGAGAGAGAGAGGGGGGGGGGGGGGGAGGGAGAGAGGGAGAGGGAGACCCTGAAGGGTAGAGCAAAGATAGGGCCCTTCGGAGGGCGTACTATCTTTGGGTAGAGCAAGGACCGACACAGTGGCCAGGATCAAGGTCAGGTACACGGAAAAGAAGAGCGGAGGGGAGGGGGACGACGAGGTTGGTGGGAGGGGGGGGGGAGTGGCTGCACTCACCACAGCCCTTCCACACCATCGATGACTGGCACAGTGACTGAACATTCACGGCAGGGGGGTGGGGGTAGACTTTTAAATGGCGTCGAAAACCCCATCTCAAAACCATCCATTGCTCCCTATTTGGTTTTCCCTGCCCACATGGTCATGTCAGTTCGCCCGGCCTGAACACACGTACCTCTATTACACACATACACAGTGGTGTTCCTCCGACTTCGCCTCTGGCCTGTTTGGAAACTCATATCATCCCCCCCCCACCCCCCCACCCTACCATCCTCATCCTCAGTGGTGTTCCTCCGACTTCGCCTCTGGCCTGTCTGGAAACTCATATCATCCCCCCCCCCTACCACCCACCCGCCCCATGTGACGGTTCCACCACTCACCAGAGGTAGTCACATAGCTAGAGGCTACGTTATAATACCCTGACAAGGGTCTCTTCTAACGTACCCCGAGAGGCGCTCCCATTTTACCTCAGGCATTAGAACCACGTTACAAGTGTGTAGGCAGAATCCATGAAGGCGTTCTATTTCATCATTAAGGTTCTCCACAGGTTGGGGGGGGGGGGGGGGGGGGGGGTGCAGTGTGTGGTTTCACCAAAGCGAGCAATGGATTTTGTTGATGTTTTTTCTTTATCTGGGACGAATCATCAGGCACTTGCAGAGAGAGAGAGAGAGAGAGAGAGAGAGAGAGAGAGAGAGAGAGAGAGACAGACAGACAGACAGACAGACAGAGAGAACCTGCAGCGCCCACGACTCTATGTGGTGTGAGAGGGGGAGGGGAAAGGTCAGCCACGGAGTCCCGCGGTGCCAGGACCGTTGTATCGGGAAACAGCGTCACGTCAATGGTGTCACACCCACGTCGTGTAACATTCTTATGGGGGGAAGCTGACCCTCAATTAGGGGGGGGGGGGGGGGGGGGGGAGAACAGTGTGGAGACTCGTTGACGCGTCATCTCTAGTTCAGTGACCTCACCTCACCTCTCTCTCTCTCTCTCTCTGTGACACTCGGAACGCGAGTTAGCCGATTTACCAGAGGGTCCCTGCGAAGGATGTCACACGTTCTTACAACTTTCTTCTCTTCAGCCCCTAGTTCCCCCCTCTCCCCACTCCCCCCTCTCTCTCTCTCTCTCCCCATCCTCTCCACACCTCCCAACTCTACCCCCACCCCCCTCATCCACCCCCACCTTTTCTTCTTCCTTCTTTGACCTTGCCCTCCTTCCTCCCTCTACACCCTCCCCCCCCCCCTTTTTTTTTTTTTTTTCTTCTTTTTTCTGTATCCCAATCCGGCAATCCAGCTAGTTAGTAGCGCGGTATGTGGGTCTTCCCACTTCCCGTCTTCCCTTCCCTGGGTCTTCCCTCTTCGCTCCCCCCCCCCCCCCCCCCCCCGCCCCCCAGCAGTCCACGCGTGTCCAACGCAGCGTGGAACGGAGTGGGATTCAACACGTTGCGAAGTGGCTGTGGTCCACGCTTCGCTGCATGCCGACCGCGGCATACCCCCTCCACCGTGCACAGCGGGAGAAGCAGCGAAATGGGACTGAAGTCACCAAAATGACCAGCCCGGCCCAGCTTGACGTTTCCTGTGTGGGCCTATGGGCATCGCCTCGCCTTCCACATCAACGGATCATTTACATGCAGACGATGATTACAGTCGACGTCCTCACAACCCCCCCCCCCCCCCTCCCTTCCTCTTCTTCCCTCCCTCCACAGTCTGATACAAAAGCCGTGCGCCATAATGTGACCCAGTCCTTCTTAGGCCTACTTTCCACTGTTTGTCCGTACACTGTAGTGTGATGCGAGAAAGCCCAGTACCTTTGCATATATATGCATGCAGTCCTCTCCAGCTATGAAACGCACCAACTGACTGAGCAGTTACTTGCAAGTTAAAGATTACCCCCTACCTCCCCTCCCCCTCTATCCTCCCACATCCCGCTCATCTCCCCAGAGTGTTCAGGTGCGGAAGGCAAACACACGTCTACCTACAAACAATGCCGCGAGTTCCGCCAAGCAGTTCACCTGGTACCTCAAAACTAGAATGTCTCTATCCAGCAGCACGTCCAATGAACGCGCCATCAGGTTTACACATGGATGCGGGGGAGTCATACTTGGCTCAGCCGACTGGGGCAGAATTTCCACGTTGTTATTTGTTGACAGTATTGTTTTAATTTGAACAAGCACCGCTCTGTGAAACACGTGCACAGACTTACAGCAGGTTGTCGACTGACCTTCAATGCAACAGGTTGTCATCCGACATGCCAAGCTCATCACTGTGCTCACACCTCCATCAAACCTCGCTCGTTCACCGATCTTCTTCCTCCCTCCCTCTCCTTTCACCAAGGCCCCCAGTCAGTAAGGTGTTTGTGAGAGAACAAAACAACATAACCACACCCCCACCTCACCCCACCCCACCTGGTTGAGAGGCATTCACCAGTAGACAATACTTTTTCCCTATGTTTTCCAACTTTTCATCTTGTTTTGTTGTTTTTTTCCTACCGAACTGTTTCTGCCTTCCCCCTACGTTTTCTTCACAACCTCCCCCCCCGGCCAGGATTATGTAGGGACTGGTTTAACTGCTAAGTGAATGATAAAAGAAAAAAAAAAACCCAGCCTGCCTATGTGTATGTGTGTGCATATGTGTGTGTGTGTGTGTGTGTGTGTGTGTGTGTGTGTGTGTTTTGTGTGTTATTGTGTGTGTGTGTGGTGTGTGTGTGTGTGTGTGTGTGTGTGTGTGTGTGTGTGTGTGTGTGTGTCTGTGTCTGTTGTGTGTTATTGTGTGTGTGTGTGTGTGTGTGTGTGTGTGTGCGTGTGCGTGCGTGTGAGTGTGAGAGAGAGAGCGAGAAAGAGAGAGAGAGCGAGAAAGAGAGAGAGAGCATTGTAATGTATGCTCCTAACCTTCAGCCTAAGGTAGATTTTAACCCCCCCTACCCCCCCCCCCCAAAAAAAAAAAAAAAGAAAAGTT
>CM065737.1:37859173-37864173 GCA_033310375.1 Conus canariensis | reverse complement strand
ATGTGTGGTACACAGGATGAAGAAGTTCCTATGTGTGGTACACAGGATGAAGAAGTTCCTATGTGTGGTACATTGGATGAAGAAGTCCCTATGTGTGGTACACAGGATGAAGAAGTCCCTATGTGTGGTACATAGGATGAAGAAGTTCCTATGTGTGGTACACAGGATGAAGAAGTTCCTATGTGTGGTACACAGGATGAAGAAGTTCCTATGTGTGGTACACAGGATGAAGAAGTTCCTATGTGTGGTACACAGGATGAAGAAGTTCCAATGTGTGGTACACAGGATGAAGAAGTTCCTATGTGTGGTACACAGGAGTGAAGAAGTTCCAATGTGTGGTACACAGGATGAAGAAGTTCCAATGTGTGGTACACAGGATGAAGAAGTTCCAATGTGTGGTACACAGGATGAAGAAGTTCCTATGTGTGGTACACAGGATGAAGAAGTTCCAATGTGTGGTACACAGGATGAAGAAGTTCCTATGTGTGGTACACAGGATGAAGAAGTTCCTATGTGTGGTACACAGGATGAAGAAGTTCCAATGTGTGGTACACAGGATGAAGAAGTTCCTATGTGTGGTACACAGGATGAAGGAGTTTCTATGTGTGGTACACAGGAGTAGAGAAGTTCCTATGTGTGGTACACAGGATGAAGAAGTTCCTATGTGTGGTACACAGGGGTGAAGGAGTGGGGGACGCAGGAGTAACATTGGGACACATGAGCATAATGGCTCCTATGTGTGTGACACAGGAATATAATGGCTCAAATGTGTGGGACACTGTGAAATGGCTCCTATGTGCGAGACACCCGGGTGAAACGATTCCTGCGGATGGGGCCCAGGAGAGAGTTACCTGTCATTTGGACACAAGAGTGAAGAACTCTCTATGAGCGGGACACGAAAACAAAGACGTTTCCATTCAGGAGACACAGGAGCTGAGAATTTATTATGAGGGATGAAAAAGACCTCATGAGTGGGAACAGGAGCAAAGAAGTTCCCACATGGGTAAAGAAGATCCCATGTGGGTGAAGCAGAATAAAGAAGTGACCATGTGAGGGATACAGAGTAAAGAAGTGACCATGTGGGCGACACAAGAGTAAAGAAGATCCCATGTGGGCAACACTGAGTAAAGAAGATCCCATGTGGTCAACACTGAGTAAAGAAGATTCCATGTGAGGATACAGAGTAAAGAAAATCCCATGTGAGGATACAGAGTAAAGAAGATTCCATGTGAGGATACAGAGTAAAGAAGATTCCATGTGAGGATACAGAGTAAAGAAGATCCCATGTGAGGATACAGAGTAAAGAAGATCCCATGTGAGGATACAGAGTAAAGAAAATCTCATGTGAGGATACAGAGTAAAGATCCAATGTGAGGATACAGAGTAAAGAAGATCCCATGTGAGGATACAGAGTAAAGAAAATCCCATGTGAGGATGTACCAGGAGTAAAGAAGAATCCCATGTGAGGAAACAGAGTAAACAAGATCCCATGTGAGGATACAGAGTAAAGAAGATCCCATGTGAGGATACAGAGTAAAGAAGATCCCATGTGAAGATACAGAGTAAAGAAGATCCCATGTGAGGATACAGAGTAAAGAAGATCCCATGTGGGGGAACACCGGAGTAAAGAAATGTCCCCATGTGTGCGGTACACAAAAGTGAACAAGCTCCTGTGGAGGGTCGCAGGTTTATTCACAGTTCGGTTGCTCCGTGTGCATGGAACATCCACACTTAACACTGGAACCCGGCTGTCGTTCATTAATCATGGCCAAGGTGAAGGCCGCGCGCGCGCGCGCGCGTGTGTGTGTGTGTGTGTGTTGGGACAAAGTAGGACTCCCTGTCTGCCTGCCTGGTCATCCATCCCCCATCCTCAACCATCCTCTCCCCCTCCCCTCCCTCTCCTTCCCACTTCCCCGCCCGTCCCAACTCCAGCCCCGCCCTTTTCACGACAAGGCGCGTACTCCGTGTGTGTCATGTCACAGACTGGATGTCGGGGGGGGGGGGGGAGGGGGGGGGGGGAGGGGGGGAGGGGAGGGGAGGGGGAGGCACCTGGTGTGGGGTCGCTTCGGGGCGCCTACATCCCCGCTCTTCATGATGATTTTTTTTTTCTTTTTTAAGGAATTTGAAATAACTCCGCCTGTTCACACGAACAAACGAATTACAAGACGAAACAAGACAAAACACGACTCATTTCCACCTCTTATGTCTTCTTCATGAAACATAAACAACATTCAGGACAACGGAAAATGAAGAACTAGCAATCATTCATTCATCGCCCATCTTACGCCGAATTTGAGAAGATGAGTGATTGCCCGTTCTTCATTTTCGTTGTCCTGAGAGTTGTTTATCTCGCCCGAAGAAGACCTAAGAGGTCGAAACGCCTCGTGTTTTGTCTCGCAATTCGTTTGCCCATGTTAACCGGCGGAGTCATTTCGAATACCTTTTAAAATTTGTTTCAATTTTCGCCTGCAATCACTTCACTTTGCAGCTGCATGTGTCTTTATGATGAGTTAAAGTGAGGAAAAAGTCCGCCAAAACAATGACTGATTTGACTGAAGTTCTATTGACGTGTATCTTTTACTCTTGTGTACACAAGTAAAGCTGGTGTGTGGGAACTTACGCTTTACTTATGCCAGTTCTTCGCTGCTCAAACGTTATTTCATGTTTGAACTCATCTCCAATGCTGTCTGTCATTCGGTTCACAGCCACTTTTAAGTGCACAAGCCTAAGAAGAATTATCATTCCTGCGCCTCTCTTCGAGTAGTTTTCACAGTTCCGAGAAAAATAAAAATTTCTTTCGATGACTAATACCGGAGAGTGATGTTCTCTCTCTCTCTCTCTCTCTCTCTCTCTGCGTGTGTGTGTGTGTGTGTGTGTGTGTGAAAAGTGCGGCTACTCTGGAGGCGTCAAGTAGTGTAGACCGGCGCCACCCCCCTACACCTTCCTCTCTTGGGGATGGTCGTCACCCTCTCCCCCCCCCCCCCTCCACCACCCATACTATACCGCCTGAGAGCAGGTGAAGGACCCCCCAACTTACTGTCACCCACCATCCCCGTGTTGTGTGGCTTCAGACAGGGATTTGTCAGACCGCGGTGGGACTCCACTCCACCACAAGCCAGTGACGGCCCACCTTCGGCTGCTTTAAATCCAACACACAGTCAGTTTCTCAGGAGTACATGGAGAGTTCTCCTGGCTGTCTTGATGGCCTCAGTAGCTGCATACAAAAAAGTAATGCGCCAAGGCCTTGCTTAAGGAGTCGAGTATCAACAGACTGGCGAAATCAGACCGTTTTGAGAAATTTTTTTTTTGTGTCTGAATGTTGATTCTCCTCGTTTTCTTTCATATGGCTATCAAGGCACTAGCCAGGTGGTTCCAAGCACACGGATTAAAATTAAAGGAATGGGACTATTTGGGGGCCTCCAGCTGGTCCAAACATAGGGTTGCGGGTGAGTGCAAAGGCCTGAAATGTAATGTCAGCAAAGGAGAAGGCAATGTACTTGAAGACTGTATGTGATTTCATCGGTGGAAATCCCCCCCCCCCCCAAACAAAGGAAATAATTGGCAGGGAGTTGGTCTTTCGATCCATTATCAGTTTAAGATCAAATGCTGGCTCAAACTTATGGCAGGCCTCAAAACGCTTACCTGGATTACACAGTGATTTAGTGCAAAGTCCTAACTGTGGCGTGTGGCCTGTGACTATCAGTATTGTCCAATGCACACATTCACTGAAAGACACGCCGACTAAAGGATCCATCTTTACATTACTAACCGCTTGAACCCGTTTCAAGAGGAATTTAAAACAAGACCGCCAGTTAGCTGGGACGCGCGTTTTGACCTCATAGGTCTTCTTCACGCAAGATAAGACAACGTTCAGGACAACGAAAACGGTGGACGAGCAATCACTTACCTCGTCATATTCGGCGCAAGATGATCGTGACATGAAAAGGAGGCCGCTTCCAGCCGGCCCACCCTGAGGGCCACATGACTGTTGAACACTTAGTTATGGCCTAATATCACCTCGGCCACAACTCTCATGCTTTCTGAACGCAATGCATGATATAACTGCATCATGTCTTATGACTTCAGACTGTTTAACCCGTATACCGTATCATACTGCGTAACCGCACTGTATAGCTCTATCTTACAGTATAACTGTAATATACCGCATACATTATATGTACAACTGCATCAGACTAAACATCTGAATCAAAGTGTGTAACTGTAATATGCGGTATAACCATAATTTACTGTTAAAGTGTATCATTTTGTATAACTGCACAGAGTTGTATATTCACATCATACTGTGTAACTATCATGCTTTGTTGCTGCCCCATACTGTATTACCGCAATTACTGCACAAGTGTACTGTACTCCTTCCTGTGAATAACCGTGCTGCAGTGTATAACTGTCATGTACTAGTATCATACTGTACAACTACTGCATTGTACAAATGTAAGGTCTTAAAAAAAAAAACCCTCAAAACACCCGTGAATGGAGCAATACTCCGGTATATTTAAACCTTTTTTAAGCCCTGCATTCGGCGAAGCGACAAAGTTCACAGCACAAAGATTGGAAGCTGTGAACCGCCACACAAAAAAAGGGGAGGGGGGTGGGGAAGGGGGGGGGGGCTGTCGTGGTGGTGCAGTTGAGTCGTGAAAGGGAAGTGTGAAAAGGAGGTGGAGAAAACGAGTGGTGGTGGTGGGGGGGGGGGGGGGGGGGGGAGCCAGAACGGGGACGAAAAGGGTGTGACGGACGATAATACAAGAAGCTGGTAAGAAAGGAAAGAAAGAGAGAGAGAGGAGAGAGAGAGAGAGAGAGAGAGAGAGAGAGAGAGAGAGAGAGAGAAGTGTAGGAAGATTTCGGGCCGTTTTGGCAACTAGGGGTTGTGGAAAGTGTATGCTAAAGATGGGGGGGGGGGGGGGGGGGGGGGGGGGGTACGTGATTGAACGCAGTTTAAGATCTGAGTGGAATGGAAGAAGAATACAGAGTCGGAGAAATTC
>CM065737.1:37849173-37854173 GCA_033310375.1 Conus canariensis | reverse complement strand
GAAGCTTTATCAAGATACTGCACAAAGTTGACTGTGACAGCCCTGATATGGCCCACTGCAATCTGCTGGACAACATAAACTGAACAGGACGCTGTACATAACACTTTACCTGAGACCACAGGTGTGTAGTATGCCACAGGGCATCAATCACGAAAAATTTGGATCGATCATCCAGTGGATCCTTTCCAGAGTAGTTACGGTTTTAGAGTTTGACAACAAAGTATGTCAATACAGTTCTACTCTCTCTCTCTCTCTCTCTCCAACAAAGTACGTCAATACAGTTCTATGCCCCCCCCCCTCTCTCTCTCTCTCCAACAAAGTACGTCAATACAGTTCCATGCTCTCTCTCTCTCTCTCTCTCTCTCTGTGTGTGTGTGTGTGTGTGTGTGTGTGTGTGTGTGTGTGTGAATGAGTGTGTGTGTGTGGTGTGTGTGTGTGTGTGTGTGGAATGAGTGTGTGTGTGTGTGCGTGTGTGTGTGTGTGTGTGTGTGTGTGTGTGTGTGTGTGTGTGTGTGTGAATGAGTGTGTGTGTGTGTGTGTGTGTGTGTGTGTGTGTGTGTGTGTGTGTGTGTGTGTGTGTGTGTGTTGCAATAATACTTTATAATGTTTGCCTTACATACACACTACATCCTTCTCGGGAAGAAGTGGGTGCACACATCAAAGGGAATGTGTCTGCCCCAGGGAAGTCAGGATTTTCTAACACTTCACCTAACGTCAACCAGGAGAAGTGCATGAATGATGTGTTTTGGGGGGTGAAGGCCTGACGATCTCCATGCAGTTCATCTGGTTCATCTGATTGCCACGTTAGCCTTAGAGCAAAGACAACTCACTGTGGGACCCTCTCGCACCTGTACACACAAATGCACACGCACGTGTATGTACACACATGGACACATGTGCATGTGTGCGTGTACACACACACACACACACACACACACACACAACACACACACACACACACACACACACCACCACCACCACCACCACCACCACCACCACCACACTTACACTCTCTCTCTCTCTCTCTCTCTTTCTCACATACGCGCGCGCACGCCCCCCCCCCCCCCCCCACACACACACACACACAGCAATACAACGATGAGACAGAAATGCTGTTGCACATGCATGAGGCAACTCATTTATCAGAATCCAGTCCAGGTCAACAAATTTCTCCAAAGTGATCAATCATTCAATCTATTGTTAAATCTATGACTGTCAGTCGTGTTTCATCAACGAATTTCTGCATTCAGCAATATATACCAGATCTGCATAAGACGAGTGAACAAACACCTTTTTCCTCTGCATTCTGAACATGTGTGCTTGTTCATCTGACATACACCATGTACACCACATTCTCTCGACCCACCGCTCCTCTGAATAACTCAATAGCGCCACTTTTCAATGAACTGTAACTACGCTAGCCGTATCTCAGATGTGAGAGCCATAGGCATGCCAGGTATGTCTGTGTCAACACTGCTGCACTACGAAGGTTTTTTTTTTTTCTGTTTTCTTTGTGTATAAACTTTGAGGAGCTTTTAAAAGGAGCAACCATGTACCTGTACTACTCCATTGTTTTCTGCACCCTCTTGGCACAGCCTTTGTCAGGCTTTAAAATGGTCACTGCATGACTCGTCAGCATAACTGTTATTCCTGTTCTCTTTCAGTGAGGCTTCAAAATGGTCACTGCATGACTCGTCAGCGTAACTATTGTTCCTGTTCTCGCCGATGACAAATTCTGAGAAAAGTTTCAAGAGAAAGTGTCACTGCATAACATTACACAGCTTGACAGTTGTTTCCACCCTACCAACAAATGTCAACACTTCTCTCTTTCTTGTTTTAAGTAAAAGACACTGTTGCTTCAAGTCCTGTTGTACCGCTTTGCTCTTGTTCTGTGCCTGTCACACACAAATTCTGTTAGGCTTTAAGACACTATCACTTCATGCTCCCCTGACACACCCTGTCCCCTTCTTCAGACCATTTCCCTTTTTTCTGTGGGGAAACAGAAGGTTTGAAGAGATCTATCCTGGGTATCCCCCTCAATGGATTCCCCTTTCTCTTGACCTGTCCGACACGTCATACCCCTATCCATTCTACAGTCCCCCTGGTGGGTGAATATATCCCTCTCCCAACCTACCCTGACGAGTACTATACAGCTCGGGTACACAAACCACTGTTTCCGAGTGTCTTAGATCCTATGAAATTGGAATACAGTGCCCTTTGAAGCTGGGGGGAAAAAACGTTGAGAAAAACGCTGTAATGGGTATGACTTTTGACTGAATTATTTTGAAAAGGTCTCTTCGCGTGTTGATAACAGACTGTGGGGGTATGTGGTTTGAACAATATTCATCAACTTCATCAGACTCCCGAGACTTGATTCTATTTTGCAAGACATCAGAAAACCTAGTCACTAAGGGCATCATTAACGAACACAAACACTCCTTCAAACAAAAACAGAATGGCTTAGAACCATAGGAGGAAGCTCCCTTTGAGAACTTCGCCTCATCTGATGGTAGAAAGCATCCAATATGGATGTATGCATGAGAAACTTTGACCACATCCTTGTTGGAGGATGGAATGGTATGACGACATCCGTAACCCACCCACCCCTCTTATTATGCTCACTTCTTCTTCTTCTTCTTCTGCGTACGCAGGCTGATACTCCAACGGACACTCCCTATATAGACAGGCAAGTATTAATCCCATCTGTCCAACAAAGGGAGTGGAGTTTTGTGTGCATGACCGTTTTTTTTTTATCCCGCCATTAAAGCAGCCATATCCATGCTCACTTCAATCTACAATATTGTCATCTGGTCGTAGTCTATCCTTCCTTACCCCATAGCCTTGTACATGCATTTACTTCAATCCACAATACTGTCATCTAGAAGTCCTCTTACCCCTCCCTTGCTTTACAAATGTTCAATTCAATCCCTACTGTGGTGGATTCTCCTACTGAGGTACACACACCCCTGTCCCACCACACAGTTTTTCTAAAGAGGTACACACACCCCTGTCTCACCACACAGTTTTCCTAGAGGTACACACACCCTGTCCCACCACACAGTTTTCCTACAGGTACACACACCCCTGTCCCACCACACAGTTTTCCTAGAGGTACATTCACCCCTGTCCCACCACACAGTTTTTCTAGAGGTACACACACCCCTGTCCCACCACACAGTTTTCCTACAGAGGTACAACACACCCTGTCCCACCACACAGTTTTTTTAGAGGTACACACACCCCTGTCCCACCACACAGTTTTCCTACAGATGTACACACACCCCTGTCCCACCACACAGTTTTTCTAGAGGTACACACACCCCTGTCCCACCACACAGTTTTCCTAGAGGTAAACACACCCCTAGGCCCTGTCCCACCACACAGTTTTTCTAGAGGTACACACACCCCTGTCCCACCACACAGTTTTCCTAGAGGTAAACACACCCCTGTCCCATCACACAGTTTTCCTAGAGGTACACACACCCCTGTCCCACCATACAGTTTTCCTAGAGGTACACACACCCCTGTCCCACCACACAGTTTTCCTAAAGAGGTACACACCCCCTGTCCCATCACACAGTTTTCCTAGAGGTACACACACCCCTGTCCCACCATACAGTTTTGCTAGAGGTTCACACAACCCTGTCCCACCACACAGTTTTCCTTCAGAGGTACACACAACCCTGTCCCACCACACAGTTTTCCTACACAGGTACACACACCCCTGTCCCACCACACAGTTTTCCTATACAGGTACACACACCCCTGTCCCACCACACAGTTTTCCTAGAGAGGTACACACAACCCTGTCCCACCACACAGTTTTCCTAGAGGTACACACACCCCTGTCCCACCACACAGTTTTCCTACAGAGGTACACACAACCCTGTCCCACCACACAGTTTTCCTACAGAGGTACACACCCCTGTCCCACCACACAGTTTTCCTAAAGAGGTACACACACCCTGTCCCACCACACAGTTTCCCTAAAGAGGTACACACATCCTGTCCCACCACACTGTTTTCCTAAAGAGGCACACACATCCTGTCCCACCACACAGTTTTCCTAAAGAGGCACACACATCCCTGTCTCATTATACAGTTTTCCTAAAGAGGCACACACATCCCTGTCTCATTATACAGTTTTCCTAGAGAGGTACACACATCCCTGTCCCACCACACAGTTTCCTAAAGAGGTACACACATCCCTGTCTCACCATACAATTTTCCTAGAGATACACACACCCTGTCCCACCACACAGTTTTCCTACAGGTACACACACCCCTGTCCCACACACAGTTTTCCTACAGGTACACACACCCCTGTCCCACCACACAGTTTTCCTACAGAGGTACACACACCCCTGTATCACCACACAGTTTTCCTAGAGAGGTACACACACCCCTGTCCCACCATACAGTTTTGCTAGAGGTACACACATCCCTGTCCCACCACACAGTTTTCCTACAGGTACACACACCCCTGTCCCACCACACAGTTTTCCTACAGGTACACACACCCCTGTCCCACCACACAGTTTTCCTACAGAGGTACACACACCCCTGTATCACCACACAGTTTTCCTAGAGAGGTACACACACCCCTGTCCCACCATACAGTTTTGCTAGAGGTACACACATCCCTGTCCCACCACACAGTTTTCCTAGAGGTACACACACCCCTGTCCCACCACACAGTTTTCCCAGAGGTAAACAACCCCTGTCCTACCACACAGTTCTTGTACAGGTACACACACCCCTGTCCACCACACAGTTTTTGCACAGGTACACACACCCCTGTCCCACCACACAGTTTTTGTACAGGTACACACACCCCTGTCCCACCACACAGTTTTCCTAAAGAGGTACACACACCCCTGTCCCATCACACAGTTTTCCTAGAGGTACACACACCCCTGTCCCACCATACAGTTTTGCTAGAGGTACACACACCCCTGTCCCACCACACAGTTTTCCTAAAGAGGTACACACACCACTGT
>CM065737.1:37834173-37841673 GCA_033310375.1 Conus canariensis | reverse complement strand
ACACATAATCCAAGCACAGCAGTAAAGGAAAAGGTAAAGAAGAAAAAAAAGAAAGAAAAGGGAAAAGACTTCTCGCACCGATACATCTGCTGACTTGTGACATCATCAGAACCTTCAATCACCCTAACGAACTCTACGACTATGGCTTTGGAGTTCACAAACAGTGTTCCTCATATACATATGCACTTCTTAAAATGAAGGAATATGAATACATTAAAAGGAGCTCTAGGGTTCTGATTGTATGAGGGATGAGGCAACAGCTCCCTCAGAAGCCAAAACGTCTCTTGTTGCAAAAGTGGAGTGACCAAAAGCATCGTCTTACTCCAAGTGAAGCATTCATTCAGGAAACAATGCAAACAGACTTCAATGCCTTCAGAGTGCACTTAAATAATATATCCCTGTTTCCTCTCCATTGATTATCTTTTCGTTTTGAATTGAATTTCCACAGCTGAATCTTTAAAGCGTAGACCGGCACTAGTGAACCCAAGTCTTTTTCTGCTTGGCACAATGTTTGCGAACCTGAATGAATGCAAGACTGAGTTAACTGCAGAGCTTCCGATGCATATCATGTCTTAATCTCCTGATGTGTAACTGAGGAATCTAAACTACAGTGAGGAAATTTCAAATGAGGCTGGGAACAGTAAACAATAAACAGGTCAGGCAATTCTTGCTCCCATGATGAAATAAATACGCGCCCATAACTCCGAACGAATGCTGCTCACGACACCGAATCGCCTCGCAGAAATGGCAAGAGAGAGTACACAGAACAAGGAGACACCTCCAAAAATGGATGTTCCAAGCTTGCCCAGAATACCTTGTGTATCTACACAGCAACAACAACTGAAGAGATGGACAAACACAAATTAACTTTTATTCAAGACTGGCACAGCCTTTTTCACCTTGAACATAGTCAAACAAACGCACGGCATGTATCTATTTCATCATGGGAGAAAGAGTTACCCTACTTATTTGTTGTTTACATTGTAGTAACAGCTCCACAGTAAGCGAGTTTTCTGGAGTAAAGCTGCGTTAATGGGCCAGCTCAAATCTGCTGTATAAATGGTGGTCCTGCAGGTGTCGTTTTCCAAGTAGTCACCAACAAGCTTGAGCTACTCTGAACCCTTTCAAGAATCATACTAAACAGTTCTGAACCCATGATTCAGATGTTTGTTTACTTTGAATCAATGAAGAGCTGAAAAAAAAGACAGGCCTTAAAACTCAGAGCTATGGTTGGATACAAACATGAAAGACTGACATTCTCAACTTTGGATCAACTGGTCAGGAATAAGATGATATCATCATTTAGCTGCATTAAGTTTCTATGTTCAGTATGTTTGGGTATCCAAGTCCTTCAAACCATTTTCAACTGAAGTTGAGAAAAAAGATTCTTCACTCAAATGAAGGCTGGATACAAACATGAAAAGAGAGGTATTCTCGATTTCATGAATGACATATGAGAATTCGTTTTGCTGTATTCACAATGATGTTCTGTTAAAATGTAAGGGTATTACAGTACTTGGAACTTGGAAAGTTGGGATGAAATTAAAAACATGCTTCTAAAGCTATGTATGGTTACATGCTCGATGCTGGACTGACTCATCATTGTGACCGGTCATAAACTGGATGATGATCTGATTCAAGACATGAATTTATATGATATGATACAATATGGAGGATATGATATACAGGGATGTAACTTGAACTGGTTAATGTTAAGCCATTGCCCAAATCTCCATCACTCTGTACACCATTCTGTACGCCATTCTGTACACCATTCTGTACACCACTCTGTACGCCATTTTCAGCTTTTTTAGGCCCTAATCCTAAATGTTTCTCTGAATCTTCTGCAGTCAGCTCACAGAAAGGAATTCACAGAAAATACAGAACTGATGCATTATCAGACACTTCAGTAGTTTTATAGCCCCTCCCCCCCCCCCCCTTCCCCACATGTACTCCATATCATGTCAGTTATTCACCATTTGGTTTCTGATCCTTTTTTCTTTTTTCAAAAGAGAAGAAAGACTGGCCCAGGTGTGTGTCTGTGTTTCTTCGCCTTTGCAAACACGCTCTGAATTCTGAGCAAAATTATGCTACAGAATGGTCTAAGCATAAATGCGGAACTAGACTGGGAGTGCAGAACACAGGAAATTTGGCAAGGGAAGCCACACATGTATGCTTAATGCAGCATTTGCACCTTGGCCTATAGCTTTGCATCCATGAAGTCGCAAACCCGAATCCAGAGAACCTGATTTCCATCTTTGCTCATGTGTCTGATCAATCTACAGACTGGCTGCGACAGTTAATCATAAAAACTTTTAGCCCATACGCAGATCAGACAGAAATGTTTTTGGCCATTTGGAATTTATATTTTTGGCTACTCACCTTGGGCAAATGCCTGACCGCCTCCCTGAATATACATGACATCAGCCCTGACGAAGCTTCCATACTTGGCTCAACTATAAGCAGCACTAAGGTCAATTTGATATACTTAATAATCACTTGAACTGTACATAACTGTACCACAATTTACACACTTTGTTTACAATGTTCCTGACCATCATGTGGAAACAAAATCATGCAAAACCTTTTCTGTAATTACTGAGGATATTATCAAGGTGGATGGTAAATACAAAGAAAGAAGAAATGCCATGCTGAAAAACGTGGTGCTCACTTTGTGTAGCCTCTGTCTGGGCCAAAGCGGCCATAATCAGAGTGACCATTCATTCCCCCGGGTTTCAATCCTGGCATACTCCAGTCCCCTCACCGATTGGGTTCTGAAACACAGTAACACACACTTCACCTCAACTGTCTTTCACTCATCTTCAACAGTTGCTTGCATGCAAATGAACATGTATATTGCGTGTGTCTGTGCATGTGTGTGTGTGTGTGTGTGTGTGTGTGTGTGTGTGTGTGTGTGTGTGTGTGTGTCTGCATGCATGCATGCATGCATGTGTGTGTGTGTGTGAGAGTGTGTGTGTGTGTGTGTGTGTGTGTGTGTGTGTGTGTGTGTGTGTGTGTGTGTGGTGTGCGCGCGCGCAAGCACATATTCACAACTGTGCATGTAAAGGAGTATGAGAGAGAAAAAGAGATGGACAGGGAGACAGAGTACAGGTGAGTATAATTCCATAGGCACGTGAACATGTGCATCCATAGATCATACTTGCACTACTGATGCAGAGGTTCAAACATACACTATTTGAAGATTTTTTTTTTTTTTTTTTTTTTTTTTTACAAAAAAAGCCACCAACTTAAATAAATACCCATGAACACACATTTTGGACTTAAGCATGCAGAAAAACACTCTCCCCATATGTCACCTGAAGGAAAAACAAACAAACAAAACCAGTGACACAAACCCCAGTCTGTCTCCTGCACAATAACATTCCTAGAATATCCTGGGGTCTGATTTCAGTTGTACACACACCCCCAGGAAATAACAAAGTATCAAATGTCAGCAGCATGCTTCCTAAGGTCATCCCACGTCTTCTTCTTTCTGTGTGTGTGTGTGTGTGTGTGTGTGTGTGTGTGTGTGTGTGTGTGTGTGTGTGTGTGTGTGCCTGTCTGTCTATCTGTCTGCCTGTCTGTTAGTCTCTCTTCCTTTTCATCTGCTTGAGCTCGCCGTCTCCACTGACAATCAGAGAGTGATCATATATCTAATGGCTATATTTAAAGAAAGTTATACAAGCCCAGCATGTCAACCCATTTCTACTCAGATGGTTGTAAAGCTCCATTTGCCACTGATGAACCACTATTCTGACTTTTCACATACACACACACACACACACACACACACACACACACACACACACACACACTCTTTCACTCACTCACCACACACGCACGCATGCACGCACGCACGCTAGCACACACACACACACACACACACACACACACACACACACACACACACCTCAGTCTCTCTCTGCGCTTTGTCTTTCCACTTGAACCTGCCCACAATCTCAGAATCTGATTCACAGAAGTCCACCTGTACCCCCAGCAGGGGGGGGGGGGGGGGGGGGGGGGGAGTGGGGAGAACTGGGGTAGCCGGGCTGAACACAGAGGCACAGTGAGAGTGATTGCTTCACACCCCAATGGGCCAGCCACTGACACAATGACAGCTAGAGGGGATATAGGGAAAGGTGTGGTGAGAGGAGTGGAGAGTGAGAGGGACCAGAGGGGTACAATGGAATGGTGGGAAGGGTTGGTCAGACAGATAAGACCTGAACGATGGTGGATGAGGGAGTTTCCTGTGTGAGTGGAGGAGGCAGAGGGGTGACACAGACAACACTGTGTCTTAATCTTGTGGTCACTAAACATGTCTGGTCTGAATCAGTGAACAGTTTCTATCACACTCTTAGTTTTTCACTGCCTTAACAACTCGATTCTCATTCATTTTTAACACAGGAATCGCACAGACCAACGACTGGTGCAGACTTGCTGCACTGGTTGCATCCTCTCAGCGGCTATACTTGTTACGTTTGCAGAAGATTAGTCATTTGCATTCTAAGATTAAGTGTAATCCAACGGTTGGTGCCGGTGGTTTATAGTAAGCATGACAATCCGCTGCACGGTCCAGGATACTTGGACTGGGGGGTGGGCACAGCCCAGCATTCCTCGCTGCCCACTGAAATACCGTGATATCCACTCACAAATGGGCAATGGCACTGTTTTCTAGCGTCTGTCCTGCCACCCATGTGACCCAGTGGCCATGCGGTGTGTTCGGACCATGCCAGGACAACCACTAAGCATCACTGATCCATCCATGTCCTGCACTCAGCACCCCCTTTACCCCGGATTTTTTTTCCCTTCACCCACTTCTGCCTACTGGCATAATCTTTTTCTTTCTTTTTTTTTCTTTTTAGTATAACAGCTCTGCTGTAGTATGATGAAGTTCTGGATTATCTAATCAAATCTACATTCCATATACATCTTATTTTCTGTCTATCCACTTCTGCCTTATGGTATGTTGCATTTCTTTTAATATCGAATAACAGATCCGGTATAGAAAGGTGAATTTCTGGATTATCTAAGCAAATTTACACCCCCACTTACCCCTTAATATTCCCTCTACCCACTTCTGCATTATGGTGTCATGATTTTTTTTCATATACAGTATATCATATCTAATGAAGTATGATGATTTTATGGATTACATGAGCAAATTTGGTGCAATTTGATGAATCTAGGGACTATATATAATAAGTGATGTGGTGTAGCATGATGAATTTATGGATGATACTCCTAACAGGAGATTTCGTCTAGCATGATAAATTCATGGACTTTCAAAGCGGATCTGGTGTGGAATGTTAAATTTATCTTGGATTTTCAAACCAGATGCAGAGTAGCAGTATAATTTATGGACTTTCGCAGCAGATTCATGCAGTCTAATATTATAATTCATGGACTGTCAAACTGGATTGTTGTGCACTTAATGCAAGGACTACCAAAGCAGGTATGGTGTAACATTACATTACATGGACACTGACTTTTCCATACATCCAGAAATATTCCAACAACAGTCCTTCAAGTAATCACATAGCCCACCCATTTGCTAGAAGACAAATGGTCAGCTCTAGCATCTTAAGTTACGCAATTGCCTCAGCACAAAATTAAACAAATACTGGCTAGTTCACACACACACACACACACACACACACACACACACACACACACACACACACACACACACACTGTACTGACATACTTATGATAACAATTTCTTTGTAATGCAGATAACTCTGCTACCTTTTCCAACAAGAATTAAAAAGCTTTGGGGCAATTTGGGATTGTTACTGACCAGCACCATTGAATTTAAGACACTATTTGGTTAATTGTAGGGGATGCCAGTGGTAAAATAGTCTGTGCCCTAAAGATTTCATGATTTTCTTTCATTACAGGAACTGCATCAGTAATATCTAGGATACATCCAATACAGATGTGTCAAAACTCATTGATTTTTTCCCCACTCAAACCATGCTAAAATTTACAGTTCAATGTTGTCATCATCATCATCATAATTATTATTAACATTATCACTATTGATAGTGCTACTACAATTGCTACTGATAATAATTTCTATTTTTGATACATTAAGATTAAAATTAAACCTCAATTTACGATATCTTTCCAGTTAAGGCCAACAGAGAAAAGATGAATTATTCAATGGGGAAATGCTAACACTGACTGGTAATTCTGTGCAAAAGGTTATGTTGAAAGAAAATTCCTATTTGTCAACAGACTGTTGTAATATTCATAACGTTCAATATCCTCGAACAAATGGAATCATTTGATATACTGTCCTGGCCCCTGTCACTGTATCAATAATCACATCCTGACATTTCATTAAGTACATTAATCTTCTTGCTAAGCTTAACAATTTGTTCCCATTTTATTTTCAAAATGAATTTGACAGGTATAAAAAAAAAAATAGTGTATCAAATAATCAATACATTGGAGGGGGGGGGGGGGGGGGGGGTAATTAAGTGTTAACTGAAATCTGAGCCAACAAGGATGGAGACTTTGTCTGACACAGAATACTGAGATCTTCTAAACAGCGTTTTAATAAGCAGATTGATCACACTGGTGAGGAAGAAAGGGGGAGGTGAACATAAGACAGAGTAACAAGAATGGTCCTTCTTCGCAATAATAATCAGAAACGGTCGTTGTTGCTACCGGAAAGAAAAGAAGAGAGAAGAAGAGAGAGGAGAGAGAGAGAGAGAGAGAGAGAGAGAGAGAGCCACCGTTACTCACATTCCAAGTCACTGTGTTAACACACCTGCCACACTCCTGTCTCAGTCACTGTACCAGTACTGCTAGTGCTAGTTACATTCGGCCTGCAAGTTCAAGTTCTAAATTATCTATCTTTAAATCAAACAAATATAATATCTCATTAAATTGCCATTTCAGACCGAATCGAGTTCAAATAATGATTTTACAACCAAAGATTGATGTTATTTACAAGTCCCACCTGGTCACTCCAAACACTCAACAGTAAATCTGAATGCTCCAGGTGGAATTTGACGACTCCGTGTCCGTCTAAGCAAAGCAGGAAGCTCTCAGGTGGCGAGTAATTTCTTTAATAAAATGGCTACAATCAAAAAAGTGACAATTTAGGAGCACGCTTAGCTTTCAAACGGTAAAAAAAAAAATCTTTTAACCTATATAATAAGTTAAACTTACTTTGCTTGTGGGCTTAATACTTTGCGGACGAACAGATCAACACGAAGACATCAAGTATTGTCCCCTTCTCACATTCTTCGATGTCGGTGTTTTGGATTGGGCGAGGCTTAAAACACGTCGCATAGTAGATCGTGTGTACAAACGCCCTCCGGTAAGCAATTGCATTTACAAACTCTCTAGAGTTTTTGAGTCGCAAGAAGATATTGATTGATAAAAATCTTATACACTTTTATATTTTATAAATATTCATCGCATGCACTGATTTCAATCCGAAAAACTTAGTTTTTACTCTTTCATAGGTATTTCAATCGATTTGATCAC
>CM065737.1:37804173-37821673 GCA_033310375.1 Conus canariensis | reverse complement strand
GAAGCACAGCTAGGATCAAAAATGGTTAGATCGGTGGGACAGACAATGATTAGTTTATATGCTAAGTTAGTAGGCAAGATAGCGCCGATTGATTCAGAAGAAGATTTAAAATATGACTTAACACAAGATCCGGTTTTAACCAAGTCCCTAGAATCTCTTGCATGTGACATGTATTATAGATTTGGGACGTTGCTATGTCCATTCATCATGGGATTAATTACTTTCAATCATATTAATTTTAATCATATTAATTTTAATCAGACTAAAAAAAATGAGCGAGCAGGAGAAGAATGTCCCACAGGAGCAGAATGCCCCACAAGTGAATTCTCCACAAGTGAATTTACAGGCGAGTGCCCCACAAGTGAATCCGCAAGTGAGTGTCCCGCAGGTGAGTAGTGTTACTAAAGCTAAAAGTGCTGGGCGTGTTGAGGCCGGCCGTAAACTAGCTGAATGGAACAGACTGCAAAAAGCAAACCAAGCAGCAAAACAAAAATTATTAGATAGTAATACAACAACAGCACCAGCACCGCCGCCGCCAACAACAACGCAATCAAACTATAAGATGTATTATTATGTGCTGGGGGGCATTGTTGTTGGTGGAGGGCTTTTAGCATACAAGCGCCTAAAGCCATACTTAGCAACAAAGTCACAAATCCCACAAAAACAGTAAAAGAACCAGCTTCTGCAAAAAAAGTACAACCTCCTGCTGTAGACCCATTTTTAATAAATTAGTTTTTTTAAATGAGTTGTTAAAGTACTGGCTAAGTACAAGCTAAGTACTGGTTAGGTCAGTTATAACAAGTTAAGTGCAAGTTAAGTGCAAGTGAAGTGCAAGTGAAGTGCAAGTTAAGTGCAGGTCATGTTAAGTACTAGTTAAGATCTTAAGTTAAGTACTAGTTAAGATCTTAAGTTAAGTACTAGTTAAGATCTTAAGTTAAGTCGGACAAGTCAGTTCTCCGGGGGCCTATTGCGTATGAAAACTCAGGATTAACGTAAGTTCGCTTGTTATTGTTAGAAACTAGTGACTTCTTATTAACAGCAGTTGTGTTTACTTGATGAAGAGTAGAGCGCAGATTAACATTTGGTGATAAAATACTTCGCGTTCAAAGAGAGCCTGCTTGTAGTTGTTGTGGCTTATTTCTTTTTTTACAACTTCTTTATCTATGCCCTTAGCTTTCTTTGTTACAGAAGTCTGGGTAGCAACGCTATACATCTTCGACCGCAGGCCAACATATTCTTGTATTACTGTCCCATTAAATTCATCCTTCATCTTCCAATCACTTTCTTGTTCACGGTTGAGTGTAAAGGCGAATCTTTTGGGTAGTCGCATGTGTCGTACCATCCGTCAGCTCCTTTGGCTACCTCTATTTCCATGTCCTTATAGAAGTCTTCAGTTGGGATGTCTAGAATAAAACTATCAGTGTCTGTGTAAAGGACATTTGATTCTGGGTACAGCGGCTTAAAGTAGTCGTATAGAAATTCAAGCATTAACAGCTTAGACAACTCTAGCACGGCAAATCCGATAAACACCGGCTTGTCCGACTTCACACTCAGTTTCTTCATCATAATGCCAACCAGGCTGTCGCTAAATATTCTAAAGTCTTGATAGTTAGGTTTAGAGGCCAGCTTAATTGCTTGTTTTTTGTTTGTAACTAATCTTACATCTTTACGATTGTGTACGTTCTCCATGGTTTTGCCAAAACAACTGTTGTTCATCAACTTAAAAAAGTCTTTTTCTGAGGCATCAGTGGCCTTAGTTCTAAGATCGGTGTTCTTCATGATGTATGGTCTCATGAAAGGCTCTTGGTCAAAGGTAATTATTCTGTGAACGGCGGTAAGTTTCAGTCCGTGTCTTAAGTAAAATTGTAACAGCCGGTAATGACAGACATATTTAGTTTTGTTAAAGAGGTTAGGCACGAGTTTGGGCGGCTCGGTGGGACTCATCTTTAATCTTTCTGCGGCTAAGGGGAAATCATTATGGAGGTCATGCAACTCTGCGGGATAATCTAAGTCTACTTCTAAGATTAGTCCTATTGGATTATCGGGCGTAAGCTGTGATAGTATGCCCAACACGGCAGTAACCTCATGGGGTCTGTTTATCATTTTAAAGTTTCTTAATGGCAGTGCCTGGCTCATAGCCCATCCATACAGATTGTTGGCATCTAAATACATCAGATAGTTGGATGGTTTAGTTGGATCATAGTCGTCTAGGTACTTGTTGTTGGCTCTGCGGTAAGGATGACAGGCCATGCTAATGCCTCCTCTCAGCCCGCCCTCAATCATCTGGAGTGTATCTAGATCAGATATTAAGTCAATCTCGGCGTTTGTAGACTTCAAGAATGCATCCCAAGACAACCCCGGGGCAGAGATGTACTGTGATGAATCCAGGCCGTAATGTTTCATGCAAGTGGATCTGTAATTCTGAAAGACGTCTGCCAATAAACACACGTCGGCCAATAAATATTGATCGTGATAATCGCCCATCGTTTTGCAGTGTAATTCTGTCCAGGCTTTCTGCGCGTATTCATAGTCGGCGTCAGATATGCCTCCACCTCTAAGACGACTGTAAAAGTCTTCCTTTGCTGGCAGCGCTGGCTCATCAAACTTATCCCACGAGTCCATGTATTCATAAGGATAGACGCCTTTACGGACTAAAGATGGGTCAAAATATTTTTTAGTGATTGGACAGTCTTGTAAAGATCCCGCCAATTTATCTAAACCCCCATCAGATGCTGGGCAGAGTCATAAAAGGACAAACAGTCTACAGTAAAGGTCATGTACTTTTCTGATGACTGTGCAATACAGCTAACCCTCTTACATTCAGAAGTTACTGCTTGCATGATAAAGTGAGAATCATAGCCCCGCAAGTTATGAAAGAAGATTGGCAGTTTCCATGTCTTGGGGTCAACCTTAAGTTGAAGATTGCAGCTATTATGCGCTGCCCCTCTGAATTTTCCAGTAATGTGATCATGGTCCCTTACAGCATCGCCTGATAATTCTCTGTTGCATATCCAGCAGTGGGTGGATGATTCGTAGCGCCTTTGGTCTTCGAGGGTCATCTTAATGCCTGAAAGGTTCAGCCGATTGGAAAATTGATTGCGAAGATGTTTCATCTGCTTCAAAAATCGATTAGCTGCGTCGGGACCTCTGTAAATCTCCGGCTGTGTGTGTCCACCGTCTGACCTAACAACGACAAAAGCATAAGAACATATCTGATGGCGGGACAATAAGGTTGTTTTTTGTTGTGTCCGTTCTTGAGGGCCGTAGTACTGTGGCAAGATTGCTTCAAAGTCAGCATAGACTACGTATGGGCTCATTTGCATTTTTCGTACATTCTTAAACCTGACTCTAGACCCGGGCGGGGGCGCAATAATTTCGGTTTTACAGTCTTCAAAACTTTTACAATGTTTCTTATGTTTTTCAGCTGCCTGTATAGATGGAATTCTAACCAAACACCTTCTACAAAGCCCCTGTTTAGCAGGATCCTTTGTGGTATACGCCAGAAGTCTGCTCATTGTTCTAATTAATACATAGTGACTCTTGGAACCGTCTGTAAACAGAATCAAGTCTACATGATTGTCAAGTGATTCGCCTAAAGGGAGAGCTTCGGGAGAGACCCTTAGAGGGGCTAGATTGTCTACTGAATTCCATGTGTATACGCTTACAGTTATAGGCTTGTTTTGCTCTTCAAACTGAGATATACTTTCTATGCTTACTGGAAAGGTTATGTTATTTAAGTTCAGCTCATTTATATACTGCCTATAATTAGAAACTCTGTCTGGGTGCTTTTTAACAGGATGTAAATGCGCCAAAACACACCACATGAAACACAAGTTGTCTGAATTATGTATGTTTAGGACTGCTCGTTTAAGAACTAACTCTCTCGGGAGAGGGATGTAAGAATCGCCGACTATATGATAGTATTTGGTTTGTCTTAATTTGATTTCGAGGACTGTTCCTTTAGACCAACCGGAGCCGCGCAGTTTCGCTTCTTCAATCGCATGGTTAAACTGTGTAAGCATGTAATCAGCCCAGTCAGGTGTAAAGTTGCGATAGCTGATTACTTTTTTCTGTCTAGTTGAAACCCAGACTTGCATACTACTATCATCAGGGGTTATATATTCAATCTTAATGGCCAACAACACTTTTACTTGCGGGTTAATTTGAAGAGACTCTGGGATTTTAGAAATAGCATGTGTTACGCTTTTTTGAACGTTTGTGGGGTTAATAATGTCCATGCCTAATTCAATGAACATATCGCTTAATTGTTCATTGCCGTCAAATATCTCCTCCCACGTATATAGTTTTTCAACCTCGGATTTACTTGTGGGGTTCATTTTTATCCCACAATATTTACGTAAATTAAAAAAAATAAAAGTAAGTAAAAGTAAGTAAACGCGTTTTTATTCTTCACCCAGGCGTTGCAATACTTCAAGACACCCTAATCTTACAAGAACGCCTGCCAATACTTTAGCTTTTTCTGAATCACTACAGTCAATGTTTAACTCTTTGATTGCTTCGTCAAATAGTTCACTATGATTTTTTATTAAATTGTTTACATCATTCTCAAACCCAGATTTACTAAAATCAATGTTTAACACTTTCATCGTTTCGTCAAATAGTTCATTACAATTTTCTATTAAAATCTTTAGATCAGATTCGCTGTGTTTGGCCGTCATTTTTAAATCTAAAATTAAATAAAAAAAAAAAAAAACCATGAGTATAACGCTGGTTAATTATGCAGTGCCTATTGTTTGCATTATAGTTTTTCAACCCTAGCAAAATGTTTGTTAAGAATAAAACCCCCAACATAGGAAAGATAGAAGATTCGCCGAAACTAGTTGTAACCTTATTTTTAGCTCTAGCAACAAAAGATTATCTGATTAAAAAGCACATAGACAGTCTTTCATATTATGATTATTTTAATTATTTTTTTAGTTAATAAAAAATATGAGCACTGCAAAGATCATCAATACGATTTACCACTCTGCTGTAATCGGCGGCCTTAGTATAGGATATAGCATGTTAGCAAAAAAACATGTTTAAAATGAGGCCAGCTGATCTAGGAAGGTTAGACATTGAGGATGTTGTTAAGGTTATAGCTGTAATAACGGCGGGGATTGCCTCAAAAGACTTTCTTGTTACACAGGGGATTATCCCAGAAACTCAATGCATAGAAAGATTAATGCATAGAAAGATTAATGCATTTAGGCAGATTGATTTAAAAAAAAAGATTCATTATTATAAAAAAATAGATGTCTGGAATAGTTCTGATGGTGGGTGGGCTATTGTTAATGCATTGGCTTTCTCTGGCAGCAATTATATGTTTAGTAAATTGCGGTCTGATGAAGAAAGAGAACGCCATAACAAAGCAAGGTGAAGTTAGCTAAGCAAGAAGCTTAGAGAAAAGAGATTGCTCACTTAGACTTTATTAATAAAAAGTTCAGAGAACAGGGACATTAGACTTTATTAATAAAAAGTTAAGAGAACAGGGACATGCAGAGCACACATTTACAGACGTTGATGAAGCAATGAATGAATATTACTTAGTGACAGGAAAGAAGTTTCTAACATCGGCACCGCCAGAGCTGTCCGACTTTTATGAACCATCTGAGGATCAGAAAATGGTAGAAATAGGCTTTATTATAGGCGCTATGGGAGCAATCTTTCTTCTTGCGTATTCAATCTAAAAACATAGTTAAAAATGTAATAAAAACGGTCTCTTATGGACGATACAAAGTACAAAATATATTATTCTCCTGGAGGGTATTGGAAAGGAAAGGCCGCTATTGATAAACTGAGTAAAGCCGCTAGGGTGTCTGAATCAGAAGCGAAAGGCTGGCTTTCAAAACAAGCGATCTGGCAAATATATCTGCCTGCCCCAAAAAGAATAATAAGACCTCGATTTGTTAACTCAGTTCCTAATGACACCCACCAGATGGACTTGTTGTATCTTCCGCATGACAAAGTTAGAAGAAAAAAGTTTAAGTATGCCCTGACTGTTGTTGACATGGCTTCAAGGTATAAAGATGCTGAGCCTTTAACGGATAAAAGCTCAACTGCTGTGGCTGTGGCTTTACAACAAATATACATGCGAGGTCCATTAAAGTATCCTAGGTTGATCCAGGTTGATGATGGGAAAGAGTTTAAAGGAGCTGTAAACCAGTTGTTTTTAAGACATCGGGTTACAGTTAAGAGGGGGATCCCAGGCAACCATCGCTCCCAGGCCCTAGTAGAAAACTTTAATAAGAATCTAGCTGAGCGTCTGTTTATCTATCAATATCATAGAGATCTTATGGACAGGACGCGCAACACAGAATGGGTTAGGAGATTGCCAGCAGTCTTACGCGCCATGAACAATGAAGAATTTAAAGCAACGGGTCTTAAGCCAGTGAACGCGATCAAATTAAAAAAAATAGCATTACTGAAGACATTCAAGGTAATCAAAAACTCTTACCTTTTGGACTAAAAGTAAGATACTTGTATGCGCCTGGAGAGGCAGAGGGCGATGTTAGAATTAGAGCACAGACCCCATATGGAGCGTAGACGTATATGAAGTTGAAAGAATTATGAAAACAGCCCCTCCCGTGTATTATTTAAGAGAGACTCTTTCTTCTAGCGGTGCTACTACGTCTAAAAAGCCCGTCCCTAAAAGATCGTTTGTTCGCGAAGAGTTGCAAGTTGTCCCGCCAAACAGTGCCGATTAGTTTAAAAAAAAAAAAAAGTATTTATTTTTTGTTAAACTTATGATTTATTTATTTATTTTTTTTTTTAGTTCACATCTTATTTTTTTAGTTCACATCTTATTTTTTTAGTCTATTTTTGGGTTTAACTGATTGTTTGCTTGCTTTTCAATGTTCTGTTTGATTGTCTCAGCGTCTACTTGTTGCGAAGTAAAAGTCTTTCTCCACTCCTTTTGAAGTTCAGTTTTTTGTCGCCTGTAATCCTCACCATCAGCCATAAGATGCTCAAATTCTTCAGCTGTAATGTTTTCATCCTGCAATGCTTTGCTTATTCTCAGTCTTAATGAACAAAGTTTTGCTGATGCTAGGGCCACAATGGCAGTGTGCTTTTGTAGTTTAGGCGTTAATTTTTTTAAAACAGCACTCACAATCATAGACATAGCACCTAAACCCAAACCAATGCTCCCTAATGCTAAAGAGGCTGGCGCTCCGGCCCCAGTAGCTAAAAGAGCAACGCCGGACCCAGCACTTACGCTCGCTACAGCTGATGAGCCGGTGATTATATAAGAAAGAGTATTTAAAACTTTAGCATATTTCTTTCTAGTAACCCTATACTTATTCAAGTCACTTTCTATTTCTTCTTGAAGTTCAGTTATTTGCTCTAACCTAAACTTTTGAGCCTGATCATCCATTTTTAATTAAGATTAATTTTTTAATTAAGATTAATCTTGTACATATTTTCTTATTAACCCTTCTGGCAGCACTTCATCAACAGAGTAAAACGCAATAAAATCAACATACTTAATGAAAATAAAATCGAGTACTGTTAGTTTGTCTTTGTCAACCATCACAGTGACTTTGTCAGATGATACAGAAGTGTTTATTTCATCCCCGTTTTTAGTAATAGCAATAACAAGCCTGAGAGGCCCGTCCAAGTTTTCAGACTTTATTTGTACACCTCTGATTAACGTATGCTCTGGCAAACTAGGATCAGACTCCCTTGGAGTAATAAATAAGCGAAAAAGCATCGTCATTTTTCTAGGCAGTGATTCTAGTTTTGGGTTAAACTCTAAGCCGACAGTGTCACCCCCCACTTCAGCTAAGGACTTCTTTCTCCGCAGCATATATACAGAGCCCTGCCTGGTTATTTCAATCTGCTTTTTCTGTTGTAATCCTGGGACTAGGCTAGCAAGAAGGCGTCCTTCTTTCAAAGCTTTTCTAAAATTGTATTTCTTATCAAAGTATACATGGGGGCTTCGTAGTTCAAACTTTAAATCCCAGTTAATGTCAGGAAGCAACGCCCAAGCATTCTCTCGTTTATGAAGTTTGTATTCGTGTTTGCCAAAATCGTTTGCCCTTAGATTTCTTATCTCTTCCAGGGTAGGATATTGCTGTCGTTTTTTATCTTCAATTTCTATTCGTTTGTAAACACCATCGTCGGTGTATTCAAATCCATAAACATTTCCTGCCACTCCTATCAGATCAAAGTCAGTTGTATCTGCTAGATCTTTTATCTCTACTGCAACGCATTTAGGAGCTAACTCTGCTTTTGATTCAGGTCCTCGAGACATTCTTTTTAATATAAACAATTTATTATAAACAAATTGTTATAAACAATCTGTAATGAGCAATCTGTAATGAGCAATCTGTAATGAGCAATCTGTAATAAATAATCTATAGTAAATAATCTATAGTAAGCAATCTATAATGTGCAATCTATAATAAATAATCTATAATGTGCAATCTATAATAAACAAACGTATTGAACTGGCGGGTCAGTCCGTAAGCATAGTTTAGCGTGCTTAGATTTTTCTAGCTGCTCTTTTATTTTTTTTAGTTCATCCCTGTCCCTGATCATATAGTTTTCACTTAAACATTCTTCAAAACTGTCCCGGTCCTTAGTAAAGAATAAGATGACTGATTTTAACTGCGATCTAAAGTCTTTTAAGACAGCATTGTATTTTTGAGTTAAGAGCCAAACAGAAACTAATGCGTGTCTTCCGCTAAAGGCTAGCTTAGACAGAGTCCTTCTTTTTTTTACAATGTCTTGTTCGGCTGAACAGTCATCAATAATAAACAGCGTTTCGGTTCCCTCAAATAGCCTATAGTAATGTTCTAAACAGTCGCTTAGCTTGTCAGTAGGATCAACTAAAAATATATTCTCGTCTGTCCAAACAAACTGCCTTTCTTTGTAAGACTTGTTGTGCTTAATGGTTGTGCAGAATATAACAATGTACTCGTAATGAAACCTGTAGACTGTTTGTAACAAATCAAGTACGAAGACAGTTTTCCCACACCCAGTAATCCCACAAATAAGCGAACAGTGAGGGTCTTTAGGCAAAAAGTTCAAACTATCCATCTGTTTTAATAGGCTATTTCTTTCAGTCTATTTTCTTCAATGTTCAGCTGGGCGTCATAAACCACAAAAACGTGCATTTGTATCTGGCCATTCTCCTCCTCTTCCTTATTAATCTGTATGAGTATGCCATCTGATCCTACCCTTCTTCCGCTCCCGTGCAGTCTGTTGTCATACGTGGATCTAAAATCCAGCCATAGTCCATATTTGTCTGTTAGATAATCTTCGAGTCTTACATCGTGAAGGTGAAGTTTTTTTACACACATGATCGGCTGTGGGCTTGTCTGTCTGCCTCCGGCGAATAACTTTCTTATTTCATCAAAGTGTTGGTCGGGTAAAAGTCCGGCTGAATACAGCTGAAAAGGCTTACCATCTACTGTGCAAGACAGTTGCTCAATTTTTGGTTTGTAAAACACCTCAGATTCTCTCTGAAAAGGAGCTGAGGGTTCAGTAAATAGCAAGAGAACCCCCTTTAGAGACCTTAAAGAATTGCTTATAGCTATTTCCCAGACAGTGTCTTGCTTGTTTTTAATCGCTAGACTGTGGTGTAAAACTCTTTCAAAGTAAACAACCGCCCTACTTTTATACTGGTTTAAGATTATTCTAGCCAGTTCGGGGTTAGTAACAACGTCAAAATTAAGAGAGATGTTGCTGACAGTGTATCTAGCTGTTGGGTCATCTGATAGAATAACAGACCCGCTGTCATTGAATGACAGTTCGTAAGTAAGTTTGTCTCTTAGAGCGCCTTGGTAATATGGCTGATGGGTTTTTAACAGTTCAAAATCTAGAGGGATGCAAAATCTGTTCTTAAATGCTCGCGTATTGCCTGGTCTCCCTCGTCTTCCTTTGCATCTGCAGCATTAAGCCTGTGCTTAAGACCGTTTGAGCTCTGGATTCCCTGAAAGATTTTGTCTTTTCTTTCTGTTCTGGGCAGCCACAGGTCCGAATAGAGATTAAAAATGTCTGCGCTACTCAGTGAGAAGACTTCTCTACCTTCCAGTTTAATTACCATATTTTTAATGATGGCCCTGCCCAGGTTAGCAACGACAGTAGCATTAGGATCCACTGACTCAATATCTATTTTGAATGACAGCCTGGCAGTGCCTGGCATTATAACATCGTCAGGCCCAAGGTCACTGAATCTTACTGTTAACATTTCATTAGGCTCAATTGTTGATGGATTATTTACAACCCGCACAGTCTGTCTTATGCCTTTTATGCCGTGGGGCTCTTTCGCTTTTCTGAATGGATCGAGGTCGCAGCCGTATGGGTTCATTTTTTATAAAACAAAAAATAATAAATATATAAATATGGCTGATGAAGATTTTGATGCGGTTGATCCTATTGAAGAAGAAGATGAAGAAAGAGAGCCGAGTCCTTCATTGCAAGAAGAACTTGAAGGAGCAGGATTAAGCCAAATACGATTGTTAGATAGAATTGAATCGTTATATGGCAGTATAGGGCGAGAGCAGCCAGAAGCGCTTAATGTTTCTAATTTTTTAACAGATGAAAATAATCATTTGTTTGTAAGAACTAGTAAAGGAAAGCTTGTACGGCTTACTACAAAACCAGACCCAACCCAGTTTTTAAGCGGGAGCACAATTCTTAGAGAGCTCCCTATTTCTGACCAAAGGCAGTTAAACTTTATTGGCAATCTAAGGCCTGAGGCTGTTAGCGCTTTACAGAACTTTGGGCAAAGGCTGCCAACACGATCTGAAATGCAAAACATACCTCTTCAAGAATTAAATCGAACAGCAGATGAACTAATAGCAGAAATTGAGACGAGTTTTAATGAGGAGACACAATTAAAAACAATTGATGATTCTCCATTGCCTATGCGTGAAATCATGGGTCTTAATACTGCTCTAAAGACTATAAGGGGTGAACTAACAAACAATTTGGCAAAACTTGGTGAGCTAGATAGAGAGATAGAAGAAGAAAGAAATAAACTGGCTGATGCAGATGATAACAATTTAGAGCCGGAAGAAAAGGCTAAAATACAGGCGAAAATACAGGATTTAATGCTAGAAAGAGCGGCCAGGTTAGAAGCGCTGTCTACTAACAGAGAAAAAATAGCGTCTCAAACAAACAGAATCAGAGAAACTATAAACAGACTCCTTCATGAAAATACTACGTTAGCAGAAAGAATAAGAATTCTGTTCAGAGAGCAGGGAATTACAATAGTTAGTATATTGACGGCTGTTGGGTTTGCTATCTCTACACTGGTTTATGCATTAACTGGCGGTGCGCCAACAGGGTCAGTAGCGCCTCCAACGCCTCAGGCTGGTAAAAGCTGGATTAGAAAACAATTGCACCATCTGGCAAACCTATTAAAGAAGTTAGCTGTCAAAGCGCTTGATGCTTTGCCTGGCATAATAGGCAGTGTTGTTAGTTGGGTTTTGTCTACAATAGGCAAAGTGGCTTGTTATATGGCCGACCATCTGTGGACTTTGGGGGTGCTGGCTGCCGGTTTAATTTTTAGTGAAATAAAGTATGGCTAATCCAGTAAAAGTTAAAAACACAACAAGGGCTGTCTTTTCGCTAGTGTGTCTGTCGGGGTGAGGTACATCAACGGGCGGGGGGTCGCTTTCTGGGCTGCTTATAACTGGTGGCGGTGGGTCGCTTTCTGGCTGTGGGCTGCTTATAACTGGTGGCGGTGGGTCGCTTTCTGGCTGTGGGCTGCTTATAACTGGTGGGGGGTCGCTTTCTGCAGGTTCTGGGCTAGATACTTTTTTTAAAATGGCTGGTGCGGGCCTTGTGTTTAAGCCTTGATTGTGTCCTAAGTTTTGGTCGTCTCCGGCTATGAGAATTTCATTATTATAATTCTGTATCATGCCAATCTGCAGTCTAAGGTCAGAAGGCAGCATGTATCATCCATGACCCACAACAAAGTCAACCTTTGACCTAGCATGTGAAAGAACGTTTTGGTACCTTTGTATGGTGGAAGGCAAATCAACAGCAGAGTTAATAGCATCTTCTAAATTGGCTAGAAATTGTTTTCTGGCGTCAAAACCTGTAGATTGATCCACTATGCTAGACTTGGTCTGTGCTTGCGCTCCTAATAGACACCAAACGTACGTACGTATGGAGTCATTAAGTCTTTGCACTCCTGGCATTGTTAGGCCTTTACTTTTATCTAAGATAAATGTTGCCCAAGCATTGGGGTGTTTTTGTTCTATTGATCCCAATCTAACTTGGGAGTTTGACTTAAAAGAGGTGTGGCCAGGCCAGTAGTCAAAATTATATTCTCTACGCTGACCCCACAAATACAATGTGCCCAACCCGTGATTGCGGTCTAACTTTTGTCTAAAGTTATTTGAAGGGTTAATGTTAAATTCGTTGCAGATTCTTTCATATGCATTATTGTCCATTGGGCTGAGAAATGGATTAAACGCGTTGTCATTGGGGAGGCGTACTTGTAGTTCAGTTAGTATGCGCCTATACTGATAATAAACATGAAAGTTATATACTGACCTTACTAAGAGGTTGGGGTGGTTTAAATGGTTTGTATATGAAACACCGCAGCCAGTGGTTGAGCAGTAAACTGCAAAATTTAACTGATTCTGGTAAAAGACCATGGGATGAGTTGACCATGCTGATGGCACTCTATCACTCTTTATTGGAGGATTTAAATATCTAGTTAGTGGGTTTACAAGTCTGACTAAAAAGCCATATGATTCATCCACTGCGATGGTTAGGTTACTAAAGTCCAAAGATTTGGGCTCATAACCCCTCCTACGTCGTAAGTGGCACTTTCATTATATTTAAAAGGTTCCATTTTTAAATAGATTTTTTAAAAAAGGATTTAAAAAGGATGTTCCTTTATATAACCAAGCAAAACACAAGTGTGTTCTTAAAGTATCCAATTAACAATAGGCGTGGTAATAGTAGGGTTGCTCTTAGAAAAATTGGTTTTAAAGTTAAGTGGTTTAATATATCTGAAGAAGCTCAGAATAACTGGATTAATATTAGTAATGAAGAGGGCAATCAAATAACTCATGAAAAAATACCAGAAGGCTATTACAGCTTTTGTTCTTTAAAAGAAGTATTTATCGAATTAGGCATATTGCTAAAAATTAACGAAGCAAACCTCAGAATTACTATGCATTTTCCACTAGAAGAAAAAAGAGAATACACTTTTCCTAAAGGCCTTGCGCGAATCTTGGGTTTCCACAGTACTAGCAGATCTTATAAATTTAGTACAGAGAAAACATCTATCAATTTGAAGGTAATGAACTATGTGATTTTCTCGTTAACCCGATGTTGTATGTCCATTTACGGGAGTTAAAAACAAGTACTAATTTATTTGATGGCAATCCATCTACAGTTCTAGGAGTACTGCCATCAATTAAGGCGGGGTTTTGCGATTATCAGTTAAGCACATTTGGTAAAGACAGCCGGTTTAAAGAATTAGTTGAGGGGTCTATAAATTCAGTGTGTGTAAAAATAACTAACCAAGATGGAAGGCCGGTTGTTTGCTCTGATTTGTTAGTGGTGCTTGAGATAGAAGATTAATCAGAAGAGAAGAGAGAATGTCAATATCTATACTCTATATCACCCATCTTATTTTGCACGAAAACCCCCATTTTTAAAATAACGATTACTTCGATTTTTGGAGGTTTTTGCATGTTAATTTTGATTGTAAAAAGGTGCCAATTTTGGCAAAAAGTAGCATGAGATGGACGAGATTTGTTTGTGAAAAGGGGGGTTTTCGTGCAAAATAAGATGGGTGGAATAGAGTATAGATATTGACATTCTCTCCTCTGCCTGTCTACCCTCAAGCGTCTTACGTTTTAATGAAGTCTTTCAGTCAACCGCCTGATAGTTCATGCAGTGTACATGCCCTGAGACATCCATCAAAGCCCTGCTTTGGTGTTGTGCGTGTATGAAGACGATATCAATCTGTACAACTGACAGGACTGTTTCATGATAATAGTGTACTTGAAAAGAAAAATAGATGACAATCTTGATTTGTGTGAGATGAGCTTAAAGCTGATGTGACAGTACGAACGGGAGAGAGAGAGGAGAGAGAGAGAGAGAGAGAGAGAGAGAGAGAGACTCTGTGTGTGTGTGTGTGTGTGTGTGTGTGTGTGTGTGTGCGTGTGCGCGCGGTGTGTGTGTGTGTGTGTGCGTGCGCGCGCGCGAGTGTGTGTGTGTGTGTGTGTGTGTGTGTGTGTGTGTGTGTGGTGTGTGTGTGTGTGTGTGTGCGTGCGCGCGCAACAATTTTTCACAAGATTCGTTTTCTTCTTTGAAAACATCATTATTATAAACAACAAGAACAAGAACAACAACCAATCGTCCAACCAACCAACCTGACAAAAAATGAACAGAAATAAACACAGCGACGACACAAACAACAACAACAACAAAATTTATGTCTTTTTGCTTTGTGTTCATAAACCTCTGCCTGTCTCTTAACACATAGGGAAGAGCGCCACTAGACGGGCCGACGCTGACGTTTGAAGAACCTGTTATCTTTTAACACTTACAGGAGTTCAACAGTGAGGTCCTAAGATCCTACACCCAGGCGAGGTTTTGCCAGTTTCACAACACAAATATTGTCGCTTTCGATCACTAAGCAAACTAACATTGGGGAAGGCTGGGGCGCAGCTTGGTGTGTGTGTGTGTGTGTATGTGTGTGTGTGTGTGTGTGTGGCTGGGTGGGTTAAGGTGGTGGTGAGGGGGAAGGTGGAAGGGGAGGGTTGGGGGAAGGCTAGGGGTGGGGTGGGGGGAGGGGGGTAGGGGTGGGGGGAACACAGGCAGGGCGATGGCCGGACAGTGAGGTAGGACGGCGGAGGTAAGTATTTTATGGCCTGTGTCAATATGTACCCAGAGAGGTATAGTCGAGTACTTGTGAAGGCTGCCCTCCTCATATTTTGCCCAGTGGCGCTGCATGACGAAAGTCCCTAATCTTCTGTCTTCTCCAGAAGTTCAGTGTGCAGTCCTGTCTGTCTGTTCGTGTGTCTACATGTCTGTCTGGACCGTAGCTGTAAAGCAGCTGCGCGGATTTTCTGACGAACTTTTCCATTGGTGTTGGCAGGGTCATTGTTTAGACATGATGAAAGTGGTGAAGATGATGGGTGTTGTTGACAGGGTCAGTGTCTAGCCATGGTGAAAGTGATGAAGATGATGGGTGCTGTTGACAGGGTCATTGTTTAGACAGGATGAAAGTGATGAAGATGATGGGTGTTGTTGACAGGGTCAATGTCTAGCCATGGTGAAAGTGATGAAGATGATGGGTGTTGTTGACAGGGTCAATGTCTAGCCATGGTGAAAGTGATGAAGATGATGGGTGCTGTTGACAGGGTCAATGTCTAGACTTGGTGAAAGTGATGAAGATGATGGGTGCTGTTGACAGGGTCAACGTCTAGCCATGGTGAAAGTGATGAAGATGATGGGTGCTGTTGACAGGGTCAACGTCTAGCCATGGTGAAAGTGATGAAGATGATGGGTGTTGTTGACAGGGTCAACGTCTAGCCATGGTGAAAGTGATGAAGATGATGGGTGCTGTTGACAGGGTCAACGTCTAGCCATGGTGAAAGTGATGAAGATGATGGGTGCTGTTGACAGGGTCAACGTCTAGGCATAATGAAAGTGAAGCTGATCAGAGTTGTTGGCTGGGCAAATGTCTAGACATGGTCAAAAGAACGACACGCTGCAGTGTCATTGGTCGAGAGGGTGTTGTTGGACGTGGTGGAAGCAGCGAGGCTTCCAGCGGATCTTGGCAGGATCAGTGTGTTCACGTGGTCATAGAGGCGAGGCTTTGTCAGTATTGCTGGCAGTGTCAGCGTGTAGACATAGTGAAAGTGGTAAGGTTTTCCAGCGTTATTGGAAGAGGAGTCACGTGTGTGTCTGGACATGGTGAGAGTGATCACGTTTGACACCGCATGGTTGGCAGGGTCAGTGTCTAGATATGATGAAAGTGATCAAATTGTCCAATACGGTTGGCTGGATCAGTGTCTAGACACGATGCGAGTGATCACGTTTGCCCGTGTTGTTGGCAGAGTCATGTATCTAGATACGATGAGTGTGATCAAGTTTTCCTGTGTTGTAGACAGAATTCTGTGTCTAAATGCAATAAGAGTGATGATGTTTTCCTGTGTTGTTGACGGAGTCATGTGTGTAGACGTGGTGGAGCGTGATCATGTTTTCCTGTGTAGTTGACAGTCATGTGTCTAGACATGGTGAGAGTGATCACGTTTTCCTGTGTTGTTTACAGTCATGTGTCTAGACATGGTGAGAGTGATCGCGTTTTCCTGTGTTGTTGACAGAGTCATGTGTCTAGACTTGGTGAGAGTGATCATGTTTTCCTGTGTTGTTGACAGTCATGTGTCTAGACATGGTGAGAGTGATCACGTTTTCCTGTGTTGTTGACAGAGTCCTGTGTCTAGACGTGGTTAGAGTGATCATGTTTTCCTGTGTTGTCGACAGAGTCATGTGTCTAGAAATGGTGAGAGTGATCACGTTTTCCTGTGTTGTCGACAGGGTTAGTGTCTAGACGTGGTGAGAGTGATCACGTTTTCCTGTGTTGTTGACAGTCATGTGTCTAGACGTGGTGAGAGTGATCACGTTTTCCTGTGTTGTTGACAGGGTCATGTGTCTAGACGTGGTGAGAGTGATCACGTTTTCTTGTGTTGTTGACAGTCATGTGTCTAGACGTGATGAGAGTGATCACGTTTTCCTGTGTTGTTGACAGGGTCATGTGTCTAGACGTGGTGAGAGTGATCATGTTTCCCTGTGTTGTTGACAGAGTCATGTGTGTGGATATGATGAGAGTGATCACTTTTGCCGGCGTTGTTGACAGAATCAATGTCTAGATGTGGTGACGTTTTCCAATGGTGTTGTGACGTCAGCGTCTAGACGTGGTGAAACGTGCATGTCTCATCGTTCAGGAAACACGGTCGGCGAACAGTGGCGAAACTGGCTTAATGAATTGCGAAGAACGCAAGCTGAATGTCAGCATCAGTTGATGGCTTGGACGGTTTACAGTTGACATGATTGGCATGTTGGGAGATATTATGCATGCCGAACGATCAGATAAAAGAATTAGAAAGGATCACGTTGAACGATCAAATAGATCAAAGAATTAGAAAAGATCACGTTGAACGATCAAATTAATCAAAGGAAAAAAAAAAGAATTAGAAAAGATCACGTTGAACGATCAAATTAATCAAAGAATTAGAAAGGATCATGTTGAACGATCAAATTAATCAAAGAATTAGAAAAGATCATGTTGAACGATCAAATTAATCAAAGAATTAGAAAAGATCACGTTAAACGATCAAATTAATCAAAGAATTAGAAAAGATCACGTTAAACGATCAAATTAATCAAAGGAAAAAAAAAAGAATTAGAAAAGATCACGTTGAACGATCAAATTAATCAAAGAATTAGAAAAGATCACGTTGAAGGATCAAATTAATCAAAGAATTAGAAAAGATCATGTTGAACGATCAAATTA
>CM065737.1:37784173-37796673 GCA_033310375.1 Conus canariensis | reverse complement strand
GACTGATCTTCTGAGAACAGCCAGGTGCAGCTTTGAGTGTAATAGAGGATATATACCGTTTGAGGCCTAAACTGTAACCGTGGACTCGGACCGAAGGGTGAAGAAGTAGAATGTACGGCTGGGAGTTGGGATGGAGAGGGGGGGGGGGGGGGGAGGGAGGGAAGGAGGCAGGGTGAGAGAGTCGTTAATCCAGAATGAAAGCTGTGGCATTTGTTCAGTGTCGGTTTTCAGGAAGCACGCCAGATAGCTTTTGGTTTCCTGAGAGGAGAAAGAGCACGCGCGCCCCTGGGGAGAATGGCGACCAGCTCGGTGCGAAAAGGTCAAAACATTTTGTCAACGGCGTCCAGTCCCTCCTCTTCCCCCAGGTCCTCCCCCACCCCACCTCTCCTGCTGTTCTGCTCCATGCCACCCGCTCGTCCCCAAACGCCACTCGATGCCAGCATGCTGATCAGGACCATTACGATGAACTTTGGGCTCTGAGCTTGTCGTATCGAAGGGTAGGAGCCCACCAGCTCGGAGGTAGGTCGGTGCCTGAACCCCTCTCCCCTTCCCCGCTTCTCCCCGCCTCCCCAGTCCTCCCGTGTCATTCTCTTTCCATCGGATGCTTCACTCACTCCCAGACAGACATCGGCGCCCGCTTGATCTTCAGGGTGTGTGACAAGACTTCTGCAAGAGTGAGGAAAACCGTGTTCCCGTGTAGTTTGCATTGGCGGAGGTTTTAGGTGAGTGATGCAGAAACGCTTGATACCTGAGCGTCAGTTGCCATCTGGATACGTTCTCTCTCTCTCTCTCTCTCTCTCTCTCTCTCTCTCTCTCTCTCTCTCCTCCTCCTCCTCCTCCTCTCTCTCTCTCTCTCTCTCTCTCTCTCTCTCTCTCTCTCTCTCTCTCTCACCAAAATATTATTTGTCAGTGTCAACAATATCATTTCAATATCGCACTTTCTTTGTGTCAGTGTTTTCTGTCATCAAGATGGGGTAGTCCTTTGATTTCCTGTCGGGCAGACATTGCAAAATCTCAAAACTGACCGAGCAACTTCAAGCATGAAACGAGGCCAGAGAAAAAAAAAAAATGGAGAGAAAAAGCAAATCTTCATAAACTCGGGTATTACTAAGCTGTGTTTCATTTCCTTCTGTAACTGGTAGCCTTACACTATTGTAGAAGGTCTGCATATGCTTGTAACTTCCTTTGAAAGTAAGGCAGCCGGTTCATCTCATTCATCAGACACCCGTGTGTGTTTTCCGTATTTGGTAAATCAAAACGTAAATGAAAGAATAGGATGACCTTGCAACAAAGGGATGATGACGTTAAAGAGTGGGATGACGTTGTAACAAAGGGATGAAGGCCTAGAAATGATGACGTTACGTTCGTTTCTGTAGGGTAAATTCCATGCCGCATCCTGTGAGGAGCGAGGAACTCACAAAGGTCTTCTTGGTTCTTCTTCCAGACAGCAGCATCATGGCTGAGAATGGCCCAGACGCAGAGGTCAATGGGTCCACCGAACCTCCTCCTACAAAAACGTGGAGTCTGTCAGGTGATGATGACGACGAAGACCCTGCGGGTTACCACGACGTGATGACGACGACATGGTTCATATCGCTCTTCGTTTTCGTCTATTCTGTCATCTTCTTGCTAGGCGTCGTCGGGAATGTGCTGGTGGTGGTAGCGGTGGTGAGGAAGAAGGCCATGCAGACCGTCACCAACATCTTCATCACCAACTTGGCTGTAGCGGACCTCTGCTTGTGTTTCTCCATTATTATCATACTGATGAACGTGTTTATTAAGTGGATTTTCGGGAAAGCTCTCTGCCACTTGATGGCTCTGGCAAAGTATGCTGTCGTGTACATCTCTACCATGACCTCTTCTGTGATTGCCATCGACCGCTACCTGCTCATTGTCTACCCCTTCAAGCCACGCATGAAGGTCTCCCTGTGTGTGCTGATCATTGTGGCCATCTGGGTCATCTCTGTCTGCAACTCCCTGCCTATGGCATTCAACTCCAAGCTTCTGCACATCCATAATTCCACGACCGCGAGGTGCTTTCAAGTCTGGTCAAACTTTCAGCACCGCCAGTTCTTCGACGTGGCCACCTTAGTTCTGCAGTACGTGGTGCCCTGCATCATCATCATCTTCTGTTATTCCAAGATCTGGCACACGCTCCAACAGCGTTCCAAGGTCAGCAAGTATGCATGGCGGGATGGAGATCACTTTGAATGAAAAGTTCCATGGAGTGTTGACTCTAGTTAACCTGAATGAGAATGAAACGATCCATTCAGTGTTTACTCTAGTTAACCTGAATGAGAATGAAACGATCAATTCAGTGTTTACTCTAGTTAACCTGAATGAGAATGAAACGTTCCATTCAGTGTTTACTCTAGTTAACCTGAATGAGAATGAAACGATCCATTCAGTGTTGACTCTAATTAACCTGAATGAGAATGAAAAGTTCCATGGAGTGTTGACTCTAGTTAACCTGAATGAGAATGAAAAGTTCCATGGAGTGTTGACTGTAGTTAACCTGAATGAGAATGAAACGATCCATTCAGTGTTGACTGTAGTTAACCTGAATGAGAATGAAACGTTCCATTCAGTGTTGACTAGTTAACCTGAATGAGAATGAAACGTTCCATTCAGTGTTGACTGTAGTTAACCTGAATGAGAATGAACCATTCCATGGAGTGTTGACTCTAGTTAACCTGAATGAGAATGAACCGTTCCATTCAGTGTTGACTCCAGTTAACCTGACTCTAGTTTACCTGGCAATTTGACATCCTGTTCATGACTCTTTAAATGGTTCTTCTGGACAAACTGCAACTTCCCTTGACCATCAGAACAAACAAACAAAAAAATGACGGGAACCCTGTTTTTGTTTTTTCTTGTCGTGTGTGTGTGTGTGTGTGTGTGTGTGTGTGTGTGTGTGTGTTTTTAAAGGATAAAACACGAGAAAAAATGAGCGGGTATAATCATGATGAATAAGTTGGACCTAAACTCAGGCATGAACTAAATCCTGACCTTCGAACATATTCGGAGATAAGAAACAAACCCCTGAACAGACAGAAAAATGTCGATTTCTTTCATTTTTTTTAGATTCATTCTACTGTTATGTAACACATACAGACATTTGACCACAATGTCGCTCTGATCACTCCCGAGGGACTGGAGGTACAGGGCCACATGCTGTAAAATCATACGATTCAGGTCCCCCCCCCCCCCCCACACACACACACCCCCACCCCCACCCCCGAAACGCGAACCGTGTTAACGAAAATGTGTGTGATTATTGAAACTGTTATAGAGTGATGCTGAATTTTTGACAGTTCGGCATTGCTATCTCTTTTGTCCTTATTTGGCATCCCGTTCACACAAACACACATTCTACCCTATCCCATCCCCATATCCCCTGCCTCCCTTCCCTATCCCCCCCCGCCCCCCCCCCCCCCCCCCACCACACACACACACACCAAAAAAAAAAAAAAAAAAGAGCAATTTGATCTTTTTAATCGGCTGACTCGAGATCTGTTACTGTTGATGACTGGACCAAAACGTTCGTTTCTTTGACAACGAACAGAAAGTCGGGTGCAGAAAGTAAAAAAACGATTGAATCTACTAGAGTCTGCCCTTCCTTGAGAACAATTGGAAACCTGTCTTTGAGGAGAAAAAAAGTCGTTCAGAAAACTGTCAACATAAATCAACACCACTTAAAGTAAAAAAGAAAAAAAAAAAGAAAAAAAAGAAAAAAAAAAGATACAATCTGTGTTATTGCACTTAAGGGACGGTAGCAATTTTTTTTTTTATTCAGTCGTTCATTTATTCATTTATTTATTTATTTATATTTTGGATAAGAAATATAAGTCTGCATGCTTACTGAACTCGAACACAAACAAATGGTTCCAGCCTGACTCATAACAACTTGGTACCAGAAATCAATATTTCTTTTGAAAGTTGTGTACTGGTGACTATTTTACCTATATAATAAAAGACCACAGGCCAGAATAAGCCACCCCAAGCTCTACGTCCTTATAACTTTGGCGAGGCACAATCGCTCAAACCTTTGGACGTGACGGGGATCAACCTTGCACATGAATGAGGTCATCTGGAAACTCACTGGCTAATTGCTCCATTTGTGAAGCCCGTGAGATACCAGTATATGATCGTGAAGGTGAAATCGTAAAAATCAACAATGTTTCCGGTCTGTTACATAACGTATCGTCATTTTGTGTGTGTGTTGTGTTCCTTTCCAAATAGTTCGTGTTGCAGTAACATTTCCCCCGGATTTTACCATGTCAATGCCAGTTAAAGAGCAAAGACAGAATTCCTTTGCCAAACGAAAGGATACACAAATTACGAAAGAAACCCAGCGCTTTTCGACCTATTTTGTCTTCTTCAGGCAAGACGAATAATATCCAAGACAATGAAAGCGAAGCACAATAAAGCGGTCACTCATCTCTTCGAACTGGGAGCGAAAAGCTGCGAAATGGAAACGACGCTGAAACGGAGACACTACAGGTTAAAACAATAATAATAATGATGATAATTAAAAAATAACAGTAATATAACGACAAAAACATAACACTAACAATAATGATAACAGTAACTGTAGTAATAATAATACCAATACTAGCAGAAGAAGAGGAAGGAGAGGAGTTAGAGGATAGCACCAATGGTATGGTGTTTGTAGCAATGATAATGATGATAATGATGATGATGATGATAATAATAATGATAATAATAGTAATAATAATAATGATGATGATTATGAAGATAAAGACAAGAAGAAGGAAGGAGGAGGAAGAGGAGGAGGAAGAGAAGGAGGAGGAAGAGGAGGAGGAGGAGGAAGAGGATGTGGAGAAGAAGAAGAAGAAAGAGAAGAAGAAGAAGAAAGAGAAGAAGAAGAAGAAGGAGGAGGAGGAGGAGGAGGAGGGGGGGGGGAGAATATTGATAATGGCAAGGACAGTAAGAATCCCAAGAAATATACCAACAGTCACGGTAAATCATGACCATAAAATGGTGATAACGGTAATAATGATTTAGGAAATGAGAAAGATAGTAAATCAAAGTTTGTTTATTCTTCTATTTGGCCGTGCAGTAATTCTGTCTCCGCTCATCATCATGTGACCATGGATCAAAGACCAAAGACGTGGCACGAAGCGCACGAACGGCATCAGCACTGGCAAAATCAAAACTGGAAACTATCCAGAGAGAAAGAAGACCATTACTGTCAGACTCTATCTGAAGCTTTACATTGCGTACAATGCAGCTACACTGCTCCTCATGGTGTCAGCTCGCCAGTCACGGCCTCTGACAGCAGACTGTACAGAAAGATCCACGCCGTGGAGATGAAACGCCTCATGATGATGCTCGATACCTCCAGTGCGGAGCATCTTACAAACGACACGAAGTGTACAGAACCATGAGGCGCATTTGAACGAGGGACCTTGACACAGTCTGTGAGTCACTGTGAACACCCGCTGACCACAATGAACAAACGGAAACTGAAATTCTATGGATGTAATATAAGAGGATTTTGAGCAGACTCTTCAAAGACTGCATCATCCAAGGCACAGTGCTGTAGAATAGGAAAAAGAAACAAACACTGTTAAGTGGACGGTTAGGTTGACCGAAAAAAAAAACACACACACAAAAAAAAACACGTTGTGCTTAGACCGGTCAGCAATTTAGCTATACAGGCCTAGAAACGCTTTCGAAACCTAGCCTCCCATTCGGGTATTGATGCCCCCGTCAGTAGAACCTATAGGATCACTGGACCACGCAAGCCCTCTGACAACGCAAGGTCATAACCCCCGTAGAGAAAAAAAAAAAAGCCATGCAAGGAACGTCACGACCAGTTTATGTTCTTATTGAGTATTGCAATAATTGGGAAGTTATACAAGGAAACCAATTATTGGTCAACATTTCTAAATCAGACTCATAATCGGGGAAATTCCTTCTGCTGTCAGGCATATTAGTCTATGGATAATTTGGGAATTTTGTTCTACTGTCAAGCGTATGAGCCTATGTCAGATCCTAATGTGAAGTAAATGAGTATTCACTTCACTGTTGCATACATCTGGAACTGGTCTGCATTCCTGTGTAGCCATCAACCTTCTGGAGTCAAAATTCGGGCTAAAGAAGGCGCAGCTCGGATTGTGAATGAAAATGAAAGCATTTCTAATCCCTTGATGTTTCAGAATTAATATGGGAATCAAAATGAAATGCATTTTCCATACAAACAATTGTCAATATCCACTATTCAAGCTTTATTTGTAACATCCTATCGTCCCCTTGAAAAATTGACCCCCCCCCCCTCCCAAATCCTACTTTTTAAATCAAAATTGTGAAATTCTGGAATTCTTCACGAAAATCAGGATTTCGGGAGCAATTCTTAAATCAGTAAAATTCCAGAAAAAAGAATTCTGGAGGGTTGGTAGCTCCGTTGTCCTGTCTACGGTAATGGTGGCCGTTTAACCTGCATGCCCTGTGTGCAGATGAAGATTGGGCGCGGCTGGCAGTCGCAGGAGCGAGAGGAGCGGGAGATTGCACGCATGAGGCGGACCAACAAGATGCTGATCCTCATGGTCATCATCTTCATCAGCTGCTGGATGCCCAACAATGCCGTGCAGATGCTAGGCGACTTCAACGACGAAGCAGTTTCCTGGCAATACTTCACCCTGGCAAGATATATCGCCTACCTCATTGCCGTGAGCTCCACCATCTACAACCCCTTCCTGTACGCCTGGAACAACGATAACTTCAGGAACGAGTTCCAGACCATCCTGCCCTGTCTCTTCACGGGCTGTCGACGAGGTCAAGGAACTTCCAGGCACACAGGAGTGGAGGTCCCATCACCATCTCCCGCCCTCCCTCTTCTCCTTCCCCATTACCATCATGCTCAACAGCCCGCCCTTGATAATAACGACTGCCACGCTAGGACTTGAGGCACCAACATGGCCAACCATACACAGATTTTAAGAAAAGTGATTAGTTCCGCAAGACAATCCAGACAAACAAGTTACAGGACAGGACAAAACACGATGTATTTTGACCTCTTAAGTCTTCTTCAGGTAAAACAAACAACAGTCAGGCACTTATCTTCTCATATTCGAAGATAATTACATGATATATTCTCATATTCGAAGATAAGAGCTCGTTCATCGTTTTCATTGTCCTGAATGTTGTTTGTTTTACCCGAGGAAGACCTAAGAAATACATTGTGTTTTGTCCTGTAATCTGTTTGTCCGGATTGTCTTGCTGAACTAATTACTTCTCTTTTTAAAACCTGCTTCAGTTTCCGCCCTCTGTCACATCGCTTTGAAACCAGCCATACACTGGTTGACGAAGCTTTCTGTGGGGCAGATACGTCGAAAATTCACCTTGCTGATGTGACATGCTTGCCTTTCGACATTGGTTTTGTTATTCATGGGACACAACTCTTGTGTACTTAAGGAATGAATTATCGGGTTGTCTGGACGACATGTAAATAATGTCACACGACACAAAACAGCTTTGCTCCTGATTCACTCTGAATGCTTTTCTAACACGAATTCTACATGGCGGCAGCGGTGGGATAGTTACTGTCTGAAGAGTACAGGCCAAGCTCAAATGAACTCTTGCCATGGCAATTCAGAAGGGGTGAGAGGGTGCGTGATTCTGTTGGTGAGCCCTCCCTCCGCCCGATTCCTCGCTGGTGGTGATCGCTATATTTAATTAATGAACATGCAGCTGTTGTTCTCAACCCACACTGTTTCCTCTATCAACTATCGTCTTGCTTGTTCTTTAACGCTTTTCTTCGTCTACTGTTTTCTTGAATAATTCATGTGGTGTGCCTCTGATTCGAAATATACCCAATTTCATGATTTCATGACAGAGAAAATGTGTGAAATGTGTGTGTGTGCGTGCGTGCGTGCGTGCGTGCGTGCGTGCGTGCGTGCGTGCGTGCGCTCGCGCGCGCGTGTGTGTGTGTGTGTGTGTGTGTGCGTGCACGTGTGTGTGTGTGTGTGTGTGTGTGTGTGTGTGTGTGTGTGTGTGTGTACATGCGCGAGCGCGATCGAGTGCGTGCATGCGAACGTCCGTGCGCACACACACACACACACACACACACACACACACACACACACACACACACACACACACACACACTCATAAATTGAGCTTATAGCCAATGGCTACAAAAACTAATTGTGTAAGATGAACTGAGAAGCTTTTTCAATCTCTACATCAGTACAAGAAACATCACACGCATATGGACAGAGCTGGATTTTGTCCGACTCTAATCGCGGTGATCCGTGCGCGAATTATGCACGAAATCTATCGTCATGCCGGTCAAACACACGGTAATAAAAGTGTCATGTATTCTCAGAAGATATTCCTGACACTCCTCTAACAGATATAATTATCAGCATGACATCATAGGCGCTAGATTCACACTGAATTTCAGGAGGAAATTCTCCACTGTTCTCACAACCACAGTGGTGAACACAACTGCAACTTGAACTTGAGAGATTTGAAAAAAAAATTACTCATAAGGCTCCGCCGAAAAACATAGACAAACGAATCACAAGACAAAACACAGCGCGTTTCGACCTCTTAGGTCTTCTTCAGGCAAGATGCACAACACTCAGGACAACGAAAATGAAGGAGCAATCATTTAGCTTCATCCAATTCGGCTCAAGATGGGCGTTGAATCTTGCGCCGAACTGGATGAAGCTAAATGATTGCTCGTTTATTTTCGTTGTCCTGAGTGTTGTGTATCTTGCCTGAAGAAGACCTAAGAGGTCGAAACGCGCCGTGTTTTGTCTTGTGATTCGTTTGTCTGCGTTTTTTGGCGGAGTCTTATAAACAGTTTTACAAATTTGTGTAGATTTCCGCCTGCAGTCGCCTCACTTTGCAGCTAGATTAAACTTGAGATCCAAACTCGTCAAGTCCGAAGAGGAGAGATTCTAGCTTCTCCTACAGAAAATGTGCCAAAGAATCAATCACTTGGTCCTTGACATTCTTAGCGGACGTACGGCGCCCACTGAAATGAATGGCAAACATCGGCCCTTATCTCTTATTGAGTCGATTCAGGTCGACTCTGGCATTCTTCTTTCTTTCTGTTAATGTCCACCTTTCAATCTTTTGAAGGTTTTGACAATAGCCCAGGTCAATGCTGAACAGTGGGGTTGGACGAGAGAAGGAAATGGGAGGTGGGAAAGGTAGCATAGTAGGGGCCACAAGGAAGCTAGAGGGCAGATGGACATGGGGGTAATGGCTGGGGTGGGGGGGGAGGGGGAGCGGAGAGTGGTTGTGGAAATGGAGCGAGGGATGGAGGGGAGGGGAGGGAGGGAAGGGGGAAGGAGGAGCATCAGATCCGGGATTCAAAGAGTTTCCACTGCCAATGTTATGACTCAGACAGTAGGCAGTTTCTTTCATATTGGCGGTCCGTTTACAGAGGGAATTCTTCTCGTACTTTGTGTCAAATTTAGTTACAGCGGGAGCTCACATGACAATGAAGAATGTGACTCCTTTTTTCGACCGAGAATGATGCGCTTTGACAACGATCCATGCTCTATAGTCCACAGTCAGGCAGAGGATACTGGAGCAGAAAGACACTTCTAGCAGATCCCAAAACTTTCAACATTCCCTAAAATCAAAGATTACCCCCCCCCCAAACCCCCTCCCCCCCCCCCCCCCCCCCCCATCAGAGTTGAAAATCCGGAGTCCAGCTGGTTGGTTCAGCAGTAAAGACAGCGCTTCTTTGGGTCCCACTCTCGCCTTCGGGTGCATCCATTCCTTGCCTGTCTTTTTGGCCGACTCTGGAGAAAGGCCTAGTGACAGTGTGAGAGAAGTCCCCACTAATCGCAGGGAAAGTCCTGTTGACAGTTGGAAAGACCGTAACTCGGGATCCTCTTCAGAAGGCACGTAAGACATGTGGCGAAAGCTTGGCCATGTCTGGAGTTGTGCCGTTTCCACCTGTCAGCGGAACAGCAACGGGTATGGCTGCGGGATGCACACGACAGTTACTTAACGGTGCCGTTTTTCGCTGGTGGGCACTGCAGTAATGAAATATGGACTGGTCTACCCATGGGGGTGCTCCCGTGGAGTTTCTGTCGTGTTACGTCCAGCGACTGTTATACAATGGCATCTGCCAGGGAGCAGTTATGTCTTTGACGTCCTAATGGAATACCCTGAACCTGCCTAAACCCTATGTGGACACAGCACAGGCTTTCAAGGGTCGTGCAAGATCGCACCCACCTGGTTGGTTCGGCACTTGAAGACAGTACTTGTCTGAGTCCCACTCGCCCCTTAGGGTGCATCTTTTTCACGATTACGTTTTCTCCCGACCCAGTACAGTTGAACACGCGGATCCAAAATATTTGCAAATTTTATTTTCATTTTTGCCAATTTCATTTTATTGTTTATTCATTTTCAAAACTTATTTCTCTGCGCGTCGTAAATAAGTGGTAATATTATTCTCCTCCATACCAATGCACTTTTAAAAAAATGTTTCCTTTTTTCAGACATATTGAATATTCCGTAAAATAAAAGAATTAAACTTTTCCTTTCTTCATTTCAGAGAAAATATTAAGCCACAAATACACAAAGGGTTATTCATATTACTCCTTTCATTTCATTATTTGTCTCATCTTTAAAAAAAAAAATGTTAGGTGCACAAGTCTTGATTCAAGATGGAGATCTTTCCACTCAGGTAGTGGAAACTGCGGCAACGTTACTATCACAATTGATGTTTCCTCGATCTAACCAACATCCCTCAATTCTCCATTATAGTTCAGTCAGTATGTTCTTGTCATCATATGCTTGAATGCGCGCCAATGTTCTAGTCCAACAGCCTCAGCAGCCACTCACCGAGTGGGCGACCGTCGAGTTTGTGCCCTCGCCAAAGTGCTTCATCACTGGTCAAAGTGCGGGTTACGTCGTTTATCGTCATGTCAGCTCCAGCCCCTATGTAATATTCTGCTAGTTTTACAGGCAGAAAGGAGGCAAGATGATCGAGCTGATTTTGTTGGAGGGTGGGAGGGAAGGGGGGGGGGGAGGGGGGGAGGAGGGGGGGAGGGGGTGTTGATATTGATCACGGACATTGTAGGTTACCACACTTGCTGTGCTCCTCCTTGCCTCTGAGCGGGGTCCAGTGCCACCGTCTGGATGGTGGGCGGTGAGCATGTTTTGGCCGTTTTCGTGAGGTATCTTTCAGTTTGCCAACCTTCCTTCTTTGTCTCTGTCTCTGTCTGTCTGTCTGTCTGTCTGTCTCCCTCTCTCTCTCTGTCAGGGCCGTGATGTCATTGTGCATTTTTCTCCAAACTGTCACATGTGTGTCCAAGGAGGATTCATTATAATGACAGATGTGATGATATGCTGAGGATATTGATGAAGATGTTCAAGGCGACGGTGATGATGATTGTCACCGTTGATGATGATGAATTTCAGGTGGTGGTATTGACAATGATGGTCATTCTGTCTTCTGCTTCGTTTTCTTCTTCTTCTTCTTCTTCTTCTTCTTCTTCTTCTTCGTTTTCTTCTTCTTCTCCTTCTTCTTTTTCTTCTTCTTGGTTATTGTTTATTACTATCATTATTTGTTTTTCATCAGTGTCCTTCTTCTTGTTATTCTTGTTCTTCTTGTATTTCTTCTTCTTATTCTTCTTCTCTCCTCCTCCTCCTCCTCTTCCTTCTTCTTCTTCTTCTTCTTCTTCTTCTTCATTCATCATCATCATCATCATCATCATCATCATCATCTTCTTCTTCTTCTTCATGTTCTTCTTCTTCGGCGTCGTCGTCGTCGTCGTCGTCGTCGTCTTCTTCTTCTTCTCCTCCTTCTTCTTCTTCTCCTCCTCCTTCTCCTTCGTCTTCTTCTTCGTCTTCTTCTTCTTCTCTTCCTCCTCCTCCTCCTCCTTCCTCCTCCTCTCTTCTTCTTCTTCTCTCATCATCATCATCATCATCATCATCATCTTCATCTTCATCATCATCATCTTTTTCTTCTTCTGGTCTGGCACATATTGATTCAAGATCGTCCGTGCCCATGTGGTACCCCAGCCAAAACTCACTGCTGACTTTCCAGTCATTGGACGTGAGCTATAAAGGCCAGAAGTACATCTGCATCGCCGGACTTCCTGGGCCGTATCCGTCATACGGCAGGATTGAGACGAAGGGACACGCCGTGCTTCCCGGTTAGTTACATGTCTGCCTGTCGTCTGTCTGTTGTTGTCTACCTGTCTGATCGCCTGTCTTTTTATCTCACATGATTGTGGCGGTAGTTGTTGTAAGAATTATATCTATTAGAGCGCGTGTTTATTACATCCAATATGAGTGAATATGTACTGGTAGATTCATCGTGTGTGTTTGAGTGTGTGCGTGCGTTGGTATTGTGTGTGTTCGTGTGTGTAGTGTGTGTGTGGTGTGTGTGTGTTGGTGTCGTGTGCGTGGTGGTGTGTGTGTGTGTGTGTGTGTGTGTGTGTGTGTGGTGTACGCGTGCATGACGTGCGTGCGTGCGTGTGCGTGTGCGCGCGTGTGTG
>CM065737.1:37756673-37779173 GCA_033310375.1 Conus canariensis | reverse complement strand
AACACATTGCACTTGCCAGATGGAAAAACCATTATGCACGTGCAAGCACTGCTGTTTATGTGTGAGATGCTGTCGCTCGCTTGGCTATATAAGAAGACATTCCACCAGTAGTAGGCCTGATCTGACAATGCCTCCACGACGAAAATTAAGCGAGTTGGATAGGGGACGAGCTGTTGCATGGTTCCAAGATGGTGTTCCCAAGTGAGAAGTGGCCAGGCGACTTCATGTGTCCATCTCGGTCATTGTCCGACTGATTCAACGCTTCACAGCCACTGGGATTGTCCATGAAAGACGCAGATCTGGTCGACCGAAGAAGACAACCCCACGTGACGATCGTCTCATTGAATGACAAGCCCTGCAGACAAGAACAGCCTCTTCCAGCATAATTCAAAGGCAGTTCAGGGTGGCTACTAACATCAACATCAGCCAGCAGACCATACGGAACCGCCTACATGGGTTTAATCTCCGTTCTCGTTGCCCAGCAGTACGGCCACGCTTAACTCCAGCCCATAGGGCAGCACGCTGCGCCTTCTGCGCACGTCACGTGAGGTGGACACGTCAGCAATGGTCCCAGGTCCTGTTCAGTGATGAATCACGCTTCACCCTTCACCACAACGACGGCCGACTGAGGGTCTGGAGGCGTCCAGGGCAACGCTTTACTGACGCCACTGTCCAAGAAAAGGTGGCCTTTGGTTGAGGTTCTGTAATGGTCTGGGGGGCCTTCAGCCTTCACCACAGAACACCCTTGTATCATGTACAGGGTAACCTGACTGGCATCCGATACCGGATGAGATCCTTCGACCGCTGGCTGTGCCTACACTGCAGCAGATGGGACCGAGGGCTGTCTACCAGGATGACAATGCTCGCCCCCACAGGGCAAGGGTGGTCAACGACTTCCTGCAGCAGTCTGGAGTCAACAGAATGGAGTGGCCAGCATGCAGTCCCGATCTCAACCCGATTGAGAACCTCTGGGATGAGCTGGATCGCAAAGTGAGGAGTCACCCCCCTCCCAGGGATGCCCAACATCTCTACCAGATGCTGCAGGCTGAGTGGCAGGCGCTTCCACAGAGGATCTTCACCAACCTGGTCAACTCGATGAGGACTCGCTGCGTCGAGTGCCAGAACAGCCATGGTGGTTACACGCATTACTGAGCTTTTGGGAGCATCAGTATGCCCTGTCTTGTGATTTCAATGACTTTGGGAAATCAAATTTGGATACGTACCCACTTTAATCGAATGTACACACCAAACGATTGCTCGAGATTGAAGGCAATTGTGTATCGTTATCACTAAAGAATGGAATTAAATGTTGGCCAAACTTCAACACATTGACTTTCTTATTTTGACAGTTATGAATGTTTGTGAAAGTGATCCTTAACTTTTTGTGTGTAGCTTACTAATGACGATTTTTTGCAATCTGACGAATTTTGTTAGGCTGTGTGTCTGTTTGGTCCTAGTTACTGATATATTGCCAGCTTTGTGTTCATCTGATTACGACTCTTCTGTTATGGTATATGACGTGTTCCTGTCTCCTTGGTCATCGGATAATGATTGTTTGGTTCGAGTTACTAATGCGTTGCCATCTTCTTGTTCATCCTGATAATGGCTGTTTCATTCTAGTTATACATCTTCTTGTTCATTCTGATAACGATTGTTTCATTCTAGTTACATCTTCTTGTTCATTCTGATAACGATTGTTTCATTCTAGTTACATCTTCTTGTTCATTCTGATAACGATTTTTTCATTCTAGTTACATCATCTTGTTCATTCTGATAACGATTGTTTCATTCTAGTTACATCTTCTTGTTCATTCTCATAACGATTGTTTCATTCTAGTTACATCTTCTTGTTCATTCTCATAACGATTGTTTCATTCTAGTTACATCGTCTTGTTCATTCTGATAACGATTGTTTCGTTCTAGTTACATCTTCTTGTTCATTCTGATAACGATTGTTTCGTTCTAGTTACATCTTCTTGTTCATTCTGATAGATTGTTTCCTTCTAGTACATCTTCTTGTTCATTCTGATAACGATTGTTTCGTTCTAGTTACATCGTCTTGTTCATTCTGATAACGATTGTTTTCGTTCTAGTTACATCTTCTTGTTCATTCTCATAACGATTGTTTCATTCTAGTTACATCTTCTTGTTCATTCTGATAACGATTGTTTCGTTCTAGTTACATCTTCTTGTTCATTCTGATAACGATTGTTTCGTTCTAGTTACATCTTCTTGTTCATTCTGAATATGGTTGTTTCGTTCTAGTTACATCTTCTTGTTCATTCTGATAACGATTGTTTCGTTCTAGTTACATCTTCTTGTTCATTCTGATAACGATTGTTTCGTTCTAGTTACATCTTCTTGTTCATTCTGATAATGATTGTTTCGTTCTAGTTACATCTTCTTGTTCATTCTGATAACGATTGTTTCGTTCTAGTTACATCTTCTTGTTCATTCTGATAACGATTGTTTCGTTCTAGTTACATCTTCTTGTTCATTCTGATAACGATTGTTTCGTTCTAGTTACATCTTCTTGTTCATTCTGATAACGATTGTTTCGTTCTAGTTACATCTTCTTGTTCATTCTGATATGGTTGTTTCCTTCTAGTTACATCTTCTTATTCATTCTGATAACGATTGTTTCGTTCTAGTTACATCTTCTTGTTCATTCTGATATGGTTGTTTCGTTCTAGTTACATCTTCTTGTTCATTCTGAATATGGTTGTTTCCTTCTAGTTACATCTTCTTGTTCATTCTGATAACGATTGTTTCGTTCTAGTTACATCTTCTTGTTCATTCTGAATATGTTGTTTCGTTCTAGTTACATCTTCTTGTTCATTCTGATAACGATTGTTTCGTTCTAGTTACATCTTCTTGTTCATTCTGATAACGATTGTTTCGTTCTAGTTACATCTTCTTGTTCATTCTGAATATGGTTGTTTCGTTCTAGTTACATCTTCTTGTTCATTCTGATAATGATTGTTTCGTTCTAGTTACATCTTGTTCATTCTGATAACGATTGTTTCGTTCTAGTTACATCTTCTTGTTTATTCTGAATATGGTTGTTTCGTTCTAGTTACATCTTCTTTTCATTCTGATAACGATTGTTTCGTTCTAGTTACATCTTCTTGTTCATTCTGATAACGATTGTTTCGTTCTAGTTACATCTTCTTGTTCATTCTGAATATGGTTGTTTCCTTCTAGTTACATCTTCTTGTTCATTCTGATAATGATTGTTTCGTTCTAGTTACATCTTGTTCATTCTGATAACGATTGTTTCGTTCTAGTTACATCTTCTTGTTCATTCTGATAACGATTGTTTCGTTCTAGTTACATCTTGTTCATTCTGAATATGGTTGTTTCGTTCTAGTTACATCTTCTTGTTCATTCTGATAACGATTGTTTCGTTCTAGTTACATCTTCTTGTTCATTCTGATAACGATTGTTTCGTTCTAGTTACATCTTCTTGTTCATTCTGATAATGATTGTTTCGTTCTAGTTACATCTTCTTGTTCATTCTGATAACGATTGTTTCGTTCTAGCTACATCTTCTTGTTCATTCTGATAACGATTGTTTCGTTCTAGTTACATCTTCTTGTTCATTCTGATATGGTTGTTTCCTTCTAGTTACATCTTCTTGTTCATTCTGATAACGATTGTTTCGTTCTAGTTACATCTTCTTGTTCATTCTGAATATGGTTGTTTCGTTCTAGTTACATCTTCTTGTTCATTCTGATAACGATTGTTTCGTTCTAGTTACATCGTCTTGTTCATTCTGATAACGATTGTTTCGTTCTAGTTACATCTTCTTGTTCATTCTGAATATGGTTGTTTCGTTCTAGTTACATCTTCTTGTTCATTCTGATAATGATTGTTTCGTTCTAGTTACATCTTGTTCATTCTGATAACGATTGTTTCGTTCTAGTTACATCTTCTTGTTTATTCTGAATATGGTTGTTTCGTTCTAGTTACATCTTCTTGTTCATTCTGATAACGATTGTTTCGTTCTAGTTACATCTTCTTGTTCATTCTGATAACGATTGTTTCGTTCTAGTTACATCTTGTTTATTCTGAATATGGTTGTTTCCTTCTAGTTACATCTTCTTGTTCATTCTGATAATGATTGTTTCGTTCTAGTTACATCTTGTTCATTCTGATAACGATTGTTTCGTTCTAGTTACATCTTCTTGTTCATTCTGATACCGATTGTTTCGTTCTAGTTACATCTTGTTCATTCTGAATATGGTTGTTTCGTTCTAGTTACATCTTCTTGTTCATTCTGATAACGATTGTTTCGTTCTAGTTACATCTTCTTGTTCATTCTGATATCGATTGTTTCGTTCTAGTTACATCTTCTTGTTCATTCTGAATATGGTTGTTTCCTTCTAGTTACATCTTTTTGTTCATTCTGATAATGATTGTTTCGTTCTAGTTACATCTTGTTCATTCTGATAACGATTGTTTCGTTCTAGTTACATCTTCTTGTTCATTCTGATAACGATTGTTTCGTTCTAGTTACATCTTGTTCATTCTGAATATGGTTGTTTCGTTCTAGTTACATCTTCTTGTTCATTCTGATAACGACTGTTTCGTTCTAGTTACATCTTCTCGTTCATTCTGAATATGGTTGTTTCGTTCTAGTTACATCTTCTTGTTCATTCTGATAATGATTGTTTCGTTCTAGTTACATCTTGTTCATTCTGATAACGATTGTTTCGTTCTAGTTACATCTTCTTGTTCATTCTGATAATGATTATTTCGTTCTAGTTACTGACATGTTGCCATCTTCTTGTTCATTCTGATAATGATTGCTTGCTTCTAGAACCAGACGTGTTGGGTGCTACCTTCTTTTCGTCTGATTACGATTGTGCCATTCCAGTTCCTGACGTATTGTTTCTCTCTTGTTCATAAACTGACGTTTCTATTGTTCTGGTTACGGACTTGCTGCCACCTTCTTGACCATAGTTTTACGATTGCTCCGTGTTACTTGACGTCTACTTTTTATTTATCTTATTTACATATTTCATACCTGGCAGATAAGAACTTAACTGTATTCCATGTGTGTTAAATGGGGCCTGATGACAGGTTCAAGGTTATTTTGTGCGTATGTGGAATTGAGCGAGTTGAGTGATTAGCATGTTCTGGTTTGTGACAATGTGATCTATGTGCAGCTATATACCGTGGCTGGGTCTTCTTGTAACACACAAGGACCAAATAAAAGTGTGATGAATTGTCTACCTTGCCATGTTCTTGTTCATTTGTTTACGAATTCTGCATTCTGGTTCGTTGTCTTCTTGTTCATGTGACTATAAATGTTTCTTGTTCATGTGATTATAAATGTTTCGTTCTCGTTACTGAAGAGGTAGAGTTAAAAAAGCAGAAAGTCTTCAGACAAAATCCCCTTTCATGCCATTGTTTTGGCCTGAACTCTATGCGCTTTAGGGGGAAGGGGGAGGGGAATGGGCGGGGGGGGGGGGGGGGGGGAGGGGGTTACATGTCAATTGTTTTTCTTCTAGTTACAGACTTATCATCGTCTTTGTTTTCATTGTATTACTTTTTTTTTTCTTCATCTTTATAATGTTCAAAAAGAAAAATCATACAACCCATTTTGAATAGGTGGACAGGAAATTAAAAACAGAGATTAGGGTTGGATGAAAACGATTGAAGATGCTATTCACAGAATGGCTTTGAAAGGACAAAACAAAAACAAAAAAACAAAAAAAATTCCTCTCCCCAAATCTAACAGCATATCTTTTATCCCCACCCCCACTCCTCCCCCCCAAAAAAGAAAAAGAACCTAGGAGAAATTACAAGACAGAGCACACAGAACAAACGAAGGGAGATATCCCCAGGGGATGTTTGTTCTGTGTGCTCTGGGGTGTCATCACCTCTAAGCAATTCGGTGTCGGAAGCAGCATTCATTTGGAGTTATGGGCGTTAACTTATTTCATCACGGGAGCAAAAGTTACCGTACTTGTTCGCTAATCGAAGAGGAATAAGAGTGAAAGCGAACTTCATACATTTTCCAACTGTGAACAGGTGCTCAGGAACGAAGTGGGTAAGACAACCCGTCAAGAAAGACATGCCTTCACACACACCCAACCATCCAGGTGGCACAGGTTCAAATCCCGACAGCGCCAAAAACATTTCTGATCGCAGAGGGACATGTAGCAGTCATGACCTCGAAGTGACCGGTCCCCTTAGAGTGTTAAGGACTTCAGGGCCGAAGCACTTGTCTGAGGGGTGAGGTGAGGGAGTTCCTTCTCTGAAGACCTTCTGCTGTCACGCCTTTCCTTGGGGTTTCTTCCTGCTACAGTATTGTACTGACCATCTACTGCACAGTGGTCACTACAGCATTGTACTGACCATCTACTGCACAGTAGTCACAACAGCATTGTACTGACCATCTACTGCACAGTAGTCACTACAGCATTGTACTGACCATCTACTGCACAGTGGTCACTACAGCATTGTACTGACCATCTACTTCCCTGTAGTCACCACAGCATTGTACTGACCATCTACTTCCCTGTAGTCACTACAGCATTGTACTGACCATCTACTTCACAGTAGTCACCACAGCATTGTACTGACCTTCTACTGCACAGTAGTCACCACAGCATTGTACTGACCTTCTACTGCACAGTAGTCACTACAGCATTGTACTGACCATCTACTGCACAGTAGTCACTGGTGCATTGTACTGACCATCTACTGCACAGTAGTCACTACAGCATTGTACTGACCATGTACTGCACAGTAGTCACTACAGCATTGTACTGACCATCTACTGCACAGTAGTCACCCACAGCATTGTACTGACCATCTACTGCACAGTAGTCACTACAGCATTGTACTGCACCATCTACTGCACACTAGTCACTACAGCATTGTACTCACCATCTACTGCACACTAGTCACTACAGCATTGTACTGACCATCTACTGCACAGTAGTCACTACAGCATTGTACTGACCATCTACTGCATACTAGTCACTACAGCATTGTACTGACCATCTACTGCACAGTAGTCACTACAGCATTGTACTGACCATCTACTGCACACTAGTCACTACAGCATTGTACTCACCATCTACTTCCTTGAGGTCACTACAGCATTGTACTCACCATCTACTTCCCTGTAGTCACTACAGCATTGTACTCACCATCTACTTCACAGTAGTCACCACAGCATTGTACTGACCATATACTGCACAGTAGTCACTACAGCATTGTACTGACCATCTACTTCCCAGTAGTCACTACAGCATTGTACTGACCATCTACTTCCAGTAGTCACTACAGCATTGTACTGACCATGTACTGCACAGTAGTCACTACAGCATTGTACTGACCATCTACTGCACAGTAGTCACTGGTGCATTGTACTGACCTTCTACTGCACAGTTGTCACTGGTGCATTGTACTGACCATCTACTGCACAGTAGTCACTACAACATTGTACTGATCATCTACTGCACAGTAGTCACTACAGCATTGTATGACCATCTACTTCCCTGTTATCACTACAGCATTGTACTGATCATCTACTTGGCTATATGCATATAGCATTGTATTGACCTTGTACTTTACTGTATATACATAAGTACAGCATTGTATCGCCCCTCCACTTAACTGTGATAGATATAGCATTGTTTTGACCACATATTTTACTGTAATAAGTACACACAAAAAAACGGCATCGTACTGACCATCTACTTAACTATAATAAGCATAACTTTATTTTGACCACGTATCATACTGTTACAAGTACAGAAGTACAGCGTCGTAGTGACCATCCACTTTACCGTAATAAGTACATAAGTACCGCCTCGTACTGACCATCTACTTAACTATAATAACTACAGCATAGTTTTGACCACGCAATTTACTGTTATAAGTACAGAAGTAATACATCTGATTGACCATCTACTTCAGCGTGATAACTAAAGTGACCATCCATTTCCCTCTAATAACTACAGTGACCATCCATTTCCCTGTAATAACTACAGTGACCATCCATTTCCCTGTAATAACTACAGTGACCATCCATTTCCCTCTAATAACTACAGTGACTATCCACTTTACTGTAATAACTACAGTGACCATCCACTTCACTGTAATAAGTACAGTGACCATCTGCTTCACTGTAATAACTACAGTGACCATCTGCTTCACTGTAATGACTACAGGGACCATCTGCTTCACTGTAATAACTACAGGGACCATCTGCTTCATTGTAATAACTACAGTGACATCTGCTTCACTGTAATAAGTACAGTGACCATCTGCTTCACTGTAATTACTACAGGGACCATCTGCTTCACTGTAATAAGTACAGTGACCATCTGCTTCACTGTAATAACTACAGTGACCATCCACTTCACTGTAATGACTACAGTGACCATCCACTTCACTGTAATAACTACAGTGACCATCCACTTCACTGTAATAACTACAGTGACCATCCACTTCACTGTAATAACTACAGTGACCATGTACTTCACTGTAATAACTACAGTGACCATCCACTTCACTGTAATAACTACAGTGACCATCCACTTCACTGTAATAACTACAGTGACCATGTACTTCACTGTAATAACTACAGTGACCATGTACTTCACTGTAATAACTACAGTGACCATGTACTTCACTGTAATAACTACAGTGACCATGTACTTCACTGTAATAACTACAGTGACCATGTACTTCACTGTAATAACTACAGTGACCATCCACTTTACCGTAATAAGTACAGTGACCATCTGCTTCACTGTAATCACTACAGAGACCATCCATTTCACTGTAATAACTACAGTGACCATGCACTTCACTGTAATCACTACAGTGACCATCGGCTTCACTGTAATAACTACAGTGACCATCCACGTCACTGTAATAACTACAATACTTCGTTGATCATCTACGAATTGTACGAACTACAATATTGTATTGAGATTCCATTGCACCTTAAAAACCACAATGTTGTTTTACCAACTTCACCAAAGTTTTGTATAATCACCTGCTGCGTTGTAGTAACTACAGTATCGCATTGGTCATCTATTTATAGTAATGATTACAGCATTATATTGGTGTTCTGCTGCATTCCAAAGCGTACAGTTTCTCGTAGCCATCTACCCCACTGCGTTGAATACAGTGTCACACTGGATTGTCTGCTCGACTGTCATAACTACGGTAATGAATTAGCCATTTATTCAACAGTAATAGCTGCTGGTATTGTATTGTAACCACCGACTCCACAGCAGTCGTCTACTCGCTGTAATAACTGCTATATTGTGATGACAATCGACTTTACAGTAATATATTTTTTTTCCTGAATGCTGCAGATGGTTGTGCACCCAGACAGGCATTCCGACTATCAGAACTTGCACATTTATTGCTCCTTTTGGCGGATAGCTTATCATTTCCGTTCTTATCCATTATCAACTGTACGTCTATCTGTATGATGTGAGCGTGTGCATAACCGCACTAACAGAAGCAAGGAATTCCAAGGCATTTAAAAGCATGGGCGTGTGGACGGCACCTTGTAAAGAAGCGGATACTTATCTATTTTCTCACGTAAGGAGTATAGATTTGTGCGCATGCACATCATTCAGAAATGAGTAATTATCATGTGTGCTGTATAGCGACGCACGGGAGCATGCATATGCAGACAGAAAAAATGCAAAATGTTTCACCTCATACAGAAAAGGATAACTACAATATTATCAGTCACCCACTCCACTGTAATAAATGCAGTGTGTTCGGGGTGTTTTAACAAAGGTAAATTTAAAAACTGGGCATTTTCTCAACAATTACAAGTGGTAGCACAACCACATTCGCTGAATGACAAATAATGATAAGACCTCTCCAGCCATTTCCAGCGTGAAGATGTCACTGAAGGTAAAGGGCAGTAATTCTGTGATTAAGTCAACATTGTCAAATTTACAAACTTAACATTTTCGTAGAAAATTTGACATCTTAGATGTGTTATCACACACAGTGATAAAATACATGTTTAAAGATGTTATATGCAGATGCTGTGACAAATATTGATAAACTTCTTATCAAGATCAGACTACTTAATGCGATTTCTATCCAGCAGAGATGCAACATTAACAACTGTATTGCTTAACATAAGACTAAGATATTTTTGCCCAATAACATATAAAGACTATGCAAGTTTATTATCACAGCGAATCCAACAAGTCAAGCAGGATTAAAGCACCAAAGAAAGCACTCTTTCTTGCTTCAGCAATCATAGATCTTCATAAAAAGAACTATTTACACAACAAATAAAAAATGAAAAAAAAAAACCCAGGGTGGAAAAGGTCATCCTGTGGTCAAATCCCCTTGTCGTTATCTACACAACAGATAGAATGATCTAAAAAAAAAAATAAAAAAAATAAGTGGGGTATTTTTTGCTCCCATAAGAAAACCTAACACAGAGTAACTTTTATTCAAGACTGGCACAGCCTTTTAACCTTGAATAAAGTCAGACAAATACATAAACGAACAATCTAATAGTGGGGGAAAAACAAGCGCAGGCCAACAACTGAACTGTCTTCATAGTAATGACTTGGCAAAGATTCGGACTTAAGGAGGGGGGAGGGGGGTGGGGGGGAGTTTGAAGATGGAGAAACTGGGAACATGAAATTAAGAAAATATGTTACAGATATGAAAACTCTTCACTAGCTGCATAAGGGAACCATCGCAATCCCTTTTGAAGGCAGATATATTTGTATTGCCTGCTCCGAGGCCTTTCGTCCGCTGGGTCGGAACTCATCAGGGAGACACGGCTGGTTGTGTCAGCGCTCCTAGCGTCAAATAGAGACACACCACCTGCGCCTGCGCTTGTTTTTCCCCCACTATTAGATTGTTCGTTTATGTATTTGTCTGACTTTATTCAAGGTTAAAAGGCTGCGCCAGTCTTGAATAAAAGTTACTCTGTGTTAGGTTTTCTTATGGGAGCAAAAAATACCCCACTTGTTTATTGTTTATCGTTTACTGTTCCCTGCCTCATTTCATTTCCGATTTAAAAAAAAAAAAAAAAAAAAAGGCGCTTTTCAGATACCCAAACACAGTAAAGTGTCCTACCATCCGATGTTCCAAATATTCAGAGCAGATGATGTGCATTAGGAATAATTATTATTCAGGGGATCTGTCGATCGACAAGAAGGGAGCTGAGACCAAGGTGAGTGATACATAGCTGTGTGAGGAACTTTTCACCCACAGAAGAAAGAGCAGTCCAGGTGTCCCATGCACAATGGCCAGAAATAGCCGAGCTGATCAAGGTCAGGCCTCTTCGGACTGCTGCTGTTGTTGATAGTGACAAGACTGGGCGGAGAAAGAGGGAGGAGGGAGAGGTCGGCAGGAAAGGGAAAGGCGAGTGTGAAAGCCGTGTGAGAAGAGAGGGGGAGGTGGAGGCAGAGAGGAGTGAAGGGGGAAATGTAGAGTGAGGACATCAAAGGGCTCTGCAGAGCAGATGTGTCGTCAGCATATTCTATGACGTCAGACCTTGTGATGTCATCTGCTACTGCTAGTGCTGAATTTCACGTTCTGTGCTTTTTCTTTTTTTTTCTTTTCTTTTTTTTGTCAGTCCTTCGAATGAGACTATAAACCGAGGTTCCGTGTGTGCACGCACGCATAACATCTTGCACACACGTAAAATACCATCACCATTTTTCGCAAGAGAAGGCCAGTTCAGCCGTTGGTATGGATGACACGTTACACATAGCATGCACCCTGCGTAAGAAATGGAAAGAATGAAGGAAGTAAGGAAACTGAGTGACCGATATTGAATGAAATGGACTGGATGACACGGGAAACGACTGAATGAAGCGCCAGCTGGCAGCTCTTCAGTCGGCGCTACCCAGGTAGGCAGCCCGTTGTGTAAACGAGTGTGGATTGTAATGCGCATAGAGCTTGGTCGCTAGCTGAGAATAGGCGCTATATAAGTATTCATTATAATAATAATTATAACTAGGTAGGTGCGTAGCCAGGAAATAGGACAATGCCAAGGTGAGGCTATGTGGAGATGTGGATATGGCCCGTGGGATTCTAGCCACTTTCTTTTTGTCTTCTAATCTCTGTTGTTTTTGTTGTTGTTGTTTGTTGTTGCTGTTGTTGTTATTGTTGTTAGGATTACCCATGAAACGTGACCTGTTGCAGCAGAACGTTAATGCTGCTTCTCTGTTGTTGTTGTTGTTGTTGTTGTTGTTGAACTGTATTTACATACCCCCTCCCTCTCCACCCATCCTGTGCTCTTCACCTTGCTGTGGCGTGTGTTCATCAGCATGTGAGTCAGCTACAGATTGCCTTTTCTTCTTCTTCTTCTTCTTCTTCTTCTTCTTCTTTCTTCTTCTTTCTTTCTTTCTTTCTTTTCTTTCTTCTTTCTTTCTTCTGTCTGTCTTTTTTAAAGGGGTTGCCACCATTCAGTTGAATAACAATCATGTGAGTCAACTTGGCGCGTTACTTCTCTTGTTCATGGCAAAAGAGGTGCCACCATTTAGTTGAAAAACAAAAACAAACAAACAAACAAACAAACAAACAAACAAAATCGGATTAGGCTCCAGATTCCACGAACGTACGTTTGTGGAGCATTCTCGTGTTTTTTGTTATGGTAAAGATGATGATTATGACGAATAATTAGATCAACACACAATAACTATTATTATAAAGAATATCCACGCAGTCTTATCAAAGTAATGCCCCAGAAATTTACAGTCCATAACCACAAACAACAAACAGAACAAACGTTGCGTAAAACGCTTACGACAAACAAACACTTGCAGCACATCCAGCTACACTACCATTCAGGCAAATTTCTTACCTCCCTCTCTACCAAGCTTATTTCACACGTTTAGAAATAACAAGAACACAATCAAACTTTCAGTACATCACTTAATAAGGCACTGAAAGAAAAACGAAAGGCTTGAGAGGTTTGATCTGAAAAAAAAAAGAAAAGAAATCTTAAATAAATGTTAGCGAACCGCCAAGAGAAACGTGGACAAACGAGTCACAAGACAAAACACGACGCGTTTCGTCCTCTTAGGTCTTCTTCGGGCAAGACACAAACAAATAGGACAATGAAGATGAACGAATTTGATTCAACGCCTGCCTGCCTTGCGCCGAAGAGATCTAAGCTAAGTGACAAATTCGTTCATTTTCATTGTCCTATTTGTTTGTGTCTTGCCTGAAGAAGACCTAAGAGGTCGAAACGCGTCGTGTTTTGTCTTGTGACTCGTTTGTCCACGTTTCTCTTGGTGGTTCGCTAACATTTATTTAAGATTTGTTTAGATTTCCGCCTGCAGTCGTCTCACTTTGCAACCTGAAAAAAAGAAGCAGAGCATCTTAGCTGATGAGGAGTTAATACCAAACAAAAGGGACTTGACAACTAAAGGTACACTGACTAAAAAAAGAAGCAGAACATCTTAGTTGATGAGGGAGTTAATACCAATCGAAAGGGGCCTGACAACTAAAGGTACATTGACTTAGTGTTATTATGGACAGAGGGATAGAAGCAGGAACAGATAAAATCAATCAGAAGAACCTGATGGTATCTACATGCGGCAACAGATCGGTCAAATATTGAGGACAAGGGGATTCAGTTTGTTTATGGCGAAAAGATGCAACTTTGTAGACAGTCCTCAGCTGAGTAATGAGCTGATGGAGAGAACGTGGGAACGGAACTTTTTTTTTTTTTGCCCGCAGTGATCGACTGTGGAGGAGCCAAAGGTACAGTGTTTGGACTTTGTGATTTACTGATGAACTAGATGGGGCAGTCAGACAAAAGAGTGTTTCAGTGATTGAGACGAGAAAGTAAGAACGCACAAGACAAGTGTGAGTGTGTGTGTGTGTGTGTGTGTGTGTGTGTGTGTGTGTGTGTGTGTGTGTGTGTGTGTGTGTGAAAATAATGCAAGGATGTTGCAAGGATCGGGTATACCTACACAATCATGTGCATAATATTTCCATCCATGACGGTATTCAAACAACCAGTAAATAGAATATCATTTCAACCCCGCCCTCCCCTTCCCTCCTTCCAACCCCCCCCCCCCCCCCCCCCCCACACACACACAAAAAGAAAAAAAGAAAGAAAAAGCACCACTGATTTTCAACTGTGAGTTTTTTTTTCTACGAGTATTTACATTATATCCGAGTGCTCAAATCAATTAGATGATATAACCATGCACTGATCACTCTGAAAACAAATGTCCTCTAAACATTAATGATTGTTCTTAGCTGCTTAGATTATGTTGTGCTCTGATCTTTTATAAAGTTAATAAACTCCAATCCTTTCTTTACAAAATATGTAATGTTTGTTAGTTTCCAGCTTAGCCTAATATGTAAATAAGGGTGGCAAATCAAATCCTTTTACAATTAGCTATCGGGAACGGGCTTCTCAGCGTGTTGTCAAAGCCGACTTTGCAACATAACAGTAACCAGGAAGTACGCCCTGAACTGCGCAACATATCAGCAGCTAGTAAGTACGCCCTGAACTGTGCAACATTATCACTAACTAGTAAGTACGCCCTGAACTGTGCAACATTATCACTAACTAGTAAGTACGCCCTGAACTGTGCAACATTATCACTAACTAGTAAGTACGCCCTGAACTGTGCAACATTATCACTAACTAGTAAGTACGCCCTGAACTGCGCAACCTATCATCAACTAGTAAGTACACTCAGAACTGTGCAACAGATCAGCAACAAGTAAGTACACTCAGAACTTCGCAACATATTACCAACTAGTAAGTACACTCAGAAATGCGCAAGCTATCAGCAACTAGTAAGTACACTCAGACCTTAGCAACACATCAGTAACTAGTAAGTACGTTCCGAAATTACTATCCATTATCATCTGTACATGTACATTATCAACTGTAACAAATCAATAACAAATCAATAACTGGCCGGTACGCTCGAAACTGCGCTTTCCATCTTTTGTATTGCGTGACAAGTTGATGAAACTGGACAACAATTCCGTACAGTCCAGAAGAAGGTCCACAGAATGGCAACGATTTGACACTTTTTAACCTATCGTCTCTTCCCGATTGCAACAGTATGTGTACAAGTGAATTCGGAATGCACCCAAATTTGAGTATATGAAACCTATGGGTTTCTGAACAGTTTGAATTTGGGTTTACTGGTAGCTTAACAAGCGACATTACCAAGGCAAATAATATATTTGTAATGCACAGATAATAGAGATAAGTGAAACTTGCTATCAGATCATCCATTCAAAACAACCCTGGAAACTGTGTGTATGACATACAAACATCTCATGCATTTCTTTTCTGGGAGTTTTTGTTGATAGAAAGTCTGGCCAAATATGAATTTAGGTGAGTTTTCATATAACTCAGAATCTTATTCTTCTTCAATCCTTAAAAAGAAAAAAAAAACAAAAAACAACCAAAACCTAGCCGACCAAACACTATGGAAATTTGGCTAAAAGTTTTCTGATTATATATATGTATACAACATTTAGCAAACAGTGTGATAAAATGAAACATATTCTCCGTTTTGTGTAATTGTCAAAACTAAACTAACAAGTTTACTGAAGTGTTGATTCCATTAGTGTTTTCACACTTTATACAAAAAGAAAAACGTTTGCCTTTGAAGTTTCGTGAAAGATTACTTGAATAAAGTAAGCACTGGTTTAAGAATTATGGACAATGCATTCTTCTCATAAGAACTCGCTGAAAAGGGAAAAAAATTCTTCTGACCATGTCAACATTGTCGCTAAATGTGCACCAGTTTGTCCAGATATGGTCGGCTATTCCATGTTGGACGCTTCAACATGGGGTGACCTTGAAACATGTGGCTGACTAGTCTTGCAGAAAATTATTGCATCCTTTCATTTAGATGTATTACAGTTGTCGATCCAAACGACTCATCTGTTTTTCGTTTTTGTTCGTTTAGTTTTTTTTTTTTGTTTGTTTTTTTGTTTTTCGTTTGGACGTGTCCGCGTTTTGGTTCCAGCCACTAACAGAGATGGTTTTGCCCTGCGGTACCCGGCAAGGGAGAGCACTGATGCAGCCCTGTGACCCGCCTGCAGCGGTGCTATCAGTGAGGTCACGATCAATACACTGATGGGTCAACACCACACTCCTGCCACGCTCTTCACTTTACACGGGCACGTGCGAACACTGAGGTAGTCGGCATTCTCACCGGGCCACCTTTGGTGCTGTCGGGTCTGATGCAGATCACCACTGCACCCCCCCCCCCCCCCCTGCAATTCTTCCTCCTGGAAGATTTAATACCAGGTATCTTAAAGATACCTCGACGAGTGAATAGAGAGCTCAGGATCATCATATATATTGGCGCACGCGCGCGCGCACCACAGCACACCCCACACACACACACACACACACACACACACACACACACACACACACACACACACACAGAGGGGGGGGGGGGGGGGAGGAGGATACAGATACAGATACGGAAAGTTTATTCATGTACAGGCCATTGCCCTTCATGAAAGAGTGCATTAAACAAAAACAATAATCAGATCTAATAACAATATGCAAGCACAGTGTCAACAATACATTTTTACTATACAGTCAAGACACGGACAATAGAATGCACCTTAAACGCTTTATACAAATATGATTATTATTGACAAATCTGTAACCGTTCGTTCATGCTCACATGCCGTAAGCAGTGTCAGTCTGAACTCAGAGAGAGAGAGAGAGAGAGGAGAGAGAGAGAGAGAGAGAGAGAGAGAGAGAAGAGAGAGAGAGAGAGAGAGAGAGAGAGAGAGACAGAGACAGAGAGAGAGAGAGAGAGAGAGAGAGCAAAAGGCAGTGGATCAGTAAGTCATTGAAGGTGGCACCCCATACCTGCCTCCTCAAAAACTCCATTTTGTGAGGCCACATCAGAAGTCCACAAAGAGAGGTGACGGGTGGAGAAATTCCGGGGTAGGACATACCGTTGATCGGCGACACCACTGCAGGGCAACACACACACACACAGAGAGAGAGAGAGAGAGAGAGAGAGAGAGAGAGAGAGAGAGAGAGAGAGAGAGAGAGAGAGAACTGACACTGACGCTGACATGACAGTTTTTATTGCCAAAAGCAAATAAGCCCTGATGCCAACACACACACACACACAAGTACACGCATAAACACACGCATAAACGCACGCACAAATACACACACACACACATACACACACACACACACACACACTCTCTCTCTCTCTCTCTCTCTCTCTCTCTCTCAACACACACACACACACACACACACACACACACACACGCACACAAACACATACTCACACACACAAACACATATTCACAATCAGAGAGAGAGACAGACAGACAGACGGAGACACAGACAGACAGACAGACAGACAAGACAGACAAACAGAGACACAGTGCGCCCGCCAAGCAGCATCCCAATTTTGAAGCAGTCTGTGAGTGATACGGTGAGGTAGGCCTAGGTGCCACTCCCCGCTTTGCCTCTCCCGCTGAGATCTCACGCTGATACCGGGAGGTGACAGACCGAGACGCGCTCGGCAGAGAGAGAGAGAGAGAGAGAGAGAGAGAGAGAGAGAGAGAGAGAGAGAGAGAGAGAAACTCGGCACTGTGGCAGGGGAGAGAACTCGCTTCCTTCCTGGCTTGTCTTTGGAGGAAGACTGCTGGCCGGTCCGTGGTTCGTGCGCGTTGTTTGGTTTACTTGGTAAGTAGTGGTGTGTCCTCCTGCTTCTTCTCGTTGTCTGCGTGAATGGATTAATGAGTGATGTCCGATTTTGCTTATTAGTGTGTGTGTGTGTGTGTGTGTGTGTGTGTGTGTGTGTGTGTGTTGTGTGTGTGTGTGTGTGTGTTTTGAGGTTCTGTTGTCCATACTGGTGTGTGGCATTGAGTTGGGGTACTAGATTTGCAGTTCTTGATTTTTCATGGCTTGGGGAAAAAAAGAATTAGTTTTAAAGCCGTCTTTTGTCATTGATGTAAGCGTTGGCGTGATGAGATGTTACTGTAAGGTTACATCTCTTTCTCTGTCTGTCTGTCTGTCTGTCTGTCTGTCTGTCTGTCTGTCTCTCTCTCTCTCTCTCTCTCTCTCTCTCTCTCTCTCTCTCTCTTCATTAATTTAAGCTTAGCCGTGATGAAGTGTTACTGCAAGTTTACATCTCTCCCTCCCTCTCTCTCTCTCTCTCTCTCTCTCTCTCTCTCTCTCTCTCTCTCCTCCCCCCTCTCTCTCTCTCTTTCTTTCTCCATCACCTTCTCTTTCTCCATTTTAAAATCAGAACCAACGGAATTTGGCATAATCGCAATTTGTTATGAAATATATTAAAACCATTAATGACAAATAAATGTGTTCTGCAGCTACACTGAAAGGATAAACTGTGCTCTTCCTTCTCTCTCTCTCTCTCTCTCTCTCTCTCTCTCTCTCTCTCTCTCTCTCTCTCTCTCTCTCTAAATTCCGGTGTGATATTTACATTCTGCTAGAATCAGCGTGCGGCTTTTAAAATCAGGCATACACATTCATTATGCTTGAAGAGAAAAATGAAAACTCACTGTAACAAATATGTGAATAGGGCCAAAGTCAGTTACTGAATTTAGAAACAATCCATATTTGAACGAGAGGTATTTTTTCCCCATGATCGAAGCATAATTATATGTTCATGTCTGATTGTCTTTTTAGAAGTAGAGATATCAAAAACTAAAATGCTCTTTCTCTGGATGTGTGTGTGTGTGTGTGTGTGTGTGTGTGTGTGTGTGTGTGTGTGTGTGTGTGTGTGTGTGTGCGTGCGTGCGTGCGCGCGCGCGTGTGCGTGCGTGCGTGCGTGCGTGCGTGCGTGCTGTGTGTGTGTGCTGTGTGTGTGTGTGTGTGTGTGTGTGTGTGTGTTCATCTATCTATCTGTCTGTGCGTCTATCTGTGTGTTTATCTATCTATCTATTTATCTGTCTGTCTGTCTGTCTATCTCTATCTATGTTTATCTGATCTTTACCTATCTATCTATCTATCTATCTATCTGTCTATCTATGTTTATGAAAAAAAAACTGAGATAATGGAAAATACTGATAGCAAAAAGCAGGATAATCTTAACTCCCTAAAACCCAAGAAAGTAATTCTCAAGAAAATCTCTCTTACTTTCACTGCCTCCCTCCCTCCCTCCCTCCCTCCCTCCTCCCTCCCTCCCTCCCTCTTCTCTCTCTTTCTCTTCGTTTACGGACAGACACCTCGTTTTCTTTTAAGACTTCGGATGTTTTTGAGGCTGTCTGGTAACGCAGTGGTCTGGTGTCCTTTCAAGAGATGGCATACTATCAGGAGAACATTAGATGTAACGTCTTTTACATCCAGTGAGCTTATCAACGTAACGTACATCAGGTTGTGTCTGCTTATTTGTTTAGGTTATTTTGTTTTCCATAAATGCATCAGAAACAAATACGCGGATGGAATTATCGAGCCATATAGTCAGTGTTGTAATATTCTGAAAATACGGATCGATTTGAATCATTTGGAAAATCGCTATGTATCTTTATGTGCTTTTCACCAAGTTGATATAAATACGTATTAAATCTGCAAAAACGTGAGTGTGTGTGTGTGTGTGTGTGTGTGTGTGTGTGTGTGTGTGTGTGTGTGTGTGTGTGTGTGTGTGTGTGTGTGTTGTGTGAAAGCTTCTTGCGTAAATTCCTTTTCATGTGCAAAATAGTTTATTTCATTTTAAGATTACAAGTATGAAAAATAAATAAACACAAAATACTAAAGACAGAACAAGCATCCAAGCACAACAGCGAGATAAAGGAGAGGGAAGAGATGGGGGGGGGGGGGGGGGGGGGGGGGGGGGGGGGGGGGGGGGAGAGATAGGAAGGGCAGGAGTTGTGCTGACTGGAACACTTGCAAAAAGAGGCAGACGGCAATTTGCAGAAACACCAACATTTGTGATGAAAGGTCAGTTGGCTCACCTCCGCCCCACCCCCATGCCCGTTACTCCCTTTCTCCGCTTAACCCTTCTGACCTCCTCCCTTCCCCCCTCCCCCCACGCCTCCATTGTCTTATCTCACTCTAACTCCCTCAGGCCCTCCCCTGTACTGTCCCCATTGCCGATGTACATTTCTATCGGCTATGGCCGATGGTGATGAGGAGCGGCACCAGAGCCTTGACCTGAAGCCTGCCTGAAAGTGATGGGGGTCTGGTTTGTCGCCCCTGTTTCTTGCTTCCTTCCCCTGACTTCCCTTTGAAGCCCAGGGGGAGGACCAGGAGAAAGGGGAACAACCCAACGAACTGCATGGACATAGATGGAGCGTGAGCGCGGGTTGGGAGGGGGAAAGGGGGATGGGGGGGGGGGAGGTGAAAATGGGACAATGTTATGGCGCAGCAATCATCAATACACGCATGGCGTTCTATCTTCCGCGTTTTTGCTGAAAGCAACCTCTAGCCTTAACCCTAACCGTAGGCAGATCTCAGGACTGATCTTAGGCCCGTACGAAGTTGAAGAAAGGACAGACAGAATAAAGAAAGAAAGAAAGAAGCAAAGAAAGGGAAAAGAAAGAAAGAAAGAGAAGAACAACAAGGAGAAGAAAAAGAAGAAGAAGAAGAAGGAGGAGGAGGAGAAGAAGAAGAAGGAGAAGTAACAGCAAAGGAAAGGAAAAAGAGTAATGTTTGTGCTACTTGTAAAAGTGACCTCCCCTGATTATGACATTTGCACAGCTAACAAATAATCCCCTTTTCTTGTTTGGCACACAGAACGGAAAGAGCGACGAAAGGTGAACGACCTTTAGGTTACATCGGTTTACTTAACGCTACACTGTAACTCCATTTCCTGAGTGACTCTGTGTGTGTGGTGTGTGTGTGTGTGTGTGTGCGTGTGTGTGTGTGATTGCAAGCGCACGCGTGTATGTCTGTGTGCTTGTGTTGTGCATGTGTGTCCACGCACGTGCGTGCACGCGTTTTAGCTCAATTCTCGTGCGGCTTTTTTTTTTTTTTTTTTTACCATAGTTTTCCGGAAACTTGCACACCTCCCTCTCGGCCGTGGCATCTCTGTCAGCATCGCCATCCCCCAGACCATACCATCCCTAACCTTTATATTATCATTATAGTGCATATCAAAACAGAGTTAGCGTCTCTTCTGCTGTTATATACACGGACGAGAAGCATGCAGAATCTATTATACCAGACGACAGTTTTTATAGCGAGTTCTTTGCCAAGGGTAGTGTCTGAATACGAAAGGACATTATGGCGAATATTCTTTTCCCCACTCTAAAAAGACATGCAATGTGGTATGCTTTCAGCAGTTTTCCATGTTTTTGCTTTCTACGGTATGATGAATATTGATGTGTGTGGAGTTTTGTATTGCATAGTGTGTGTGTGTGTGTGTATATATATAAGATACTCATGCAAATGTAAACACTGCTCAGAATAGAGTGACATGCTCAAATAGAGTGACAGTGCTCAGAATAGAGTGACAGTGCTCAGAATAGAGTCACAGTGTGTTGAAGTGACATTCTTATGTGTGCCGAGCGATGGGGCTGGAGGATGGAGAGTGAGACGGGAGGGAGATGGACATGGTGCGGTTGGTTGGAATAGAAATACGTTGTTGGCGTCAAATACAGACACACCACAGTCCATAATACCGTGGTGTTCTCACCACCAAGGGTTAAAAAAAAAAGGAACCCAATAGCACCCGCAAAGCAGCCAGCGAAGGGTACTAATGAAACAAAACGAAAGTGTGGGGAGGAAAAAAAAGTTGCTGAAAAACTAACGACATTATGCAAACAGTATAAAATAAAGGGGACAATCTTTGAGCCTACGCTTGAGGATCCACCCAAAGATGCAAGGGAGATCAAAAGACAAACACAAAGACGGACAGAAACAAATACAAATAACCTCGATTTAATGGAAACGGTATTGAAAATGAGAAGAGGCAGGGAACAGTACACAATAAACAGTAAACAAGTGGGGTAACTTTTGCTCCCATAAGAAAACCTAACACAGAGTAACTTTTATTCAAGACTGGCACAGCCTTTTAAACTTGAATAAAGTCAGACAAATACATAGACGAACAATCTAATAACTAACCGCTTCGCCACGGTAGCTGCCACCTTTAAGTTTTGTTTTTAAAACGTGATCCTAGAGCTTCGTCGGGAGTATAACGCATGCCACTGTAGAAGCAACAGTTAGGGAGTTTTCAGACAAATTAATAGTCGCTTTCCGGATGCATTTTGTGTCTTTTTTCTCTTGGTTTCTCTCTCTCTCTCTCCTCTCTCTCTCTCTCTCTCTCTCTCTCTCTCTCTCTCTCTCTCTCTCTGAGCTCTACCCCAGAAATACGAATTGAGTACATTGTTTGTAGAGGAAAACAAACTGCCGCACAACTGAACTGCTCCGGTCTTTCAAATTAACCTCTCACATAGTGGCGCCCAGTAAAACCAGAATAGCTGACACACAAGGTCCCGTTTCACCTCGCTCACTACCAAGTGCTTTTCCTTTTTTCTCTTTCTCTGAAGTTAACTTGCGGTATGTTCCCTTAGGTCGCCATTCTTTCCTAC
>CM065737.1:37749173-37751673 GCA_033310375.1 Conus canariensis | reverse complement strand
CCCCCTCCCCCTCCCCATTCCCTCTCAGCTATCTCATTTGCTGAAGAAAAGAATGCATAGCAAAGAGAGCGCGCGAGCGACACTTGATGACGTCAACGTCAGGGGAAATTATTCTGCACTTGTCCATCTTCCCTGGATGGCTTGTCGCTCTGACGTGGAGGCCAAGGTAGGCAGGCAGGGAAGGCATCAGGTACTTGTCTTGTGTGGCTGAAACTTTCAGCAGCTGCTGCGGGTTTTCGTCTGTCTCCTCTTCAGTGCTTCGTCAGATGGCACTGCTTCTGTCTCATTCATTTTCCACCTCCCCCCCCCCCCCCCCCCCCCCCCCCCCCCCCCCCCCCCTCTTTACATAGCTACGTCCAGTTTGGCTTAATCGTCGCTCCGTACCAGACACGCGTTTCTTGGAGGCGAGGTGGCAAGAATTTTCGCTTGCTTGTCGAGTGTCAGCGTTCCTTTCTTTGCATACCCTAGCGGCAAGCCGGGGGGACTAGGATCAAGCGAGTAGAGAAGTCGCTGAACAGTCTTTGGGGCGCGCTCTCTCTCTCGCATGCGAGGGAAATGGCCGACAATTATGATAAGTGTCCTGTGATTGGTGCATGAAAAGAAGTGGCGTTCTCTGATTGGTACATTAAAACGATGAACACGTTGACCCTTCAACACCAGGAAGAGCTTAGTTGTAGTAGTCACATTCATAATTTTTCTTTCTTTTTTTTTTGCGCCTTTTTTTTTTTTTTTTTTTTTACTCCTCTCGCCCCTCTCACATCCCTCGCCGCAAGAATGAAGAAGCTACCCCTGTGAGTTCTCGAGTCTTTGAAAGTCGCCTCAGTTGTTCACAGGGAGATATTGTTCTACTGAGTCGCCATCGGTTAACCTGTCACAGAGACCCTGCGCGGCGCGTGAGTCACTTTTGTGGCGGAGTTTACCGGTGTCTGTTCTGATGAAACTGGCTTCACACTCAGCGCTCCACCTGGTTCGACAATGCTTTGTCACCAAGCCCCCCACCCTCCCCCCACCACACCCCACTTCCCCGCCCACTCCCGTCTATAACTACCCATCCAGCCACCCTGACCCGTCGCCCCTCAAGACAGGTACGTTTTAAGTGTACTATAATGCTAATATTCTGCAACGCACAGCAAGAGAGTTGCACGAAATAAAGCGTGTTATTATGCTGTAAATGTATATAGCAAACAGCAAACATAACAGACAGACAGACAACAAAGAGCACTGAATTCTATCGTTAGTTTGGATTTGTTCTTTTTTTTAAATTCTATTTTCTAATGTGTTGTACTGTATGAACTTATTTGAATTAAAAAGAATAAAAAAAAGCACTGAATTGCTTCACACACACACACACACACACACACACACACACACACACACACACACACACACACACACATACACACACACACACATACATATACGCACGCACGCACGCACGCACGCGCACACACACACACACACACACACGCACACACTCACACACACACACACACACACACACACACACCACACACACACACACACACACACACAAGAGATGAAAGGAGAACCAAAAAAAAGAACAGAAAGGAAAATAACGACAAAAAACGTTAAAGTAGAGTCACGAAGAAATGAAAAAGTCCCCAAAGAAAAGCGCTTGATGATGCAGTTGATTAACTAAAAATGGCGCTACATAATTTTCATGCACGTGAATTAACCCACGCCCAACCGCTTCCAAACACAAACAAATAAACAAACATGAAAACCCTAACCCAGAAACAAACACAAAAACAGCAACAACAACAACGACAACAACAACGACAACAACAACAACAACAGCAACTATAGATGAGTAAAGCATTCATCTTCTTCAGACATCTTGAGAATGACACATTGTAGGTGCAGAGTCTCCTACGGCTGGTGGCTGTACGGTGACCTGACATTAGTAGTTTCTTGTGAATTGTACGCGGAGAGTCTGCTTCACGGTGATACTGAATGTGGTGAGATTGTCACACCGCGAGGCTGAGTGTGGTGGGTTTTTCCACACACACACACTGAGTCTGAATGTGGTGGGTCTTTCACACACTGAGTCTAAATGCGGTTGGTTTTTCACACACTGGGTCAGAATGTGGTGGGTCTTTCACACACTGAGTCTGAATGTGGTGGGTTTTTCCACACACAGTAAGTCTGAATAGGGTGGGTCTTTCACACACTGAGTCTGAATGTGGTGGATCGTTCACACACTGAGTCTGAATGTTGTGGGATTGTCACACAGTGAGACTGAAAGGGGTGGGTCTGTCACACAATGAGCCTGAATGTGGTGGGTTTGTCACAGAGTGAGTTTGAATGTGGTGGGTGTGTCACACAGTGAGACTGAATGTGGTGGGATTGTCACACAGTGAGACTGAATGTGGTGGGTTTGCCACAGATTGAGACTGAATGTGGTGGGTCTTTCACACGGGCAGATTAAATGTGATGGGTCTTCACACAGTGAGACTGAATGTGGTGGATCTTTCACACA
>CM065737.1:37741673-37744173 GCA_033310375.1 Conus canariensis | reverse complement strand
CTGGCAGCTCTTCAGTCTGCACTACCCAGGTAGGCAGCCTGTTGTGTAAACGAGTGTGGATTGTAAAGCAGTTAGAGCTTGGTCTCTAGCCGAGGATAGGCGCTATTTAAGTATTCAATAATAATAATAATAATTATAATGATAATAATAATGGTAATAATAATAATGATAATAATAATAACAATAATAATAATAATGATAGTAATAATAAACAACAACAACAATAATAATAAAAACAATAATAATAATAAAACGAATTCCCGTGTGTATGCTCTTGCACTGACCTAACAACCAAACTGCCGATAAGCAGGCAGTCTGAAAGTCATTGAAGAAAGGGAGGTAGCATGGCCTGTGATGAGGAGATGTGCGGAAAGTCGAACTTTCTGGGCAGACCCTTCTTCCCTGGAGGTAGAAACAGGAGAAGTGGAAGTAGTGCTGCTGTCAGGCAACAGGCTGAGAGTTTCGGCTCTTCACGTAAGCTGTTGGATGGCCATAAAGCCACGGTGTTCAGACAGCTGGTGGCTGTAGAATGCAGTTGGAAGTGGGTTTGGTGCCGTGAGATTACGGGTTAATTTAAAAGACGCAGATGGAGTTTGTGCGGTCTGGCCATGAGAAGGGAAGTGAAGACGAGAGTCCTTAATTGCACCACACACACACACACACACACACACACACACACACACACACACACACACACACACACACACTCACACACACACACCACAACGCACGCACGCACACACACGCACGTATGCACACATTTCTTTTTTTCCCTCTTCACACACAAATCACGAGAAAAAGCTTATTTTCCCCATGAAACATATGCATACAAGTTTGTAGAATCACGTTCTTTACTCCTTATGTTACTGCTGATTCATACCTACACAGGCGTACACACTGGCATGCACAGGCGGGTCGAAGAGAAATAGGGCGGTCGGTATTGAATGTGACAAGACAAGACAGAGAACGAACACTGCGAGACATAAACTCTCTCTCTCTCTCTCTCTCTCTCTCTCTCTCTCTCTCTGAGAGACGAGAGAGAGAGGAGAGAGAAGATACATATGTATATCTATCTATCTATATCTATCTATCTATCTATTATACAAATATATGTATATGTAACACACACACACACACACACACACACACACACACACACACACACACACACACACACACACATATATATATATATATATATAATATACAGAGAGAGGAGAGAGAGAGAGAGAGAGAGAGAGAGAGAGAGAGAGAGAGAAGAAGAGAGAGTCTGGAGAGTGTCCTGATGAACTGGTGAATACTTGCAATGTTTTCATGTTGATGCTTTATTCTAACATGAAGTGTCTGATTCCTGACACAGGAAAACAAGAGATGTAAACAGCTGTCAACATCAACTCTTCAACTTGCTCTTTAAAAAAAAAAAAAGTTCACTCTTTAATGCTTGACATAGGCGTCAAGGCCTTCCACGTATGCGGATATTTTACTACTCAGATCTCTCTCTCTCTCTCTCTCTCTCTCTCTCTCTCTCTCTCTCTCTCTCTCTCTCTCTCTCTCTCTCTCTCTCTCTCTCTCTCTCTCTCTCTCTCTCTCTATATATATATATATATATGAATTGTGGAGAACAGCCTTAACTTGGATCTCCGATACTTGGGTCTCCGGAGAGATGCGATCTCCATCTAACTGACCAAATAATGATATGTTGAACAATTTAGAAGTGGGGGAAAACAAGTGCTCACACACACACACACACACACACACACACACACACACACACACACACACAATCTGTTCTGTGTAGTAGTAGTAGTAGTATAGTAGTAGTAGCAGCAGCAGCAGCAGCAGTAGTAGTAGTAGTATAGTAGCAGCAGCAGCAGCAGCAGAGGAGTAGTAGTAGTAGTAGTAGTAGTATTTTCATTGACAACAATTTGATATCGACAACAATTGTTTTGGTCACTTAAACAATGACTTCGCAAGGCGTGAGGAACCAGAACCAGGGGATGGTTAGGACCACAGAGGATGGAAAAGATTGTGAACAAGAGAACGAACTACTTTACATAAGAAGTTTTTTTTTTTTTAATTTTTTTTTTAGCATGTGAGGACCTCAAAATACGTCATGGCAAGTAAACCACTTATATGGCTTGCCAAGATGTGTGTCCAGGGGGCATCTTTCGTTCGCTAATTCAGATTTGTCAGGGAAATCCAGCTGAATGTCTTGGTCCTCCCTTGGAGATACACCACCCGCAATGCCTGTGATACTCTCGTGACCAAGTGTTGTTGTGTGTGTGTGTGTGTGTGTGTGTGTGTGTGTGTGTGTGTGTGAACCTCCACCGCCTATATTATTTTTTTTGGTCTTATTCTCTCTCTCATATCTATTGGCTTGAATTTCTACAATGGACATTTGCGGCGGACGTTTAGTGTTATTTTATGGTATAAAAAAGAGTTTGGGTTTCTGTTGGACTTAATGTATGGTGTACTGACTCATTTAACCGTCTGTTATTCT
>CM065737.1:37729173-37736673 GCA_033310375.1 Conus canariensis | reverse complement strand
TTACATCTTTTGTGAGGCATTGGGGGAAGTGAGCTCATACTCCAGGCCCCATTTACCACATTTTATTATCATGTCCGACCTTCACCTTGCACTTTTAGCGCTGTGTACTATACCTATGTTATCTATGTTAGCGTTGAGAACTGTTAGCCATGTGAATCTGTGTGACTGTTTGTGTAAATAGGCTAGTTTTGCCGAACTTCTGTAAACTGTTTATTGCGTAACCTGTTAATTGTGTGAACTGTTTATTTTGTGAAGTGTTAGACATGTAAATCTTCAGTTCTGTGAACTATGAACTGCTGTGAAAGATGAACTGCGAGCAATGTGAACTATGAACTACTGTGAACTATGAACTCAGAACTATGTGACTTATGAACTGCTGGTTATGTAAACTGTAAACCTGTCATTTGTGAACGGGCTGGGCTGGCGTGCGAACTGTGAACTGTATGAACCGTGAACAACGTGAAGCGTCAAAGAGCTGTGTGAATTGGTTGTGGTACTCTGTTGTGTGGATTGGTTGTGGCACTGACTGTTAATGTGAACTGCATGAACGGTGAACAACGTGAAACGTCAAAGAGCTGTGTGAATTGGTTGTGGTACTAACTGTTGTGTGAATTGATCGTGGCACTGACTGTTAATGTGAACTGCATGAACGGTGAACAACGTGAAGCGTCAAAGAGCTGTGTGAATTGGTTGTGGTACTAACTGTTGTGTGAATTGATTGTGGCACTGACTGTTAATGTGAACTGCATGAACGGTGAACAACGTGAAGCGTCAAAGAGCTGTGTGAATTGGTTGTGGTACTAACTGTTGTGTGAATTGATTGTGGCACTGACTGTTAATGTGAACTGCATGAACGGTGAACAACGTGAGGCATCAAAGAGCTTGTGTGAATTGGTTGTGGCACTAACTGTTGTGTGAATTGATTGTGGCACTGACTGTTAATGTGAACTACATGAACGGTGAACAACGTGAAGCGTCAAAGAGCTTGTGAATTGGTTGTGGTACTAACTGTTGTGTGAATTGGTTGTGGCACTGACTGTTAATGCGAACTACATGAACAGTGAACGACGTGAAGCGTCAAAGAGCTGTGTGAATTGGTTGTGGTACTCTGTTGTGTGAATTGGTTGTGGCACTGACTGTTAATGTGAACTGCATGAACAGTGAACGACGTGAAGCGTCAAAGAGCTGTGTGAATTGGTTGTGGCATTGACTGTCCGTGCACGAAAGGTCCATAAAACGGGTCAACGAGCGGCCATCAGGCTGATTGATTCCTATGGTCCTGTCCCTCTCCCCTCCCCCCCCCCCGCCCCCCCCCCCCACCCTCCCCACCGTTGCCTCTCTCTCTCTCGCTAGCTCGCTCGCTCGCTCTCTCCGTGATGCCTGTTGTCATAGGACAGTACAATCCTGATTGCCGTGATATCTCTTACAACTGAACGCCACATTCGGGACAGTCATCACGATAGTTGTCACCAGACACCACCATCATGGCTGTTGTTTACCAGCTGTACGGGGGATACCATACTCATGATTGTAGTGTTGAATGTCGTAATAGAAAACCACAATCATGATTGTCTTGTTGTAACTGTTTTAATGGAGCACAGCAATCATGATTGTCGCAACACCAGTTATGATGGAACATAGCCTTCGTGATTGGTCGTGATGTAAGTTGTAATGGAGCATCACAATCATAACTGCCATGATACCAGTAGCAATGGAAAAAAAAACACATTCATGATTGTCGTGAAATAAGTTGTGATGGACATGATTGTCGTGAAATAAGTTGTAATGGAATACCACAATCATGATTGCCATGATACTAATGGCAATGCAACATCATAGTCATGACTGTCGTGAATGGAACACTATAATCATGATTGTCGTGATGCCGGTTGTAACTGAACTCCACAATCATGATTGTTGTGGTATCAGTTGTAAGGGAACAACTCAAGGGTGGTTGTTTTGATACGAGTTCAGATCGAACACCGTTTTCCTGACCTCCTTCGTACCGGTTGCCATGAAGTGCAACATGGCATCATCACATGATTTAATTAAAGATCGATTTTAGACACAATTAGGACGTTTAATGATCGAATTTAGACACAATTAGAACATCATACATTAATTGGTAAATTAATACATCCATCCATCCACCCATTCTTCCTTCCATCAATCCACTCATCCATCCATCCATCCATAATCAATCAATCAATCAGTCAATCAGTCAATGAATAAATGAATGAATGAATGAATGAATGAATAAATGAATGAACGAATGAATGAATGAATGAGTGAATGAATGAATGAATCAGTTAATCAATTAACTAAGTGAGTAGAAGATCTAAAACGTAGGACATAAACATATGGGAAGAATCGTCCCGCAGATTAGTTGTATTTTTGTTTGTATCTTTTAAAGGGAGTGTATTTATGTGTGTGTTTGTGTGTGTGCGTGCATGCGTGCGTGTGTGTGTGTGTGTGTGTGTGTGTGTGTGTGTGTGTGTGTGTGTGTGTGTGTGTGTGTGTGTGTGCGCGCGCGCGCGCGCGCGTGTTGTACAGTGAGGTGATCCTGGGCAAGCGAATAGCGAACAAGACGGACGAACAGGTGGAAGGGAGACGGGAGAGGACAGAGATAGTAACCAGGGCTTGGGGGTAAGAAGTTGGATGGAGCGACAAGTTAGATACCCTTGCAAGGAGCGAGAGAGGTCCACTGAAACCTGTCTTTAGTGGAGGAAACTACACAATCTGACAGGACGTCAGGTCCAAGCGCTAGGAAGTAGTTCAATGACGACGAGGGGAGAGACAAGGCGCTCAGGGAACATGACAGGCGCACTGCTCTCAATGTTGTGGTCATCTCATAATCCTAAACTGCTTGAGAAACCCGTTGGACTGTTTGCAGCTGTTGTTGTTGTTGTTGTTGTTGTTGTTTTTGCTGCTGCTGCTGCTGCTGCTGCTGCCGTTGTTGCCGCTGTTGTTGCTGCTGCTTGCTGCGCTTGCTTTTGTTTATCATTGTGTTGTGATTTTGACAGAAACTATTCGATCTATTCGCTGCCTGAAACAGTGGGTAGAAACTGAACAAACTGACGCATGAAGTGGACTGATATTCCTGGTACGTTCTTGACCCCTGCAAAGTGAGATGGAAGAAACACGGAGAAGGACAGACAGAAGGACATGACTTGTACGATAGTGAAGATGGAGACGTAAGGTCGGGTCATGTTGCGTCAAGCCCAGCCGAGCGCAAAAAGGGGTCATACCATGGCTGAAATCAACTCAACAGTGATTATTAGAAAAAAAACAACTAAACAACAACGAGAACAACAACAACAACAACAAATAAAAACAAAACAAAACAGCTCATTCACACAACCCTTTAAAACACATCTTTTATAAATACACCGGAAACATCATTCAAAGTCTTTCTTCTGTAAAATCTTAGATCAGATGCTGGTCTCTCAGAAATTCAAAGATCGCATCAGGAGGGGCATCTCTGAACAAGGTTTTTATGCAGTCTGCTATAAATGCTCATGTTTGACATCATGCAAATACCAACACTCTAAAAGAATAGGTTTCACTGGGAGTGGTACATAACATGGAATGCACCACGGAGCTTCTTCACCTTTTAAAAGATAAGAATGTGTGTAAAAGGAGTGTCCTGTATGCAAACGGCACAAGACTGTCTCTACTTTACGGTCGCCTCGGGAACATGGTAAAAACTCTTTCAGGTTCGGACGGATTTTAAACAGTTTGTTATCTGTCTGAAGATGGAGACAAACATATACACGGAGTGGAATTTTATGCAAACAGGATCATCAGGAAAGCTAAGTTTCCAAAACGGAGTGACTGAGGGCGGAAAATGAAGCAAAATTTAGAAAGAGAGGGGGTTAGTTACCGCCAAGGACATAGACAAACAGAGTACAGGACTAGACACAATGCATTTCGACCTCTTGGGTCTTCTTCAGGCGAAAACAAATAACTTTTAGGACAGTGAAAACGAAGAACGAGAAACCACTTATCTTCTCCTGTTCGCCTCACGATCAAAATGACCGCCGGACGGAAACGAGGCCACTCAGGAAGGGATAATGAGAGAGGAAATAGTGAGGGGGAGGAGGGGGGGGGGGAGGGGAAAGAAAAAAGGGGGAAGGTGTGTGAAGCAATGGGTTTTGTAGCTTGTTTTGTAGAATAGTATGATACATCAGTGACGGTAGTGATTATGGTGGATTGATAATAGTGCCTAGTGTGGAAAAAATCAACCAACCAATCAATCAATGTATAAATAAACGGCTTTAATGAGTGGTGATGGTGATGATAGCAGTTATGGGTGGGTAGTTGTATGTGGGGGGTGGGTAATGCAAATAAAATCAGATGTAGGGGAATATATATATATATATATATATATATGTATATATATATATATATATATATATATATATATAATGAGTAAATTTGATAATAAAATGATCAGGAAAGCTGTACTGAGATGCTTTCCTGCTTCCTGCAGGATCCTGATCATAGGCCTCTGTGCTGAATAGTCTGTACACAAATATGTGCAAGCATTGTCCATGATCTACAGTGTCACTTGACCTTGTATTTGAAAGGCATAAGCTCCTGTACATGTACACAAATTTTCTGTCTGTCTGTCTGTCTGTCTGTCTGTCTCTCTTCTTTGATTTTTGATGGTTGCTTATGGTGTCCTCTTAGTGCATTTTCTTGTTTGGAATTGTTTGAATATGTCACACTCCCCTTCGTATTGGGGCAATGGCGTACACACACACACACTCACACACGCACACACACACACACACACACACACACACACACACACACACACACACACACACACACACACACACACACATATATATATATATATATATGATCTCTCTCCCTCAGCACTTGTGTCTTAAGAGGTTATCTTTTTTTTTATATTTTCTACTTTTCACAAGAAAATGTAGCATGTTTTGCTCTTTCATGATTTTCTTTTGCTTCTTAGGTGGCACCTTTGGTTGGTTTTTTGAAAACTCAACAAACATACTACGGTATTGCACACCAGCCTTTTTCTGGGATAGCATTCTTCTTGAAACCGAAAAGGCAGAGGAGTCAAGTTACCACTTTCCGCGGTCACTGAGGAGAAACAATCAGGTTTCGAAATACCGGTATCTGACCAGGAGTTATATGTTAGTGAGTTTCCTCCCCATTGGAGATTGTCTCCCCCTTGGAGATTATAAGCTTGCTGAAGGCTCATTTTGAGAAGCATTTATTATTCCCCATTCACCCTCTCAAGCACATACTGTTAGTTAGGCAGAATAACCTACCACTGCAGATATGAATGCTTATCTCCCCCTATTTCTTAAATCTAAGACATAAGAGCAAGCTTTGTTTATAATTGAATATTTCTTGCAGTCATTGCAACACCAAGCTGCTCTGTAAGTTGCTGGAATGGTGCTCGGTTACTTATCCTTGGAATTTATTAGTCTATTATAATTTAGTCCCTTGTGGATTCATTCTAAGAACTGGCCCTCAGCACTTGTGTCTTAAGAGGTTATCTTTTTTTAAAATATTTTCTACTTTTCACAAGAAAATGTAGCTTGTTTTGCTCTTTCATGATTTTCTTTTGCTTCTTAGGTGGCACCTTTGGTTGGTTTTTTGAAAACTCAACAAACATACTACGGTATTGCACACCAGCCTTTTTCTGGGATAGCATTCTTCTTGAAACCGAAAAGGCAGAGGAGTCAAGTTACCACTTTCCGCGGTCACTGAGGAGAAACAATCAGGTTTCGAAATACCGGTATCTGACCAGGAGTTATATGTTAGTGAGTTTCCTCCCCATTGGAGATTGTCTCCCCCTTGGAGATTATAAGCTTGCTGAAGGCTCATTTTGAGAAGCATTTATTATTCCCCATTCACCCTCTCAAGCACATACTGTTAGTTAGGCAGAATAACCTACCACTGCAGATATGAATGCTTATCTCCCCCTATTTCTTAAATCTAAGACATAAGAGCAAGCTTTGTTTATAATTGAATATTTCTTGCAGTCATTGCAACACCAAGCTGCTCTGTAAGTTGCTGGAATGGTGCTCGGTTACTTATCCTTGGAATTTATTAGTCTATTATAATTTAGTCCCTTGTGGATTCATTCTAAGAACTGGCCCTCAGCACTTGTGTCTTAAGAGGTTATCTTTTTTTAAAATATTTTCTACTTTTCACAAGAAAATGTAGCTTGTTTTGCTCTTTCATGATTTTCTTTTGCTTCTTAGGTGGCACCTTTGGTTGGTTTTTTGAAAACTCAACAAACATACTACGGTATTGCACACCAGCCTTTTTCTGGGATAGCATTCTTCTTGAAACCGAAAAGGCAGAGGAGTCAAGTTACCACTTTCCGCGGTCACTGAGGAGAAACAATCAGGTTTCGAAATACCGGTATCTGACCAGGAGTTATATGTTAGTGAGTTTCCTCCCCATTGGAGATTGTCTCCCCCTTGGAGATTATAAGCTTGCTGAAGGCTCATTTTGAGAAGCATTTATTATTCCCCATTCACCCTCTCAAGCACATACTGTTAGTTAGGCAGAATAACCTACCACTGCAGATATGAATGCTTATCTCCCCCTATTTCTTAAATCTAAGACATAAGAGCAAGCTTTGTTTATAATTGAATATTTCTTGCAGTCATTGCAACACCAAGCTGCTCTGTAAGTTGCTGGAATGGTGCTCGGTTACTTATCCTTGGAATTTATTAGTCTATTATAATTTAGTCCCTTGTGGATTCATTCTAAGAACTGGCCCTCAGCACTTGTGTCTTAAGAGGTTATCTTTTTTTAAAATATTTTCTACTTTTCACAAGAAAATGTAGCTTGTTTTGCTCTTTCATGATTTTCTTTTGCTTCTTAGGTGGCACCTTTGGTTGGTTTTTTGAAAACTCAACAAACATACTTTGGTATTGCACACCAGCCTTTTTCTGGGATAGCATTCTTCTTGAAACCGAAAAGGCAGAGGAGTCAAGTTACCACTTTCCGCGGTCACTGAGGAGAAACAATCAGGTTTCGAAATACCGGTATCTGACCAGGAGTTATATGTTAGTGAGTTTCTCCCCCATTGGAGATTGTCTCCCCCTTGGAGATTATAAGCTTGCTGAAGGCTCATTTTGAGAAGCATTTATTATTCCCCATTCACCCTCTCAAGCACATACTGTTAGTTAGGCAGAATCATCTACCACTGCAGATATGAATCTCCCCCTATTTCTTAAATCTAAGACATAAGAGCAAGCTTGTTTATAATTGATATATATATATATATATATATATATATATATAATAGAAGAAACAATTTCAATTTCATAACATTTCATTTCTCTTTCTCTGTGACGCTCTCTTCTCTTACTCTCTCTTCTCTCTCTGTCCATTAAACTGTTTAGTTTCAGGTGAATGTGTACAGATTGTGCCTGATTTAAAAGCTGTATGATCTGGTCTCAGTGCCAATTACTTCCATGCATGTGTTCTTGCACTTGAACT
>CM065737.1:37719173-37724173 GCA_033310375.1 Conus canariensis | reverse complement strand
AGTCCCCCCCCCCCCCTCGACGAACTGACAGTGTCAGAGAACAGCCAAGGGGAAGCTGTCAGTGTCCGGCTGGTCAGTCCATCTATCCCTCGGACCATACTCTGACAGGGGAACAGGAAGCCGCAGGCCACGAGGGGCCGGGCGGAAATTCATTAAGCTGCCTACAAGATGGCGCTGTGCAACTTCCTGCACTGCCTCCTGCATTACTTCTGGTTTGGCTGTCCCGCCATTTACTGTCCTCTGTTGGTTGCAGTTTGGGTTTCACCATTGTCACCGGTCTTTGACAGTGGTTCTAGTTTGACCTTTCTGGTGTTGGCTGTTCTTTGCTCGGTCTGGTTTGGCTTGGCTTTCCTGGTGTTCACTTTTCTCCCCGAGTTCTGGTGCAGTTTTCTTGGTGTTCACTGTCCCCTGTTAATTCTGGTTTGGCTTTGTAGCAAAGAAGAAACGGTTCTATGCCGGTTGCATACCGGCCATTCGTATTTTACTCATTCATACCTTTTAATCTCTTTCAAGAACTCAAAGATCGCGTCGGGCGGAACATCCCTGAACAAGGCTTTCATGGAATCTGCTGTAAATGTTTGTGTCTCACATCATGCAAGTCCCAACACTCTAAAAGAACATGTTTTATTGTGAGTGGCACATGACATGGAATGCGCCATGGAGCTTCTTCACTCTTTAACATTTTTCATCGGATCTGAGATTTTACAGTGGAAAGATTTTTTAACAAAATTTCGGATGGGTTTTTTAGAAGATGTATTTCAAAGAATTGTGTGAATGACTGACTTGTGAGTTGATTTTAGCGTGGTGACAGCCCTGATATGGCCCTTTGTGGTCGGCTGGGCTATAAGCAACATTACCTTATCTTACCTTGTAGCAGTTCACTGCGCTCTGATAGTTCTAGTTTGGTTTTCTGGGTGTTCATTCCTGTCTGTTAGTTCTGCTTTGGCTTTGTATGTGTTCACTGTCCTCTGAGCTCTGTTAGTTCTGGTTTCGTTTTCCAGGATTGGCTGTCCGCTTTTAGTTCCGCTTTGGCTTTCCTGGCATTCGTTGCCATCTTCACGTCTTATTTGACGCCCCCGATGATTGATGTCCTCATTAATCCATGTTTGGCTTCCCTGGTGTTTGATGTCACAACCCAGCTGTAGTTCGGTTTTACTCATATTCTCTATGCTCGATTAGCTCTTTTCAGGTTTTTCCTGGTGTTTAAAGTCCCCATGAGTCCTGGTTGAGCTTCTCTGGGTTTAAATGTCCTACTACTCGTCTTGGATTCGGTTTCCTGCTGTCAGCTATCCTCATCATCCTAACTTGGCTTTACTGGTGTTTGTTGTTCTCCACAAGTTCTGATCCGGCTTTCCCTCCTTCACTGTTCTCATTAGTCATCATTTCGATGGCCTGACGTTTGCATGATGTTGTTTATGGTTCTACTTCAGTTCTGGTTTGGCTTTATGGGTGTCGGCTGTCCTCCTTATCCGGGTTTGACTTTCCTGATATTCACTGCCCCCACCCCTCATCCCCACCCCCTTCCCTACAGAGATCACCATTGCATTTTATAGTGATAGCAGCAGCAGCAGCCATAGCGAAAGTAACGGATGTAGCAGCAGAAATAAGAGTAGTGATGGAAGTAGAAATAACATCTTTGACAATAAGGATGGTAGAGGTACAGCAGCAATTGTTGCAGCAGGAAGGTAGCAGTGGTACTTAGAGTAATAGCAGCAGCAGCAGCAGCCGTAGCACTAGCAACGGTGGCAAGAAAAGTAGCAACTACGGCATCAGTGACGTTGCTAATAGCAGCAGCAGCAGCTACGCCAGTGGTATTGTTATAAATAACAGCAGCAGCTATAGCAGCAATTGTGGTAGCAATAGCAACAGCACCTACAGCAATAAATGGATAGTCGTAGTTGTAGTCTTAGCAGCAACACTTCTAGTGGAAGCAGCAGATGCCGAAGCAGTATCAAAGACAGTAGCAGCTGCAGCAATGGTAGCAGGAACAGCAGTAGCAGCTATAACAGTAGTAATAGCAGTGGCAGGAGCACCTACAGCAACGGAATCAGCAGCAGAAGCAGCAGCAGCTATAGCAGTAGCAATGGCAGTAGCGTTGTAATAGCAGTAGTAGCAGAGGCAGCGATAGCAGTGCAGATAGCATTAGCAGCATCACCAATGGTACTGATAATGGCACTTGCAGCAGCAATAGCAACAACAGTAGTAGTAATAACAGTTTCAGCGCTAGCTGTAGCAATGAGGATAACAGAACAAGCAGTGGCTATAGCACACGTCAGTGGTTATACCAGTAACAGAAGCTATAGCAGTGGTAATTGCAGTTGTAACAGCAGCTATAGCAGTAGCAATGACAGTGCTAGCGGCAGCAGCTACAGCAGTAGTAATGATAGCAGTAGTAGCAGCAGCAGCAGCAGCAGCTAAAGAAGTAGTCAAGAGAGTAGGAAGAGCGCAGCAGCTCTATGACTGACAAGAATAACAAGCAGCAGTAACTACGACAGCAACAATTGCACCGACAGTTAGAACAATATCGACAGCAGTGACAGGTATGGCGCTAATAATTCAAATTGGAGCTATAGCAATGGTGATGGCTACAGTAGCTATAGCGACAATAATAGCAGCAGCTGTAACAACAGTAACAGCAGCAGCAGCGGCTGTAACAGTAGTAACCGCAGCAGCGGCAGCAGCAGCAGCAGCAGGAGAAACAAAGAGAAAGGGGAGAATGAGTCAAAGCACGTGACGCCTAAATTTGAGGAAGATGAGGTGGGGTGGGGAGGGGGGGGGGGGGGGGATTTGGGACCTGAACCCTCCCCCCCATCCCCATCCCACCCCTCATCCCCCCTTCCGTTCGAAATCATTCCACGATGAGTGCTTAGGAGCATGGTGACGTAGCCAAGTGCCCATTTCCCTTTTGTATAGGGCGGATAGATTTTGACACGTGCCTCTAACACTCGCCCCACGGGGTGTTTATCTTTTATCATTTTTTTTTTCTCCAACCTCCTATTTTTTCCACATTAAAATACATTCTTTTAACATTTCCTCCCCCCCCCCACCCCCCCCCACCCCCCTTTTTTTTATTTTAAGGTGGGGCCCTCCATCCTTCTACTTTTTATCCCCAACCAGTAACCACAACTCCTACCGCCCATGCAGTCTGTAATGGTCCTTTTACTATAGGACACATTCTCATTGTGGACTTTTAGTATCCAACTGGTCAGGCTTTATTTAATATTCTATTGTTTTGGGTTGTAGTGTACAATGTCACTCTGTGTTGCAAAAAAAAATAAAAAAAAAAAAAAAAAAAAGAGAGAACGGAAGGAAGAGGGGAAAGACAGAAAGAAAGACAGAAAGAGAGAAAGAAAGAGGATGAAAGAAAGACGGACAGCAAGATAGAGAGACGAAGAAGGACGGAGAGAAAGAAAGATAGAAAAGAAGACAGAAAAAAAGTAGGAAAAAAAAATGCACGTGAAAGCAAATGTATTATAGAAACCTTGGAAGAGCACGTTAATCAGCCAATCAGTGTAGAATCAATGTAACTCAATTTGTATGCTTCATGTCACGGGTGCTTATGAACCATGCCTCAAATAAAACAATGGGCAGTGGTTTTGGAACAGGATGGGGGCTAGTTCTCGCTCAGGTCCAGAACTCCTCCTCCCCCCCCCCCCCCCACCTCCCCTCCCAAATTCAGGCCCATTTTTTTTTGTTCAATCGTCATTGAGAAACTTTGAGAATTTTAAAAGGGGGGAATGTTTTGGGAGCAAAGTGTGTGAGGGCAGGAGGGGGGGGGGTGAGGGAGGAGGGGGGGGGGGTTGGGCGGGATTTACTACTCCCCCAGTGGAGGGTGGTGTATGGATGCGAATTTGGGTAGGTTCCCTTTCTCATACGCCGTAGGAATGATTTCAGCCGGGAGTCATTACGGAACGGTACACCGGGCACATCACAAATGATTGACTAGAATCAGTTGCTGAATGGGTGGGTCTTTCCGGAGGGAGGGCTGATAGGGGACAGCTATGATTGTGTCATTTGTTTTTTTTTGTTTAGTGAGACTTGTTCCTGTGTCTCTTTGATGAGGTCTACCATACAGTCTTCTCTTTGGTGAGCTTTCCCATACTGTCGTATGTTCAAAAGGGTATGCCGTAGTGTCTTCTTTGGGCGAGCTCTATCATAATGTCTTCTGTTTTATAATGTCTGTCATGGTGTCTGTTTGATGAGCATTTATCACAGTATCTTTTGTTTGAGGAGGTGTATTAAATTGTCATTTTTTTATGAGCTCTATCACAAAGTCTACGGTTCAATGACAGCCCTGATATGGCCCTTTGTGGTCGGCTGGGCTATAAGCAATATTACCTCATCTTACCTTGATGAGGTGTACGTCATAGTGTCTTGTGTTTGATGAGGTCTGTCATAGTGTCTCTGTGTTTGATGAGGTCTGTCATAGTGACTTCTGTTTGATGAGGTCTGTCATAGTGACTTCTGTTTGATGAGGTCTGTCATAGTGTCTCTGTTGATGAGTCTTCTAGTGTCTTGGTTTGATGAGGTCTGTCATAGTGTCTTCTGTTTGATGAGGTCTGTCATAGTGTCTTCTGTTTGATGAGGTCTGTCATAGTGTCTTCTGTTTGATGAGGTCTGTCATAGTGTCATCTGTTTGATGAGTCTGTCATCGTGTCTCTTTGTTTGATGAGGTCTGTCATAGTGTCATCTGTTTGATGAGGTCTGTCATAGTGTCATCTGTTTGATGAGGTCTGTCATAGTGTCATCTGTTTGATGAGGTCTGTCATAGTGTCATCTGTTTGATGAGGTGTCTCATAGTGTCTTCTGTTTGATGAGGTCTGTCATAGCGTCTTGTGTTTGATCAGGTCTGTGATAGTGTCTTGTGTTTGATGAGGTCTGTCATAGTGTCATCTGTTTGATGAGTCTGTCATAGTGTCTCTGTGTTTGATGAGGTCTGTCATAGTGTCTTGTGTTTGATGAGGTCTGTCATAGTGTCTTGTGTCTGATGAGGTCTGTCA
>CM065737.1:37711673-37714173 GCA_033310375.1 Conus canariensis | reverse complement strand
CCAGTCAGTCATTCTTGTTCCCACTTCACCGATCAGTAAGTTATTGTTGTTCCCACTTCGCCAATCAGTAAATCATTCTTGTTCACAGTTCACCGATCAGTAAGTCATTCTTGTTCCCACTTCACTGATCAGCAAGTTATTCTTGTTCACATTTCACCGATCAGTAAGCCATTCTTGTTCACAGTTCACTGATCAGTAAGTCATTCTTGTTCCCACTTCACCGATCAGTAAGTCATTCTTGTTCCCGCTTCACTCATCAGCAAGTCATCCTTGTTCACAGTTCACCGATCAGTAAGTCGTTCTTGTTCCCACTTCACTGATCAGTAAGTCATTGTTGTTCACAGTTCACCGATGAGTAAGTCATTCTTGTTCCCAGTTCACCGATCAGTAAGTCATTCTTGTTCACAGTTCACCGATCAGTAGGTCATTATTGTTCACCGTTCACCGATTAGTAAGTCATTCTTGTTCACAGTTCACCAATTAGTTAGTGATTTTTGTCCACAGTCCACTGATTTTCCAGTTATTTTTGTTCACAGCTTTGTTAACAGCTCATCAATCAGCCAGTCATTCTCATATACAGTTCATCCTCCACTCAACCATCCTTGTTCACACTTCAATCAGTCGGACATTCTTGTCAATAGTTCGCCCGTCAGTCAACCAGCCTTGTTCTCAATCCACCAATCAGTCAGTCATTTATGCTGACAACCCACCGACCAACCAGTCATCCATCTTTGTCAACAATTCACCGATCAGTCACCGATTTTGGCCAATCAGTCAAACAGCCTTCTTCACATTTTACCAGTCAGTGAGTCCTTCTTGATCACGCTTCATCAATCGGTTGGTTTGATGATTCAGACTTCACCCATCAGTAAATCATCCCCGTGATCGGTATGCCAACCGATCAATTATCTGTAAAAGGGTTAACCAATCAGTCAGTCATACTTGTTCGCAGTTCCTCAACGAGTTAATCATTAGGGTTCACCGTTAGCAGTTAGTCAGTTATTCTGCTTTACAGTTCACTAGTCATTGTGTGTTCTCAGTACACAATCACTCAGTCATCTGCGTTCACAGTTCATCAACCAATAATCCTTTCTGGCACTCCACAGTCATTATGTCACCCTTGTTAACACGTCACCAGTCAATCACTTAGCTTTCTTAGTATTTCACCTATCGATCTGTCGTCCTAACCAACGGGTTCTTCCACAAGTCAGCCGTCTTTGTCAACAGTTCACCAGTCAGCTTTTAGTCATCCTCGCTAACAGATCACTGATCAGTCATCCTTGCTAACAGTTCATCTACCAATCATTCTTGTTCTCAGCTCAACAGTCGATATCCTTTTTAACCACCTCGTTTAGTTCACTCATCAGTCGGGCATTCCGGTCAACAGTTCACTCATCAGCCGGACATTCTTGTCAACAGTTCACTCATCAGTCGGACATTCTTGTCAACAGTTCACCAGTCAGTCGGGCATTCTTGTCAACAGTTCACCAATCAGTCGGGCATTCTTGTCAACAGTTCACTCATCAGTCAACAGTTCACTCATCAGTCGGGCATTCGTGTCAACAGTTCACAATCAGTACCACATTCTTGTCAACAGTTCACCAATCAGTCGGGCATTCTTGTCAACAGTTCACCAATCAGTCGACATTCCTTTCAACATTTCGCCAATCAGTCCGGCATTCTTGTCAACAGGTCACGCATCAGTCGGACATTCTTTTCAACAGTTCACTCATCAGTCTGACATTCTTGTCAACAGTTCACCAGTCAGTCGGGCATTCTTGTCAACAGTTCACCAGTCAATACCACATTATTGTCAACAGTTCACCAGTCAGTCGGGCATTCTTGTCAACAGTTCACAATCAGTCGGGCATTCTTGTCAACAGTTCACTCATCAGTCGGGCATTCTTGTCAACAGTTCACCAGTCATTCGGGCATTCTTGTCAACAGTTCACTCATCAGTCGGGCATTCTTGTCAACAGTTCACCAGTCAGTACCACATTCTTGTCAACAGTTCACCAATCAGTCGGACATGCTTGTCAACAGTTCACCAGTCAGCCGGGCGTTCCTGTCAACAGTTCACCAGCCAATCATCCGTGCCAACATTTCATCATTCAACCCCCCGTGGTAACAGTTCCCCCAGTCGGTCACCCATTTGATAAAAAAAAGTTCAACAGTCCGTCACCCATTTGTTCTTGTCGACAGCCCAGCAATGAGTTCAGTAAATCCTTTTTTAACAGCTTACCCGCCAATATACGTTGTTTACAGATCAAGCCACACCCGAGGTCATCCAGGACTACCGATTAGCAAAACAAACAAAAGAAAAAATCCAACAGCATAACTCGTTGATCGTCGCGGGGGATGCGGGACGGGGGTGGGGTGGGGGTGGGGTGGGGGTGGGGGGTGGAGGTAGGGGATGAAGGGGGAGAGTTTGGTAGTGATGGTGGTGGCCCTGGTGGTGCATTGTAATCGGAACTGTAATCTTTCCATCGTAATGAACAGG
>CM065737.1:37684173-37706673 GCA_033310375.1 Conus canariensis | reverse complement strand
GTATCAATGTGTTGTGTGTGTGTGTGTGTGTGTGTGTGTGTGTGTGTGTGTGTGTGTGTGTGTGTGTGTGTGTGTGTGTGTGTGTGTGTGTGTGCTGTTTGTGGCGCGCGCGTGTTTGTGTGTGCGTGTATGTTTATGCATGTGTGAAATCAGTAAATAATATTGATATGTGCATACAGTTGTTCATGTTCACCCCCTTGTCTTAAGGCTGTAATGCTATGACAATAAAACATTTGTCTTGTCTTGTCTTGTCCTCTCTCTCTCTCTCTCTCTCTCTCTCTCTCTCTCTCTCTCTCTCTCTCCTCTCTTTATCTCTCTCTCCCTTTCTTTCTCTCATCTCTATTTCACTCCCCTCTCTCTCTCTCTCTCTCGTCTTGACTTTAACAGAGTTTTGCCGGTCCCCTCACTATATACTAGGAAAACACTCTGTGAACAGTGTGATGGGCGACAGGTGTATACACAATAAACCATTTGTCTTGTCTTGTCTTCTCTGTCTTGTCTTCCTGTCTTCTGTTTTCTGCCTGCCTTGTCTTGCCTGCTGTCTGTCTGTTTCTGCCTGTCCGTCTGTCTGCTGTCTGTCTGTCTGTCTGTCTGTCTGTCTGTCTGTCTCTCTTCGCTCTCTCTCTCCTCTCTCTCTCTCTCTCTCTCTCTTCTCTCTCTCTCTCTCTCATAGGTCAAATTTAATCAAAAGATATGTCTGATGCTGAAGCGTCTGAAGCGTATCTCTTCTCTCTCTCTCTCGTCTCTCCTCTCTTTTTCTCTCTCTCTCTCTCTCTCTCTCTCTCTCTCTTCTCTCTCTCTCTAAATAAACAAAAGAAAAACAAAACCCCTACGAAACTGAGTCACTGATTTCATCCGTGATTTAAAGGAACATTTTTTTTTTCAAACGAAACGTTAATTGCTGATCAAGACACAGGTTCGCATGACAAGCAATAAATGACATTGCACACAGAACACCAACCTCATCGTCAAATCATCACAACTGGTCTTCAAACATGTTAAAAACAAAGCTTGAATGATTTTTTTTGTTATCATAGTGCTATCACAACTTTATGACAGTTGCTAGGAACACGAAAGGCATGGAAACCATCTCCATCAATAGCACCAACCAGAAACTGTGTGTGTGTGTGTGTGTGTGTGTGTGTGTGTGTGTGTGTGTGTGTGTGTGTGTGTGTGTGTGTGTGTGTTGGAAAGAGGGGGGAGAGCGAAGGGGGAGACAACGTAGGGAAAGAGTGTAGGGGATTGTTATGTTTATCTGCATGTATCATTCTATGTTTTTTAAATGTGTGTTGGTCTTATGATGTTATAGTTTATATACCTTAATCTTATGCGTTTCCTTTCTTCTCTTCATTCTTAAACGTTCGGCTTTTACGTTGTAATGGCGCCTGGAGCCTCACGAGGGACAGGCGTCACATTTTCTTAAATGAATTGCATTATTATTATCATTATTATTATCATTGTTATTATCATTATTGTTATTAAATCAGTCTGAATCTGATCGCGGCACGAGCACGTACAAAGGGATAGTGGACCAGGAACTAAAGTAGCAGTCTCATTTTTTAAAACAAATTTTTTTTTAACGAACTCACTTGCAGTCTCTTCCTACTCATAGAACTGAAGCTTCATATAGACACGACGATTACAAAGTGTTCGTTCAAGCTTGTGGTCTCTCTCACATCAATCAGACATTTGAAGTTGTGTGATGTGAGAGAAAAAAAAAAATCCGTTTACGGCAGACTGCATGAAATCTTGTTCAGAGATGTCCCATCTGACGCGATCTTAGAAATCTGAAGGAGATGAATAACATTTTTCATGTGATCTAAGATTTTACAGAAGAAATATTTTTCAACAAAATTTCTGGTGTGTTTTTGAAGGTGTATTTCAAAGGGTTATGTGAATGAGATTAAAAAAAAAATGTTTAATGACTTGTGAGTTGACTTCAATGCGATGACAACCCTGACATGGCCTTTGCGGTCGGCTGGGCTATAGGCAACATTACCTTACCTTAGAAATCTGAGGCCTGGAACTGTGCTGGAAAAAAAAATAAACAAGAAAATATCATAAAACGCTTAATGCTAAATACAGAATAGCAGCTTCGATAATTCTGCCAGATTTGTCTTTTTTTTTCAACCTCAGAGAAGCAAGATGAGTTAAACACACTGACGCTCCAAACGTGGAGTGTGGGTGAGTGAAAATTATTGACAGAGAGCACGAGAGAAAGAAATGGATAAATGGATCATTATTTCTTGACGGCGTAGATTTCAGGAAAATGTCCAAACTTATGTATCAACACACACACACACACACACACACACACACACACACACACACACACACACACACACACACAATCTCTCTCTCTCTCTATCTATCTAAATCCTCCCTGTCCTTCCCTCTCCCTGTACAGACTAATCAAGCGTTGTGAACCAAAGTGCGCTCTGTGTGCAGAAACAAGGGGATTGAACCAGCGTAGGAGTATCAAGACAAGGGCGATCACTCTGGAGGAATGAGCACGCACAAGCCTCAAGCTCATGGTCAACGGCCCATTCGACGCTGTGACGTATGAGAACTATGAAACAGATGAATCCCCCTGATCATGGTTCTATTTCTAACCAAGAGGCAGGAAGAGAATACACGTACAACTGTCAGTGGCGTTGGTTGTTGACGTCAGCATAATGACGTCATTACTCTAGCAAGAGTCCTGTGCAGCTAACAACTGTTTTACTTTTGAGCAGAACACACACACACACACACACACACCACACACACACACACCAGAATGTCCTTTCGTCAAACGCAAAGAAACGGTGTTATGACGTCACACAGTTCAGAGTGATTGAACAGCACCGAGTTTCAGAAACAACGTAAAAGTAGCCTTCAACCTCTCTCTTGCCGCTGTGTTTGTGTTTCCCATGACCTCTCTGCCTTTCCTCAAAGCGTTGTTAAACAGTCCTGTTAGGCTCTGTCCTCACTCCGAGCCAGACACGGTCCCCAGCCGTCGGCTGGGCTATGAACATGAACTTGAACGGTCTTCCTCTCTCTACTAACGCACGCAGTAGGGACAGAACACCCATCCTTGACGCGACGGTCACTTCCCGTCTAATGACTTTCAGTCTAATGCACTTCCGACAGTGGAGAAAATCATCCTGAGACATGACCTTCTTCAACCCCACTTAATTGCTTCAAGTTCCACCCCCCACTGGCTCCCTCCCCCCCCCCCTTCCCCCATGTGACGCAGCTTCATCCAACGGTCCAGTGAACGATCAAGCTGACAGCAACGCCCACCCACAGTCATCTGTATTCATGAGATGCACGAGCAGCATCGCCGCGCGCCGTGTAATGAAAGGGACGTGTGTGTGTGTGTGTGTGTGTGTGTGTGAGAAACGTGGTCAGTGCGAGGCCAGACAACTGGCGGTGGGTCCATCCAGCAAGCAAGGAGGTCAGTCCTCCACTCCACCGTATAACAATCTGATATCCAACTGACCTCTCTCTCTCTCTGTGCTAGCAGGACAGTTCAGTGTGGAGATGCTGACTTTGTCTAAAGCACTAGGCTTATTGCACTCGTCTATCACAGACAGTACTGCCATTAGCTTGCAACAGATCTGCGTGTGTATATCAGATCACAACATGAAGGACAACAACTCGCGGGGGTGAGGGAGAGGAGGAGGGGGGTGGGGGTGGGATTGTTTTGTTTAATTAAAAACAGGGATTGTCAGATTAGCTGACACCGAAGAACAGAGGGAATCAGACAGGGGACTGTGTGGACTGTCACTTGGAGTCAGAACGGAACGAGACTGTGTGCCTTCTGTCAATGGTGCAGCAGGCGATTTGCTCTCTTTCCTATGGTCATGAAAGGATCTGGACATCAGCAGACTGCCTGTGTTTCTGGTGAGGTCACACACTTCGATTATCATCGTGAGGACACACACTGTTTTATCACCATTGTGAGGACACACGCTATTCTACCATCATCGAGAGGACACACACTGTTCTACCACCATTGTGAGGACACACTGTTCTATCACCATTGTGAGGACACACACTATTCTACCGTCATCGTGAGGACACACATTGTTCTATCACCATTGTAAGGACACACACAGTTCTATCACCATTGTGAAGACACACACTGTTCTATCACCATTGTGAAGACACACACTGTTCTATCACCATTGTAAGGACACACACTGTTCTATCACCATTGTGAGGAACCCGTTCTATCACATCGTGGGTACACTGTTCCTCACCTGTGGAACATGTTCTATCATCTGTAGGACAGACTGTTCTATCACCATTGTGAGGACACACTGTTCTATCACCATTGTGAGGACAGACTGTTCTTCACATTGTGAGGACACACTGTTCTATCATCATTGTGAGGACACACTGTTCTATCACCATTGTGAGGACAGACTGTTCTATCACCATTGTGAGGACATCCTGTTCTATCACATTGTGGACAGATGTTCTATCACATTGTGAGGACGATGTTCATCACCATGTAGACAGACGTTCTATCACCTCGTGAGATACATGTTCTCTCCCATTGTGAGGACACACACTGTTCTATCATCATTGTGAGGACAACTGTTCTATCACCATTGTGAGGACAGACTGTTCTATCACCATTGTGAGGATAACGTTCTATCACCATTCGTGAGGACACACATGTTCTATCACCATTGTGAGGACACACTGTTCTATCACCATTGTGAGAACACACACCATTCTATCACCATTGTGAGGACATACTGTTCTATCACCATTGTGAGGACACACTGTTCTATCACCATTGTAAGGACACACACTGTTCTATCACCATTGTGAGGACACACACTGTTCTATCACCATTGTGAGGACACACACTGTTCTATCACCATTGTGAGGACACACACCGTTCTATCATCATTGTGAGGACACACACTGTTCCATCATCATTGTGAGGACACACTGTTCTATCACCATTGTGATGACACACTGTTCTATCACCATTGTGATGACACACAGTGTTCTATCACCATTGTGAGGACACACTGTTCTATCACCATTGTGATGACACACAGTGTTCTATCACCATTGTGAGGACATACTGTTCTATCACCATTGTGAAGACACATTGTTCGACCAACCTTATGAAGCCATGCCATTCTTTTATCACGTGCAGACACACTGCTCTCTCAGCATTGTGAAGTCACATTGTTCTACCAGTATGGGGAAGACATACTTTGTATCACCATTGCAAAGATGTACTTTTCTTTCACCAATGTGAAGACCACCTGCTAGTCACACCAGAAGCGTTTACGTCAATTGAAGAACGCTGAATATGGTAGTGCATAATCAGCACACATTTAATAGCACAGGTCAGAGTGACGTCACACTCTACAACCGGCACATGGAGATCAGTACGTCTTCATTCTCCCAGCCGAGTCTTGTCAGCACAGACTTGGACGGTACATCGGTGTATGCCTTGCAGACTAACCTCAGCACAAGTCTGGAGCCTACAGCAGTGCACACTCCGCACGGTAACGTCAGCCTGGCGCTGAACGATGTGGAGTGGAGAGGGCTGGCTTTGCTGACCTCCTCATGCTGCGCTCAGATCTTGGTGTTCCTGGTGATGGTGGCCGCCTGCTCTCTGTTCGGCACTGTGGGCAACATTCCCGTGCTGCTGGTCTACTGCACGAAGAGGGACCAGAGGACGTCCACCACGTTCATCAAAGCCCTAGCCATTATCGACCTGCTAGTCTGTGCCGTCATCATGCCTTACACGATCATCATGGAGCTCCACCTCGTCACCTCCGACATCGTCTGCCGACTTTTTGAGTTCATGCGCCACATCTCCATCACCGCCTCCAACCTCACCTTGGTGGCTATAGCGATAGAGCGCTACCTGGCGGTGTGCCGGATACGTCATCGGCTGACTGTGCGCAACGTGCAGCGCGGGATGACGCTGGTGGCGGGCCTCTCTCTGCTGGTGTCTGTGCCTTCTCCGGGCTTGTTCACGCTGTCCACTCCGGGAGAAGTGGAGAACGTGCCGTGTGCTTTCCCCCACATCTTCCACAGGTCTTTCGCCTTCTGTCACTTCAACACCTCCTTCCTGGGACCCATCTTCAGCTTGGGTTACCAAGCCGTCCTGATGCTCATCTTCTTCGTCAACGCCATCGTCATCATCGTGCTGTACGCTCTCATCCACTCTTCTCTGTGGAAGCGAGCCAAGCGGCGACCCAGCTCCCAATCCTTTAAGAGCGACTTTGATGTGTCGTCGTGCGGGGAGATTCGAAGATCTCGACAGACGTCCTATCCAGGGAGTGACCTGAACCTCCCTGAACATCCACCTCAAGACGACGCCCGACTGTGTCTGTCCAGCGAGACTGCCGAGTGTTCTTCAGAGGAACAGGTGAATCGCTTGGCAGCGTCAGGAGAGCTGAAGGTCCTCCCCAGCCCTGTGGAAGAGTCGCCCTGCCCTGCAGGGGGCGCACGTGGCAGTGGAAGGGTCCAGCAGAGAGTGTCCATGCACCGTAGAACTACCCGGATGTTGTTTCTGTGCACGGTGGTGTTCCTGGTGACATGGCTGCCTTTCTGGGTGGACGTGTTCAGCATGACCCACAACCTGTGTCTCAGGTACATGTTCTTCGTGGGCAACGCCACCAACCCGCTGGTGTATAGCATAGCCAACTCTCACTTCAGGCGTTCCTTTGTCAAGCTGATCGTCAGGTTCAGGAGACACTGCCCTTGCTCGAGGCATCCTTGATGCCTGCACTGTTGGTCGGGCTATTTGAACTGTGTCATGGGACCAGCTATAGTTGCGCTGCTCAAGGACGGAATGGCTATGGGAATGTGTTGGTTTCTGCTTTCGTGCGTGGAGTGTGATTCTCTCTCTCTCTCTCTCTCTCCTCTCTCTCTCTCTCTCTGTGTGTGTGTGTGTGTGTGTGTGTGTGTGTGTGTGTGTGTGTGTGTGTGTATATATATATTTATCTATATGTGTGTGTGTGTGTGTGTGTGTGTGTGTGTGTGTGCACGTGCGTGCGTGCGTGCGTGCGCGTGCTTGCGTGTGTGCGTGCGTGTAGTGTGTGTGTGTTGTAGGTGTGTGTGTGTGTGTGTGTTGTGTGTTTTGTGTGTGTGTGTAACAGTCTTCGGAGACACTTTGGAGACACTGTGTTAATGACACAGTCTTTGGAGACACATGTGGCTATGACACTGTCTTTGAGACAATGTCATGACACAATGTTGGAAAGCGCATGTAGTGATGACATCATCACTGGAATTATATTGGATCACAAAAAATTTAAACACGTGCTATGACAACACAGCTGTTAGGGACAATATGGCCATGACAGTCCCTGATGACACACAGTGCGCTAGTACAGATCTGGAAGACACATGTGGTGATGACACAGTGTTTAAAGACACATGTGGTGATGACACAGTCTTTGGGGACGATGCGGCAGTGATGGTCTGTAGAAACACCAGGCGAAAAGACACATTTTGAAGACGACATGTGGGTGGTAACATGCTGTGATGATTATGTGATGACACAGTGCTCAGTGCTTAAAGACACATGTGGTGATGACACAGTCTTTGGGGACGATGTGGCAGTGATAGTCTGTAGAAACACCAGGCGAAAAGACCATTATTTTGAAGACGACATGTGATTGATAACATGGTGTGATGGTTATGCGATGACACAGTGTTTAAAGACACATGTGGTGATGACACAGTCTTTGGGGACGATGTGGCAGTGATAGTCTGTAGAAACACCAGGTGAAAAGACATAATTATTTTGAAGACGACATGTGATTGATAACATGGTGTGATGGTTATGCGATGACACAGTGTTTAAAGACACATGTGGTGATGACACAGTCTTTGGGGACGATGTGGCAGTGATAGTCTGTGGGAACACTAGGTGAAAACGCAGATTTTGAAGAAACATGTGGGTGATAAGATGCTGTGATGATCATGTGATGACACAGTGTTTTAAGACACATGTGGTGATGACACAGTCTTTGGGGGCGATGTGGCAGTCAGTCTGTGGGGACAATAAGAGAAAAAGCAGATTTTGAAGACACATATGGGTGATAACATGCCGAAGACACATATGGGTGATAACATGCTGAAGACACATTTGGGTGATAACATGCTCTGACGATGATGTGATAACACAGAATATATAACATGCTCTGATGGATGGTGTGATGACACAGACTTTAAAGACACATACGGTAATGATACAGTCTTTGGGGACAATCTAATGACACAGTCTTTGGGGACAGTCTAATGACACAGTCGTTGGGGACAATCTAATGACACAGTCTTTGGGGACAATCTAATGACACAGTCTTTTGGGACAATCTAATGACAGTCTTTGGGGACAATCTAATGACACGGTCTTTGGGGACAATCTAATGACACAGTCGTTGGGGACAATCTAATGGCACAGTCGTTGGGGACACGCGTGTTGATGACATGGTCGAGGGAGACATGTGATGAAGATGAACTTTATTAGAGACACTTATGGTAATGAAAAAGCCATTTAAGAGATAGGTGGTGGACAACACAGGTGATGATGGTGATGGTGATGATGATGATGATGATGAATGATGACGACGACATTCGACGATGCCATTGGTGATGACTTAATGACTGACGTCATGTATTGTGAAGATGCAATGACTGACGTCAAAGACATTGATGATGCAATGGTTGACGACATACAGGTGGTGATAACGTGATTTTAGACAACGCAGTTGGTGATGACATGGTGATTGAGGGTAACAGGAGGTTATGACGTATAGATGTCACTGACAAGTCGTTATCCTATAGTATATGACGACACAAGTGGTAAAGAATATCATAATTGATGACGCAGTTGGTTATGCTATAGTGACTTACGACACAAGGAGTATTTGAATATGATAGACATACGGTGCACACAGAAAATGAATATAGGTTTTTTTTTTAATCAACGGTCGCTATTCTGTGCTTCACATGGTACAAACTAGGTATATCGTCTCCTGTGCATCAGGTTGGAAGTGCTCATGATAACTGGGAGCGAAGCAGGAGAAAGGAAAGGGGACAGGGGGTGGAAGAAGGGGGCCATAATCAGAGACTTCATGATGTTTGGTGGTTGCTTTTGTTTGATGATGTGGTCATTTTTGACAAAAAAAAAGTAAACTTTGTTATTTTAAGCTGCATCTGTTAATCCCTCTCTCTTTCTCCCTCTCTGTGCGTGCGCGCGCGCGTGTGTATGTGTGCGCGCGGGCGTGTAAGTGGTGTGTGTGCGCACGTGCGTGTTTGTGTGTGTGTGTTGCGCGCGCGCGCGTTTTGGTGTGTGTGTGTGTGTGTGTGTGTGTGTGTGTGTGTGTGTGTGTTGTGTGTGTGTGTGACTTTCCCTTTCTGTCTGTGTTAATCTGTCTCTGTTTCTCGATCTGGACAATGTAATATTTGTTTCATTTTTTGTCTTCTGAGTAAATGTTTGTGTGCATGCTTAAGTACATCACAGTGTGTATGCATGCTGTGTGTGTGTGTGTGTGTGTGTGTGTGTGTGTGTGTGTGTGTGTGCGTGTGTGTGTGTGTGTGTGCGTGCGTGCGTGCGTGCGTGCGTGCGTGTATGTGTGTGTGTGTGTGTGTGTGTGTGTCACTGCGAGCGGACAAGTCCGTATTCGCTACACCACATCAGCTACATTTTGAGACCAAACTGCGGATGATTTAAAGCTGATGGATAAATGAATTAATGACTAAGATAAGAGAATTTAAGAACAGTGTCTCGTGGCTACGACTTAGCAGATGTCTAACCTACGCATCAACCCAACGCGCTGGTCACGCCCTGAGTAATCCACCTAACATTGGCTATGCCATTATTGACAGTGTGCGTGTTGTGAGTTAGGTGGAGATTTAATATTCAATACTTCTTCAAATGATATGACAGACTGGGGATTACTGCCGCCGGACAGTGGGAAGATAAGGGCTGTCTGGCACCATGCTAATACCGGAGAATGACAAGCAGAGACGGGCAGCGAAAACGTTTTTTTTTTTTTTTCTCTCTCTCCGTCAGGCGCCGAGGGGATTTGTACTCACGACCTCCAACTGCGAACGCGGTACATTACCGCCGAGCGAGCTTGCCACCCTGTGCCTTAGCTTCAAGTCGAGCTTTTCGTGTGTGAGAAGTCTCGTTGAATCGTCACGAAGTAGTAAGTATGCCCAGTGTCTTCCGAACAACGTACTTGCCAACATCAAGCTGTTTATGAAACTGGCTGCACATAAGCTGTTTATGAAAATGGCTGACTAAGCTGTTTATGAAAACTGATTGACTAAGCTTTTATAAACTGATTACTAAGCTGTTTATGAAACTGATTGACTAAGCTGTTTATGAAACTGATTACTAAGCTGTTTAGAAACTGATTGACTAAAGCTCTTTATGAAGCTGATTAACTAAGCTGTTTATGAAACTGATTGACTAAGCTGTTTATGAAACTGATGACTAAGCTTTATGAAAACTGATTGACTAAGCTGTTATTGAAATGACTGAGCTCTTTTGACAGATAACTGTTTATGAAACTGATTGACTAAACTTTAGAACTGATCGACCTAAGCTGTTAATGAAGTGATCTGAGCTTTTTGACACGATACTTTTACTACAGATAGTTAGTTCGTCAACTAACATGTCAGATCCCGTTTAAGTCGGTCACGATCTTTTTATGACTGAAGGTAACCTTTGCAAAATGTTCGCAGCAAATTACCACCGTGTTCTACTCTTCTGTGATGACAGATGTAATCCAACATGTAGTAACTGTTCAAGTGGTGTAGCTGCTTTGTTAACAGTAAAGCATGCTAGATATGTAGACCGTTTCTGCAGCCCAAATGAAAATTTTCTTTTGTCATTTAAGAATATTTTACATTTGACATCCTTGCTCCCTAACCTTTACACACACACACACACACACAACCACACACACACACACACACACACACTCAGACACACACGCACACACACACACGCACACACACACACACACACACACACACACACACACACACACAACACACAATCGGTTATGCCATTGGAAATTTATTTGCTTGAAGCGTAACAATTCAACAATTTGAATCAGTGCTGCACAAACATACTCTTTATGATCAAGAAGAAAGAGCAGCAGTTGAAGCATGCACGCAACATGTGAAGTCACCGTAGTAACTGATATAACGTTCCAGACCTAACTATCCTTGCAGAAACATGACAAGCAGTGTCAATTTAGGGACTGAAATAACAGCCAGAAAAAAAATTCTCGTCGAAGCGTTCACATACCTAGTGATGTATTGCAGTTAATGACATAGAGGTCAAGAAATAAGAATTCCTGTTGAATTACTCACTAATCCATGTCATGTCAGTCACTGCAGTAAATGATATAACGGTTATGAAGTAGAAAAAAAAATCTATTCCGGGTAAAAAAATCAGGGGAAGATAATGCATACATTTCTATTGCAAACAGTTACTTTTTTCAAATTCATGGGTCAGACAAATGTACATCTAGAGAGTCAGATAGCTGATTTGAAGCGCATGCACAGAAGAACGACCTGGATATCGTCTGTCTGCACAGCAGGAGCACAGCGGACCTCTTGTTTTGGCGTTTTCTATCTACAATTAACTGTTAATCTGACTGAAGGGGAAAGATGCTTTGGGTGACCCTCCAGCGGCATCTGTCCCATGAAAACGGCTGGCTCACTCTCGCTGAAAACGAGGTTTAACGCGGATTATCTCCCTTGAAGAATTCTGAACATCGCCGGTTGTTGAGTCATTTGCAGGACGCATGATGTAAATATAGTAAATGATATAACGATCAAGAAGAAATATTTGTGTCTGAAGCATTCATTTCGCATGTAATATCTAGTAAGAGATGTAAAGTTAAAAAAATTAAATATTGTTATTAAAGCATTCACTTTATTTATAAGTGATGTAAGGTAAGGTAATGTTTCTTATAGCCCAGCCGACCGCAAAGGCCCATATCAGGGCTGTCACCGCGTTGAAGTCAACTCTCAAGTCATTAATTCAGACAACCTTTAAAATACATCTTCTAAAAACAGATCCAAACTTTTGTGGAAAATCTTTCCACTGTAAAATCTCAGATCAGATGAAAAATATTAAATTCTTCCAGAGATTCAAAAATCACGTCAAGCGGAACATCTCTGAACAAGGTTTCATGGAGTCTACTGTAAAATGTTTGTTTCTCACGTCATGCAAGTCTGAACACTCTAAAAGAATATGTTTCATTGTGAGTCGTACATGACATGGAATGCACCATGGAGTTATTGTTGACACCTATGCAATGGTCAAGAGGTAAAAATCGTTGTTGAAGCATACAGATGTCGTTTTAGTTTATCATTGCAAGATGACAAGACTGAGTCCATTGAGCCAACGGCTGAGGAAGAGGTCCGTCTTTCTGCTTGTAACAACTTGTTTCCTGTCTCTCTCCCTTGTAGAAATCTAAATTATGAACACGCAGACAAACTTGTTGTGGGACCCGCAATTAACTGCTTTTAATGAGACCTGCAATGAACTAACGTAACAAGATCTGGATCTAGAAAATCAGTATTCAGATACCTAACACAACACTATAGTTGTTTTTAGTGTGATGGTGACCTAGTACGTTCATACAAACAGTTTGCTTATTCTCATTTTCAGTTTATCATGGAAGTGTTAGTGCATGCGGATTAGTCCACCATATAGGCTACATTACACCTGCTAAGCCGTGATACCGTAATGCTGTACAAGATGAATAATTCAATGCTGTAACTTTGAAAAGGAAAGACTGGTGAAGTTGGGTGCAGGATTTTAGTAGACTCCTGCTGATCTGGTCAGACCTTGGATCCCAAGCTTACATGATCTGCTCCGTTATATCTATTATCCATCCCCACCCTGTATTTTGGTTATTTCAATGTGAGCTAGGAAGTTGACACAGTTTTGTTTTTGATTTGTTTCAGAGTGGTGACTGATATAACTACAGTAGTAATTACAGCGTGTCCTAGATTGATAAATCAGCATTGTTACCATTATACGATGATCTATGTAGTTACAACAGTGTGATCTGAATCGATTAAACACCACTATAATTATTACAGCGCAACAGTTGTGATTTACAAATAGACCAGAATAATGTAATCATTTCAATGTGACCTGAGTATTCGATGAGGAATTTTTATTATCTTGTGTGACCGAAATAGCCAATACAACATTATAGTTCATTCCACGCCCATCTTGTGCCGAATTTGGGAAGTGACTGCTCATTCTCCATTTTCGTTGTCCTGAGTGTTGTTTATCTTGCCTGAAGAAGACCTAAGAGATCGGAACTTTCGTGTTTTGTTTTGTAATTCGTTTGTCCATGTTAGTGGCGGAGTTATTTCAAATGCCTTTAAAGATTTGTTTCAATGTCCGCCTGCAGTTACCTCACTTTGCAACTAGCTCAATTTGGTTTAGGCTGGTTCACCTAGTTTTCTGCTTCAGTAGCACTTAGTTCAGTTGGTTCTAATTTGAGCTGGCCCAACTCAGCTAGGTGCTTTACGATTGTTTGATTTTGACCAATACAAATTGTCTCTGAGAAAACAGGTTTTGTTTAAATTAAACATTTCACGTTGGTATTTCTTTGCATTGGTCGATTTTGCCTTATACTGGTTGCTTTTGGTTTGTTTGACATGGGGTCACCATAGCTCTGTTCTTTTGATTTTCTGTGTATTTTTAAAAATGTGAAATCTCAGTTCTGTGTTCAGTTTCAGAATATTAATTACATAAGAGCAATTTTTCTTCACTTTACAACTCTTCTACAATAGGTATTCCCAATTACCTTCAGGCATCCCCACAGAGGCTCCCCCCTTCCCCTCTACCCACATTGCTTTAATCTTCATCTGAAATGCTGCACCTTTTAAAAACAAAATAAATGAAACAAACAATTATAATACAATAAACAAGAACAAGGTATTACGTCAGCGACCAAAAACAAAATCATAATAAGATACATCAGTTCAGTACATAGGGCAAAACAATTTATATTAAGCTGAACAACCTGGTGGGTACTAGACAGTAACTATCAAGAAACAAACTTAGTAAGAAGATGGCAAAAATCCAGAAACTAAAATCGTAATAGGATGAACATGAAGGTGAAACTCAGTCACTAGATCGAATAAACTGATAAAGTGAACAGAACGCAGTAACAAGACATGCCAAGTGAAACACCCTGATAAGACAGTGACTAACACAGACAAGACTGACAATACAGCGACAAGACAGTGACAAGACAGTGACTAAATGAAACACTCTGACAAGACAGTGACCAAACAGCAACAAGACAGTGCAAACATCGCAAGACATCAACAGACAGTGACAAAACAGTGACCAGACAGCAACAAGACAGTGACAAAACATGACCAGACAGCAACAAGACAGTGACAAACAGTGACCAGACAGCAACAAGACAGGACAAGACATCGACAAAACAGTGACAAGACAGCAACCACAATGAAAGATAGAATAAGATGAAGAATGTGATGACAACATGGTAGATGCTAGAACAAGGTAATTGAAATAAAACAAGCAATAATACATTTCCATTACTGTGACGAGTCACTTGACAAATCACCGGATCAGTCCCAGGCACCCACTCTCTTGTACAAATTGTACACACACACACGCCATCCTCCCCCTTCCTCTGTCCCATCTGTCTCACACACACACACACACACACGGCAGTATAGATTTCTAATCTATGCCAACCCCCTCTCCCCCCCCCCCCCCCCTCTGCTTTTCTCTCCTTCCTTCTCTCCCTGATGTAGCAAATCAAGACAAAAAGTTTACGTCACATCGCAACTACCTCACCATTCTCTCCCCACCTTCCTTCCACTCTCTGCCCCCCCCCCCCTCCCTGCCCCCCACAGTCGTGTGCAAGTCAGCTGCCCGGCTTATGTTACCAGAAGGTTTACATCAGTTTTGGAATATGTTGCCCGTCACTCCCTTTCTCTCCTCACTTAACACAAAGACACGGGCCCTCTTCTAGCTCATATCCCTCCTTCCCTACTACCTCCCCTCCCTCCATATTCACTGTCTGTATGCTAACCGTCATGCGCCGGGCACACAGCTGGTAGATGATGCAATTGTGTTAACCAGCGCTTGGCTAATTAGCATGTGTTCTTCCACCGCGCTTTGTGAATTATCATACGTTGATCTTGGTGCCAAGGCACAGGTGTAGTTCAAACATTAACAATAGGTCCAATCCATGTAAGAGGTGGGGAATGACAGACAAACCCCCTCCCTCTCATTGTCTTGAGTGACAACCTGTCAGCCAGATCAGAAACCTGATTTGAAGTCTAGTGTCGCACACTCACTGTTCCTCAGACCAGCTGTAGGTGAAGCACGAAAAGACAGAAGGGGGGTAAACAGAGAGAGTGAATGCTTACCTTGCTCTACTCTATTTCTGATTCTAAGTTTCACTATTCTCCCAGAAATGTAAGTTGAAACTATGTTTTTACATTTTGAGTCTATGCATTGATTATATGTATGCCATGTTGTTTAGCAGTGTAACTTTGTGCCAATACTTGGAGAAATTTATCCAAATGATGAACGGTTATTCTTTTGCTGTAGTTTGCTTGCCACCATGTGGAAAAAACTATCATCATGTGGTTAAGATTCTTTGTTAACAATCTGACCACTATTCTTTGTGTAAAATTTGACATTTGCCAGTATGCAAATCTATCTGTTAAGATGAAACTGGATGATAAACCTTGGTCAGAAAAACAGTATGCCTGTAGTAGGTGAAAACTGCTAAGTTGGTTTATGAATACTGGTAATTGTTGGAATGCTTGTGTATGACTTATAGTCTACACCACATGTGTACTTGGGCTAAGTGTATTCCATGTTAATGTAATCTTATTCCTAAGAAAACACTGAAGAGTTATTTGACAGAAATTGTGTAGCATTGTATTACTGTTTCCTACCCTTTAAACAAAAGTGGGGATTGATAATTATAGCAAAACCATTATACTCATCAAATCCATTGTTGGCTGAGTTATCACACCTCTTCTGAAAGGTAGAGGGCAAATGTGTGAACACAACAAGCCAGACTTTCAGCTACTTAACTACAGACCAGGTTCTCTCATTGCAGACCTGGGACCGTGGCTATGCTACATACCATGGCTGTGCTACATATCCCTGAGCAAGACAGGTTGTGAAGACACACCACAGCCCAGCACTACAGCAGCCAGCCTACACAGCAGGATCAGTCACCTGCCACAAGACAGAGATCAACTATCCTCTCCAGTATCAGTTAAGTTTGATATTCCAATGGGACTTCAACTCAGCTCATTCAGAACTTACCCTCACTTAATGATGAAACAGTGAGAACCAAATCTCAACCTATAGGACAGACCAGTCTATTGTAAACTAGCTTTATTACCCGTCTGTAAGCAAGTAAAGTTAACATGTGAAAGTGCACTTAGCTTGTGTCAGTTCTTTGTTGTTCAATCAGTATTGAATGTTTGAACTTCTCTCTAATTCTGTCTCTCGAGCTACAAGTACCTTTAAGAGTACAAACCTAGGAACCCTGAGCTACTATTGACTATTTTAACAGTCCCAGGAAAAACAAATTTCTGTTGATGACTAGTACCAGAAAGTTGTTTCTTCCACCACTAGTTACTTCCACCACTTACTAGTGGTGGAAGAAACAACTTTCCGGCACTAGTCATCAACAGGGTGGCGGTGAAATTTTAACAAAGAGAAAACATTTTAAGTCCTTCTCCTAGAGGACACACCAACCCACTCCAACTATCATCACAATTATTATGACTAGAAACAAACAAACAAATAAAAAAAACTCCACTGTAACTAGATAAACAGGGTGGCAATGAATCAATAATTGAACAAAACAACTGTAACAAGCCAAGTGAAAGGTGAAAAAAATATAAGTGACCAGAAGACAATAATCATGATGCAATACACGAGAAGATGGCAACCGGCTGGTAACTAGAATAAGACAAACTTGAGAACAAGAAGAAGAAGATAGTATAGAGTCAGTAACTGTGGGGAAAAACCGTAATAAGGTGAATAAGGAAATCGCAGGAAAACAGCGACTAGAAGAAGACAAACATGGCAACTTCAATAGGAAGATGGCAACAAGTCAGTAAAAACCCAGTGAAAAGAGACTTGCAGCCCTCTAATCTTATTTCGAGCAGAATCCAGTACACATTTTTGCACAGAATTTGTTTATAGAGAAAAAAAACCCAACAACATTAAAGCTACACAAAACATACATCAATGCGCTGAAAAAAAAAAAAAAGACATGGATGCACATCATGTTTGCTGTCAAAAAGAAGTGTTTAATGTGAACGTACATTGTTGAGACGAGCAGCCTTGTGTTTGCACGTCTGTCAAGTTTAGCGGCACAGAATCCAACGGAGTAGCAGACAGAAGGTGGTCATGATTATTACAAGGTCACACTGACTGGTTGGAGCTGCTGTTCCCCCTTTACTTTGTCCTTGCAGCCTTTGTGAACAATCGTGTACACACCTACCTGCAGATACACACACACATACACGCATGCACAAGCACGCATGCGTGCGCACACACACACACGCACACAAGCACGGACGCGTGCGTGCGCACACACACACACACTCACACATGCACGCACTCCGTTATGCGCACACGCACACATACACACGCACAAGCATGCACTCGCACGCACGTGCGTTCACACACACACACACGTACTCACACACATGCACTCACACATACACATTAACAAGTACGCACTCGCACACACACACACACACACACACACACACGCACGCACACACACACACACACACACACACGCACACACACACGCACACACACACACACACAAAACACACACGCACACACCGCATGTGTTTATTACAGGCAAATACACATAGTGACCTAACAAGTGGCAATAAGAGATTAAAACGTCTTTGATATCTCTCTCTCTCTCTCTCTCTCTCTCTCTCTCTCTCTCACACACACACACACACACACACACACACTGCTGATTTTAGAAATAACATTTTCGGTAAAATAATCGGCAAAACAAAGATATACGACAAGCAAAAGACATGATTATGAACTGAACATATGTAACTGAAAGAAACACTTAACGATTTAGGTCAAATTGCGAAGTATGCTGCTTGAATGTAATGCCTTAATAAACTCAATTCAAAGAGTTCGGATGATGTGGATAAAAAAAAGGGCAGAGTGTTTACAGAAAGACCTGCAGAAAACTGAATATGTTTAAAGCTAAGTGAATTTTCGTTGTTTTATTCGTTTATGTGTCACCTGATGAAGACCTAAGAGGTCGAAACGCGTTGTGTTTCGTCTTGTGACTCGTTTGTCCACGTTCTCTGGGCGGTTCGCTAACATTTATTTAAGATTTGTTTAGATTTCCGCCTGCAGTCTCTCGCTTTGCAACTGAATATGTTTAGTTAAAAAGTTATTTTGAAATCTATCCCCAACAAAAATGTAAAAAAACATAATGCCAACGATTTATAACGTTTCTTTTAAAGGATTTGGTATAATATGAACAAGAAGAAAAAAAACACCTTAAAGACCCATATAGGAAATGATTGAAATTAGACTCCTGCTTTGGAAAATCCTTTACTAATTAATTTTTATACCTTACAAATATTGCACGGAGCAAAATGATAAGCAAAGACAATAATGCATGCTGCCAGTTGATCAGTAAACATTTTTTAAAATCATTGTACTTTCCAGTTGCCCCTGTTCTTTCTCCCTCCACCCTCTCTCCTCTTTGACCTTATCTCATGGCTATTAACAGCAGCAGTCTGGAGTATCCTGACCATTATCAGCTCTATTCTTGGAAGCTATATCGTAATGGACACCTGCAGTCTTCTCTTCTGGGGTGAAAAGTTCATGTCACGGGTCTACTTCAATCAGTTATTCTTGTCTTAGTTCCTTTTTTTTGAATAACCGACGTGCATCATCAACTGACTGACATATATATGACGTAGTATGTTGACGTCATACAGATGAACGCTGCTTCGCCGTGTTTGATGTACCTATTAAAGGTGCCTACTTTTGATCCATTATGGCAACAATACGTAAGTTACCAATGCATTTTTAATGTCAGTTTGGTAAAGACCTGTATTTATTAAAACAAAAGGGATTTTGATTTTTTGCTGCTTTAATGCCGTTTTACTTGTTCGATTCATCACAGTATGAACTGGCGATGTCCTTATTATTGACTTCCCAACGCTTTCGTCCACACTCTCTTTGGTCTGCCCAAATCCAGCCCTGCTTATGAACTGTCTTATAATTTGCCGTGAGAAGGGAAGTTACAGAAAATGCAGGGTATAACAGTTTATGATGGAATACAGTAGGATATCTTCTCCACTCTCTTTCTCCATTCATTTTCTGTCTATTCGATCTTTTTCTGTACAGTTAGATTCTTCTTGAAACTCACGATCTTCGTTCCTAGTTATCTTTTTTCTTCTGTTATCTTCAGATAATTAATTCGTCTGAATTCAGAATGAATTTTTTCTTCTTTTCTTTCTTTTTTCTTTTTTTACGAACGGTCCAACGTCTGAGTCTCTGTGATATGAATAGAGGATTCCCAACGTCTAGCCAGTACTTGTCTGTAGCTGTATGATGAGAGAGAGAGAGAGAGAGAGAGGAGAGAGAGAGAGAGAGAGAGAATTTCATCAAAGATCATAACGTGGAATGGATTAAACATGGACAAAAAAAAATAAGCATTCTAAACATATTCGACTAAAAGAAAACATTACATTATATTTTAGATGTCTGTCCGTTTTCATTGACCAGAAAGTGGGAATACAGTGCAAGGAATTCTATTGTCTCATACAGATCAAATCTGCTACTATCATTTATAATGGAATTCAACGGTTCTTGTCGTCTGCTATCAACTGATGTGGAATGGAACATTCGGATAAAACTAATCTATCTCGTACACCTTAATTCAACCAAACATATCCGGACCCCAATTCATATAACTTAACTTTCAATCTTGTAGCACCAGTTTATATTTCCCATGGCTCCCACATTAATAACATGCTGTAACAATAATTCTTCTTTTTTTTAAAATATTAAATTCAGTCGGTACCGAATTCAGGTATATTGGATATCTGTCTGTTCCCCCATAAACCAGATCATTGGAGGCTTCCATCAAGACCCTAGGAAATTTCCTTTGGGCAAATAAACTGATTTTCTCACCACTGACAGCAGCTTCATCAAGATCCAAAATTTCAGCTCAGTATTGGACTATGGATTGAGTTTGAGAGTGACAATATTACAAATACTTCAAATGTCTACTTTCCCAAACTTTTTTTTTTTTTTTTTATTGCTGTCCCAACCTCTGTGCCACCTCAGTGGCAGTGCACCCACGCTGCTCATTCCAACACCCCGTCCACAGCACAGCCCGGTCGGTCCCGCCGCAGCCCCGGCACCGGTGTAACGATCCATTTTAACTCCCCCCCCACTTTTTAACTCCCCGGGAGTTAGAATTAGCACGTGCCAGAATGTCTGTCTGTCTCCCTCTCTCTTTCCCTTCCGTTTCTCCCTTTCTCCCTCTCACTGTGTTTGTCTATCTGGTGGTCTATTTGTCTGTCTGTCCGGTTGTCTCCGTCTCTGTCTGTGTGTCCCCTTTTTTTCCCATCTTGGGACGAGTCATGGCTGGGATTCGAACCCATGACCCTCTGGACATGCTCATTTTCCACTTAATGACTCCGCATTCTAAACACTGAGCCACTGGGGCACCTGATATTTGTAGGGAAAGTTAAGCCTTATGAAGTTCACTTTTGTTCCTCCTTGACCAGATCCAGCTTGAACACCTCTCTGCCGCTTCTGCCATTGCTTTCAGGGCTCTGGGTTTTTCCCTCCTGCAACTGAGAGCTGTTTAATGAGGCTGTATGCAGACGTTCCTACAAACCCCCTAGCTCCAATTTCTGCAGTGAGGACTTTGATCTGATAGCCTTCTCTCCTCAGGCTGTTTGCCAGTTCAGCATACTTTTCAGTCTTGTAGATTTGAGCTGCCTCCATTCTGTTCTCATATGGCACCGTGAGCTCGATCATGATCAGCTGGTTGGTTGACTGAATGGACTACTGTGTCTGGTCTCATGCCACTCTTGTTGATGATCTCTGGGTGACTCTTCCATTCTGGGAGGTCTGCAGTGCACTCCCAGTCATCTGCCCCGTCCAGCAGACTGCCTGCATGTTCCGAGTGGCACTGTTGTTCTTGGCCATGATTGCTACCTCCTGCTGTGAAGAATGTTGCGGGTGCTTTTGGAGTCCTGATTTTCCCTTTTGTGGTGTTGGTACTAGCCAGACTGCTTGTACAATCTCTTTGAGCACTTGTTTGTGCCTCCATGTGTACCTTCCTTGAGCCAGGGTTACTTTACATGAGCTTAGTTTATGCTCCACTGTTTGTTTTTCATGGCAGAAGGGGCATGCTGGATCGTCTGTTTTTCCCCACTTCACCAGGTTTGCATTTGAGGGCGGAAGGTCATATGCAGATCTGAGAATGAAGCTGATCCTGAGAGGGGCCATATGCCAAATGTCATTCCAAGTGGACTTCTTTGGAGTGCATTCTCCCACGTTGTCCACTGCCCTTGCTGGCTCTGCTGGACTACTTTTTGGAGTCTTTTTTGGTCTTCTTTTCTCATCTCCTGAATCATCATCTCTCTTTTGGCTTTTCCTTTGGCCTTTGACCACCATTCAGTTTTGGTCACCCCCAGTCCTTGTCTGTTGGTCTGTGTGTGTCCCGTTATTTCTCTGATCTTGAGACTTTCTTTTGCAGAATCCATCGCCTCTTGAACTTTCCATTTTTTGCCTGTCTTCAGCTGGGGCTTGATTGCTTCTACCACTTGTCTTCTGAGTCCTCCAGCATGCTTTGAAGTCTGATCTTCCCTGCTTTGTATTCCTCCAGGATGGATTTCAGTGGTAGTTTCAGCTTTGCTTTATGACAGTACAGCGCTATGTCAGTGAGACAGGGTGGGACACCAAGCCAGTTCCTTGTGAACTTGTTGATTTTGGCTTCTATTGCCCCCACTATGCTGGTGCAAATGTATATCATCAGAGGCCATAGGAACTTTGGTATCAGCATGAATTGCAGACACCAGACCTTGTATATGCCAGGGAGCCCACACTGGTCAATGGTCTCCAAGCCTTCTTCCGACATCTGCTTGGTTTCTTTTGCTCTTTGCGTGTCTTTCAGGGTATCATCATTCCATCTTCCAGGGCTCTTGACTGGCTCTTCCGTGACTGTTGGAATGGCCTGGTTGGCAACACTGATGACCACAGATTCGGCCACTTTTCCTTCCTCAGTGAGAGACTCCGTGATTTCTTTGGCTTGAACTTCATTCTGGATGAGGCAACTATGTCGTCCAGCCTCTCCAGCGCATGACGTGTCTCGTCTTCTCTGGATGAAATCACTGTAGTGTCATCCATGAAGGCCTTGACAGGGGGCATCTTGTATCCAT